>CAWUFW010012659.1:0-527111 GCA_963921515.1 Calotriton arnoldi | reverse complement strand
CGTATCCCGCCCTCCTCCCGCTCCCTTGTGTTGCTTTCCTGATCCCACCCCTTGCTCTCCTCCCACTGTCCATTATTGGTGCTCCCTCCCACCTCCTCCCTGCTGGCCATTGTTGCTCTTCGCACCTCCCCCGAGTTCATGTGCCACCCCTCTGCTGTCCGTTCTTGATGCTCCCTCCCTCCTGTCCCACACCTTCCTTGGGTGGCATGTTTAATGTATTGTCTTTTTTTAATGCCCTCTCTGGCACTCCAAAGTGCACAAAAAAACAAAGCCAAATAGCAGAAAGGTATTTGGCTTTATTAATGTTTTTTTTAAAAGATTTTCTACAGCAGCTGGGCACCATGAGTAATGTAAACAAAAAAATTGATATGCCGCGGTCAACACTGGCCACGCCATAGTGCTTTGGTTTTTTTACTTTAAGGCATGCTGCACAGCAGCCCGCACTGCTGTGCCACATGTCTAAAGAAAATTGATAACACCAATAGGTCAGGCATAGGTGAAACCTATTGGCTTTTCCAATGCTTGTTAGGTCTTGCATTAGCCAAAACCTTTTGATTTTACTAAAATTATATTTATAATATACTTACTTATAGGGGCTTTCCTCCTGCCCACTATAGCATACTGCAATTGGTCAGCCCACTTCAAACATTGGCTGACAGCATTCTGCTCTTTCACAAACAAGAGCACATAAACACACAAACCAGTAACATTCAGTGACAGAGACCGATATGGCAATTTGTGCTTTTTGAGAGGAAAAATATGTTTTCTTGTAGCCACGGTTTTATTTTTAGAGTGAAGAGGATCCGATATCATCCCCAACTATATATTTGTGTAAACATGACGATGCCAAAAGGCGGGCAGCTAATGCCAGATCTTTTGGATGGCCAATGCTTGTTATTTCATGTGATTATAAGCCACTTTCAAAAGCTGTTGTAACCGCCCCTGCCCGCCACAGCCATTCTCACAGCTAGAACCTTCCTGCACTGAAATATTGGCTTACCATTCATGTGAACTTATCAATATTGCATGCATGTGGGTGTGAGCATTTTGAATACTCCCAAATAACAATTTGTTGAGCACGGGGAGAGGCTTTCAGTGGCTTGGCCATTCTTAAAAGGCAATTCTAGGGAGATTTAGACTTTTGGCTCAGAGTATGGAGCAGTACTAAGACACCATATACCCATTGGTGCTACTTGTTGCAATTTCCACATTCACCATTTCTTCCGGCCACCTTAAAATCACAAAGTTGGTTCAAATGTATATATGGATTAATCAGAGTATAAAGAGACATACGGGACAGATAAATTCAGTCCACGTAGTTAGCACTTTATTCTTATTTTCATAACTTTGTTTTTACCTTCTTATTCAATTACAGAGAAGTTTGTTTATGTCATGGTTACAATTATTACAAATAGTCGTTTGTTCTGCTGGCCATGGTTACAATTACAGTTGACACTTGTTTTTTCAGGATATACCTTTTTTTTCAGGGCTATTTTATTATGTGAAGCTAATACAGGCTTAGTGTGGCCCAATTGAAGTGCTGCAATCCCAATGCTTACCTTTCATTTTACTTACTTCAGAAGGCTCGTTACTATCCTAGATATATGAGGTCTTTATTTCAACTTCTTCTAATATTACTTACTCAGATAGGGTCCTGAACTGGCGCCCCCCGCGCCTAGGGGAGGGGCGCCCTTAGTAGCGCCACGGGACTGAGCCTCCTCCGGGGCCAAGAAGGGGGCTGGATGGATGATTGAAGAGGCCAGGTGACGTCATCGGGGTGCGCTGGAAAAACCTGGTAGGTTATTTAAGGCGGCGCCCCGGAGTTTTCAGCCTCTTTGTCCCCTTGGACCTCAGGCAAGCTGCAGGGGCGCGTCGTCGACGAGGAGCAAGGTTTTCGGTCGGCGGCTGGCGGAGTGTAGCACGGTAGGTTGGAGGGGGGCCTTAGCGTAGTGTGTCGCCCACATATGGGGCGGCTTGTAATAGACATAATAGGCTTTTATGAATTTACAAGGGATGTAGCCTTTACGGCTAAAGCTGCAGACCTTTGAGCTGAGAACCGGGTTCGAGCCTCGGCGTCTTCTCAGCATCCTGTGAATGTGGGCGAATCGCTTAAATCTCCCCGCGCCTACAAAAACAACTATTTATGCGGGGGGCGCGGCGGTAAATTGGATAGAAATTGAGGCCGTTGCGATAGGCGGGGGGCATGCCCGTATGCCGGCGGTGGTAATGGTGGCGCGCAACTGTTTAAAAAATTAAATGCAGAACTGCGCCAACCAACATACTGCTTCAACCAGGTCCTGGAGTTCCTGTGTAGAGGGATGCTGCAAAGGTGAGCAGGGTAGATGGCGGGGGCGCGATCGAGGGGACTACCATGAGAGTAGCCGTGAATACAGTCGCTATAATGCAGATATTGGAGCACTATCCTTGCTTAGCGCGTATGTTTTAAGTCATGGGGTTAAGCCTCCTCAGTCACTGTACAGAAATAAATGCTTTTTCAAAGGGGGGAATTGCACCTAAGATTGATTGCTTGATTTTCTCTTCCCTTATATGTCTGCGGGAGGTGCACCACATGAACATGGCGGCAACATGGTCTCAAGATGGCGACTAGCAGGAACTTGCGGATGGTCAACGTCTCGGTGCCAGTAGACATGGGCGAAGACTTCTGTGTCGCGTATGGTAACTATTTTGTAGGTGATATGCAGATTGGCTCAGGGTATGTATAGCCAGCTTTGCTGAGTGGTAGCGTAGCCCGAACGCAACACAGAGCCTGCTTCGAGCTCTGCGAATGGCCTAGCATTGTCGGTTTTAGTGATTTGTACGGTCGGGTTTTGATGCTGCAGAGAGGTGGTGGAGCAAAGGAGGCTAGAGCTGCCTACTTCGAGGCGAGGGTAAGCGTTGTACATTGTATGTGGCTACAAGGAGGTGATATGCGATGCTGCGAATGCAGCACACGAGGACGTGAGCCATGCATAAGCAACTCTAATGTGAACTGGTACAGCTAGCGGAAGGGGACAAATACATGTTTGTGCCTTAGGAAGCTGTGGAATAGAAAAACCCTGTCTTCGGGGTAGGGGAATGACTGTGCAGCGTCTTTACCCTTAGGCGGTTTTGCCTATGACCGGGTTCGCTCTCAGTATTAGCGAGGCACAGTAGGGCTAAAGTGCAACGAGGTGGCAGAATGGCCATGTTGGCGCTAGCAGTAGTTAAGAGTTTCAAATTTGCCACTTTGCGTTAGTTAACTGGGAAGAAAGGATCGTTGCTCAATGAAGCGGATACATCAGATTTTACAAATATGCACCATAGTAAAGTGGCAAACGGGAACTACTCTGAGCTGTATTCAGAGTGAAGGGGATCCTTTCAGCATAAACCAATGATGTCAACGGTATGGTAACTCAAAGCCAATTTGGTTAAAAAAATTTTTTACAAAAAATTAAAGTTCAATATTGGTTCTAAATTGTTGTACTTTGATTCACGTTTTTTATTTAAATCATGTTACCTATATATCAGTTACGGCCTGGCCACATAAAATACAAGGGAAGTATTTGCCGATTATTGAATTCCCTTATTGGATACATTGTAACTGTCCAGGATTCTATATCATGTTATGCCCCATATTGACTTTTGCATTATGTCTGGCAACGTCGGCACAACAGCCGGCCAGTCCTGTGACGTCATCTGCGACCACATGTGGCTTTAAGCATGGAGGGTGTGGTGTAACGGCCCGAGCTGTCAACTTCAGCGCGGAGGTAACCAGGCTGAAGCCTTGGCGTTTGCTCAGCATCCAGGATTATGGGTTAATCAATTAACCTCCTCGTCACACTTTCAAATCCTGATTTATTGTTTTAACCGAAACTCGGCATTTCACAACTGCCGCAGTGAATTAAAAGGGGGCCGTGGTGCCATCCTCCCCTATCGCCCCCCCCCCCCCTCCGATTATGCAAACCTTGTCGCATGGCCCCGCACTTCCAACTTCCAAATGTGAAAACACATTTTAATTTGTGGGTATGATGGTCGCACTCCTTCCTTGATTAGTAGAAAGGAAAAGAGCCCACACGGGGGGGCTGATCCTCACGCGATGTTTCAGTACTCGCAAACAAAAATGAACAAGCATTGTTACCGCGGGGAGAGAGTAGCGGCCAATTGCACATTTCTCTGCACTATTAGTCACGCCGCAGGAACTGCAAAGTTGCAAGTATGCATCTTTTAGGCAGAAGTATTTTACCTTAGTACAGCAGATTATATATCTGCATTGAGCAGTAGGCAGTGACATGTATCCAGTAGGGGGTAACCCTCTACGTCTCTAGACCAGAAAGTGTAGTTCGTGAACAAATGTGGACATGTAGCCGCAGGCCTACTTGTGAGCGGTGTCTTCAGCAGAAATATTAAAGTCCGTAATAAAAGGACTGGGGGACTGACAATCTAGGCAGATCCACATCAGGGATTGGGCTGGAGCAAGGCAACTCAGGGCGAAATCGAGTCTAAAGCACGGTTACAAAGAAGGCATTGCTGTAATTATGCAACTGCAGTTGAAGGAAATTATGACAACTGTTACATGGCATTGTTAAAAGGTCGAGTCGAGAGAAGGGGTAGACAGAAGTTCTATAAAAATAAATAAAATAGGGGTACGCTTCTTTCTGGGTGCAGTAGTACTGCCTGGTAACGCAAACTCTAAACTGGATGTGTTCAAAACACCTGACCCAATGAAAACAATGGGGTTCTCTTTGGAATAAGTTAACAAGGCAGCGCAATTAACTTTTTGCTCCTCACATGAAAACAGTACGTTAATCAAGGTCTCCAAACGCGTGAAGAAAACAGCTCTTGTCTGAGTCTCAGCCTTCTTAAGGTCCTGCGACATGACATGTTAAGCACATAGGTTCAGAGGTTTTAGGTACCTTTAATTTGTTCAGTGACGGTAATATCCGGAGTGCTGCGGCACTTCTGTTCAGGACGGTAAAACATTATCTTATTTCTGAGGGGTGCTTCAGTTGAATGTTAATTTGATCCGTTTGCATCCCGCCATCTCTGTAGATTGACTGGTTGGTTAATGATCGCGCAGTCTGGCATTTACTACCTCTGATTCTGCGTATCAAGGAGCTGTGATTCCGAGGTCGGGGTTAGCGCTTTGTGCAGTGGCAGCAGATGTTCAACAAGCCAAATGATTCTGTGGCAATTTTCGCAGCTCTGATAAGGTGTTTTATTGAATCTTAATATTGCCTCTCTATTTTCTTACTCGTTCTGGTTTGGCGATTTGTCGTGATTTGTACATGGCTTAAGCAATAGCGCTTTGGAAACTTTCTCCATGAAAATTATTATAATTCAGTACCGGCCACCATGAGCCACACCGAAAGCTGCTCTGGCAAGGGTTGCGCTGGGCGCTACCGGCTTCACTCTTGTGGCAGGAGGACAAATCCCTTTCTCTAGGGGGTCGTGGGATAGGTAGCCTATGACTAGATCATCTCCCCCAGGGTGTACCGATGAATCCTGGGGCAGGACAATACC
Organism: Calotriton arnoldi; assembly: GCA_963921515.1. NCBI lineage: Eukaryota > Metazoa > Chordata > Amphibia > Caudata > Salamandridae > Calotriton > Calotriton arnoldi. The sequence goes on along the minus strand of CAWUFW010012659.1, from coordinate 521,612 downwards.
CCGGAGAGGTAGTAAGGATGTTGCAATCGATGGCTATACGCTGTGTTATGCTGCGTTGCTTGAGCGCATTATCACCCAGGAAGGTGTCCTGGCGTTGTTCTAAGGAGCATGCCTTCTTATGAAAATCCATCTGTAATAAGCGTCTGCTCAAACACACATGACTTACCAAATAGTCGTAACACACAGTCTGATGCAAATAAGGGCATTCCTCCTTTTTTACATGTGTGCGTTGGTTAAGCACATGTGGGTTTGTTTTCCAGAAGTGACATAACAACCCCGGCGGTTGCGACAAGTTGGCTTCCCTACACCGGAAGCACTTCTTCTGTTAGCGGCTCCACGTGAGCGGCAGCGAGCTTATCCCTGTAATTAAGTAAACGCATTTGAAAAGCTCATCCCAATAACGGGGGGGCGATTTATTGGTGACATAATCCACAGGGCAATGTCGGGAAATCGCTAAGAAATCAATCAACATTAGGGTAGCTTTACTTAATTGCCAAATATTTAGATGCAGAGTTTCTCTTTTCCTTTTAATGCAGAGTTCTGTTTTCCTTTTAAGTGTCAACAGTCCTTGGTGAGGACGGATGATGTACAACACAATTAACTTGGGGGGGCCGTGGGTACTCCACCGGCTCGTGAGGATAGCTTTCTCTTTTATCTCACTTCCTTATTCCTTACTCAATTGTGTCCCTGAATATATTGTGTTTGTCCCATCCCGAGAGTCTGTTAATTTTACATTGTTTTCATGCAGGGCGAATTGAGACCTTTCATTGCGGATGGGATGCTTGATACATACGGATCAGTTTATCCAGGGTGGGGACACCATGAAGGAGGACCTACAAGAATGCTTAACATCCCTTGGATTGGCTCTTTGGTCTCTTTTATTTGTGTCAGTCACCACCAAGAAAGGAATAAGCATGGAGATTTAGAGCCAGGGTCCCACTTTGGTAGCATCAGAGCCCGGAAGAGGGGGAGACGCTGTCTTTCGATCTGCTTCCTTTGAGAGCTGGAAGCCCACTCTAGCGGTAAATGGGGATTCCTAGGGTGACTCGGCTTCCCGGGATTACGGTGGGACGGTCGACAGGGCACCCCAGTTGATGTGCGCAGCCCAGTACACGTTTTTTGATGTGGGCATCCCTTTTATTCGCAGAGCGGAGCAGCACTTCCGCGGGTCCAGTGTGGAGGTAGTACAGGGGGCCGCAGGGTTTGCACACCATTGGATTGGGGTGGGGGCTAAGATTGCAGGATCTGTTTGGTCGGCTTGAACAGGCAATAGAATAAAAAGCAGTTCCCCGTCCGGTCATTTTGGTCATTCACGCTGGAGAGAATGATATGATGCCGCAAGGCATGCGAGGGGAGAGGGAGGCCATGTTCGCAGCCATGCCTGGGATTAGACAATGCTTACCGACAGCGTCAAAATTGTGGTCGGAAGTAATACCGCGGGCGGTATGGGCTGGGGGGGCTCCGGTTAAGGCAATGAACGAATCGGTACAGAAGCGGAACCATTCGATCAAAAGAATCTTAACAGGTTCTACGAGGGGCACAAGTCGGCGCAGCTTGCGCCAGCTAGGGAAAAGGGAGCTGTTCCATCAGGATGGGGGTGCATCTGTTGGTAAAAGGGCAGGAGCTCGTTATCCAGGCTATACTGGGGGCTATTGTGGAGCACAGTCAGCTCCAGGGGGGGAGGGCGAGTGCGCCTGGGAGCTCCTCACCCTGTGGCGGAGCACTGACAGTTAACAACAAAGGGGGATGCACAACAATGGAGATTCAGCGACTGGATGGACCCCAGGAGGGGGTAGGATCGACATGTGCAGAGGGTAGGCGGGGAGGTGGGACTGACCTGCTGGTGGTCCTGGACTCTACTGCCCTAACCTGCAACGAATGGACTGAGTAGAACCTTGGGGAGGCTGCCTGTGTTCAGGTACCCCGGTGGGCCGGTGCGCTATGCGGTGCCCTGGATTTCAAGTAGTGCAACTGTTTACTGTAGCGTGTTGGGGCCTGCTGGCACAATGTGCGCAGCAGAGTGGGTGCTTGGTGGGCGGAGACGGCCAAGTTCAAGTTCAAATGTACGGCCAAGTTCAAGTGTACGGCCAAGTTCAAGTGTAATGTCGTGCCTAATTTCCTTACTGCCTTTGATATGTTGGTGCTGCTAAAGTGTGATGCTGTGAATAATTGTTATATATATCCAAGTAGCATACTGTTACTCTCGTATTGGTTTGTGGTGAATTACCTGGTTTGATGTGAATAAAAAGGCTACGCCATGGACAACATGCTCTGATTCTGAGAGTTCTTTGGCACAGCGGGGAGGAAAAAGTGATGAAAATTAAAATTGGGGAGGAGTGAATGTCACGTTGTGCGCGTACTATATATTCTGAAACACTGGAAGGCATATTTACAAGGCATTGCGCCACAGGAACGTCACTTTTAATAACGTTCCTGTGGCGCAATGCCCTGCTCCATATTTACAAGGTTGCGTTAAGCCACTTAATGTGGCTTAACACCACCTCGTAAATATGCCCCTTACCGCAGCAGTCCGCTGCAGCAAAGGGGTGGGCAATGGGTGCTGCTGTGGGCGTTCCACCGCAACACCCATTGCTTTTTGACACTACCCTCTGTTTACAAGGGTGGCATAAATATGGAGCCGAGCCAAAAGTAAGAGCAGGGAAAACCGGGTCTGAAACAGGCGCAATGAGGAGAAATTATTAATTTCTCTTCGTTTTTGCTATTTCTATGTGATTGTTCATCTGCAGGAAGGGACAACTTCCTGCACGTGAACAATCATTCCCTGCAACGCAGGCACCCTTGCACTATGGTGCAAGGGTGCCTGTATTGGCGCTAGGCAGCTAAATTTAGCGCCAGCGCTAGGGGAAACGCAGGGGTGCGCCACATTCTTGCAAATATGGCACATCCCGGTGTTTTGAAACTGTTGGAGTGTGGCGTTAGGAATTTTGGCTTAACGCCACGCTCCGACAGTTTCTTGTAAATATGCCCCTGGGTCTTTCACTGCAAGCCTTAGTGCCGGCGCTTCAAGAATGAAAATTATTTACAAAACAAATGAAACTAATTTTGCATCAACTCTGTCACTCCCTGACACATACGTGGCAGGTGTGCCGCATTTATTTACTGTTAAATTGTTAGAGGAACTTGTGCGGAATTCCCAGGGCCATGCTCAGGTGTGCCCTCACAGTGATGAGATGATGCTAATCAACTGTACCTTCTGTTTTGTAAGGCAGTCATGTCACAAAGCCTCTACAAGCCAGGATGACCTATTCTTCAAAGCTAAGTTCACCCTCTAACTCCTATATTGAGCCAAGGGTTGCTTCCTCTTTCTCCAGAATCTTTCGATTGTCAAGCCTCAAACTTGTGTTGCAGTGATCTGAATAACCTCTGGATGATGCTGAACTTGAAGTCATGAAGTGAGCAGTTCCCTGATGGCACCCTGAGTCTCACTGCCAACTGGAGAAGGCAGTGAGTGCAGAAGAACAGCAAGGCTACCCTTCCAACCCACAAAGAGGAAACCAGTGAAGTACTGGATTTTAACACCAGCTGATTCCATGTAGTGGGCAGTCCATTCCAGGTAGTAGCAGAGGGCCTCAAAGTAAGGGTGGGAAACCAGCAGGCCATGGGCATGCACTTGTCAAAGTAAATTCCATCATGAAACCAAAAGCAGAACAAGTTGAAACTCTCAGAGTGCACCATTAAAAGCCCAAATGCCGACTGTAAGAAGACCTTCCCTAACCTGTGAACTGTCTCATCACATGTTTGTAAGTCATTGAGCACTGCCCATTGCTGAGTCAGTTATACATAGAGTCTCCTCTGTGGTAGAACAAGTGAATTAATCTGAAGTTGCCCACTTCTTTTTAAAGCACAATATACTGACTGGGTAGATAGCATGAAGCGTAACAGTAGTAGTGGCGTAATCGGCCAGTAGCAAGGCCCATTCTTAGGCTTCCTGGCAATCCTGCTACCCACCACTTCAGCCTGCTCTTGCGACAGACACAGGTTTCTGGATTCTCTAGCCTATTCGCTCTGTTTTCTCTTCTGTTAACTGTGAATGGTGGTTTGAGGCAAGGGCTTTCTGTGGCAGTGAAACAGGAGAGCCAGCACAAGTAAAAAAGTGCTATACTCACTCACACGTCAGTGAAGGAGGGGAGGGTTTGAGGAACATTGCAAGCTTTTTCTGAGAACAGAGGCACACTACGTGGATGCTAAGAATGAAAACCATAGGAATTTCTTGTTTTGGTACAGATAAAGGGGCAAATGGGCTAGATGTAGCCGAAGCAGGCACATAAATGTGTCCAGATCTAGTACATCCTGAGTGTTGTCTAACACTAGCAAATGTCTCTCGAACAAGTCCCTGCTGGGAGGGGTTGCTTCTTTTAGGTGTACATCTACAGTACATGGAAGCAAATGCCAGTGAGAATTGACCATTTGTGGGAGCTGCGTCTGGCTACGAGCTAAACAAGCATTGGGAAAGCCAATAGGTCTCGCCTTTGCGAGAGGCTCTATTTTTGCTTTTTCTCTTCTACAGTAGTTGTGTGGATAGTAAGTGTAGATTGTTTGTGTTTGTGTTAATAAAATAGGTTTATATGTTACCAATCTGAAAGGGACCGTGATCGCTACGCACTCACAATATTACACCATCAAAAAGTACAAGTTACACTTTAAGTAACTGACCAACTTGGCTACCCTACCCTGATGCTTAAAAACCATGAAAAGAAAATGAAGCTATGCATAGCTCTACATCCAGAAAGTTACGCTTTTTTAAATGTTTCACCGAGTTATACACTCTATCCACAAAACATACTGAACTTGGGGAGCCGGACAGGCAGCTGGAAGGCCCATCAGGGCTAGTTGCAAAGAGATTTGTGTGACCAGCACATGGACAATTAATAAAGGTCATCCTTGATAGCACACAGATTGCAAGAGGGGTCAAAGCAATGCCTGATTACTGTGGCCCTACTGAATAAACTGAGGGGTATATTCACAAGAACGTGTGATAACTACCGCAAGAGTAGCGTAACGCAACTTTCAATATCGCAGCCCATCGCGGGAAAATATCCCCGTGTTAACGTGGAATTCACAACAAGGCGGTACTGTAGGAGAGTAGGATCTGCCTCTTATGTTGCCCCCACTTTTTTTCTGATGTTCACACTGGTTTCTGGCTATAGTCTGGCTGGGACCCTGCCAATCAGGGCCCCAGCCTCTCTGTTCTCTCTAAACGACTTGGAGTGCACTCTAGGTGCACTAGTGATTGGATACTGTGGTACCTTATGAGTCCCTAGTATATGGTACCTTAGGTACCAAGGGCATAGGTACTTCACAGGCCTACCAGGGGCTGAAGCATGTATTATGCCACCCCTGGGAAGCAGACTAAATCTGACACCACAGGTCTGCTACTGCAGCCTGGGTAAGGTGGTGCATGCACCCCTTACTGTGATATAGGCTACCTATATCACTACATAGATACACACATATAAACCTATAAGCCACTCCTATGGCAGGCCTTATCAATCCTGAAGGCAGAGTGCTTGGTTCCTATGTGAGAGGGTGCCCCTGCATGAGCAGAGCCCCTCTGCAGCATTCGGAGACCCTTCTCTGATGCTGTTTGTAGTGCAGCCTGACCATATACTCTTAAGCGCATTATAACCCCGCGTTAAATGCTAACTTTGGGATGGCTGCACGGAAACATGTCGTGTTTGGTGTCAAACATCTTGGAATACTACGCCCCCCGCCAGTTCTGGCGGCGGGGGTAGCATTCCACCCTTCTAGAGGGAGAGACATGTACACACCGTGGACTACCCGGTAGACTTCTTTCCAGAGCCCTGGCATCACAAAATGGATGCCACCAGTCACAGACACTGGGCTGCCCTCCTGCTGATGACCGAAACTCGCAGTGGAGGAAGCCCAACAATAGGTATCCTGTCCCAGGGAGGTGTGACCACCTCCCAGACAGGGTTTAGTGTATTGGGGCTGGGTGGGTGCACTCCTAGAGTGCTTTGAAGTCCTGCACTGGGGAGCAGAAGGCTCCTCTGTGCATACACCAGTTCAAACTGGCTCAGGGGCTACCTGCCCCTGCTCTGGCGCGAAACTGGACAAAGGGAAGTGGGTGTAGCCACCCACTCCCCTGACCCTCCCATAGGTGGGGTCTTAGAGCTAGTCCCTCCCTTCCTTTTTAGTATAAGGTAGGGAACCCTTGCCATTGCAAACTAGATATCCCTGGATGACGCTCTGAAGAAGAATCCTGGACTTTCGACGTTCCACTACCTCTGGAAGACTGAAGAATCTCCCTTGGAGTCAAGGAGTGACTCCCCTGCTTGGCAGGCACCAAAAACTGAAATGACAGTCGCAAACTATGCCACTCCAGCCGGAGCCCGAGGTCCCTGAAGCCCAAGATGAGGATTTCCTGACTTCTCCAAGGCCATCGTGAGTCCCCAGCAGAGCTGAGGCAAGTGGACCCCACGAGTGATGAGGAACCGCAGTCCCTGGGTACCGTGCACTATTTTCAAGTGCAACCCCTTCACGATGCTCTACGAATCTGTGCTTTGGACCCCGTGTGATCCCAGACTCTAGCAGAAATCCCTCTGAAGATCAGAGGCCTACCCCGTCCCAAGTGACCGTGGGCCCCTGTTGAAGGAATCCTCCCAAGGCATCTTTGCAATCCCTTGCCAGCCGGCTTGTGGGTCCCCTGAAGACTTTTCTACAGAACCAAAGGGCTCCCCTGGTTGCTCCAGGCCTGCCCTGACTTACCTTTGCTGGGTGAGTTCCCCAGACCTTGCTGGTCTGCACCATTGACTTTTTGCTCTTTCCACAAGACTTGCTGCTACCAAGGCTTGTTGGCTCCAATCGGGTCGCCAACACTGCAGTCAGCTGCAGACTTTGTGGAACACACTGAATCCAGCTCCTGGTTGTCCTCGACACCTCCTGGACCTCGTGGCCGAAGAGTCAAGACACCAGTGAATGACCTGAATCTGTCGACGACGGTGGGCATTCATCTTCCTTGCCCCGGGTCACTGCCAAGTGACTTTGAACACTGTCCACTCTGCTTTCAGGTCTTCCTTCTTCCAAATCCAGGCTTGGATTCCACCGGACACTTCTTCTGGCTTCACAAGCAGCAAGTCTTCATTGGCTCCCATTGAAAACGACGCCGCGACCCGACACCAAAGGACACCTATGCACCCGGCTTCCCTGGGTGAGGTAACTCCAGCACTACGGTACTCCTGTGGGTGTTGGCCCTAGAACTACTTACCCTGTAAGTGACTTGCTTGTAGCTACTCCCGAAGTGCCCTTAAACTCTTAATTTCCAACCGCGACTTGCCCCATTGAAGTCTACGTCGATCCGCGCCTGTGTTCACTCACTGCACGCGTCCCCCGTGGGTCCTTTACTTACCTGCCTTGGGTGGGTTCGTGAGGCTCCAGCACTTCTGAAGGCCCTGGGCCTTGTCCCTTTGCAAGTCGTTGTTCTCAAGTCTCTTTTTTAGTATATGGTCTGGTACGCCCCTAGGGCCCCAGCCATATTTGTGCTTAATTTATTGTGAAACGTTGATTTGTGCATATGTTCCTGACTTCTAATCTCACAAGAGATTAGTAGAGAGTTGTTTAGTAATAAATACATATATATTTGATATATATACCTGTGTGGTGTCTTTTCATTTGGTGATTCAAGAGATTGTGTGGTAAAACAAGCTGCTTTACATTCCTCCAAGACTTAGCCTGAAGGCTGCTCTCCACAGCTACCACTAGGATAGCTTTCTATAAAGGTTGTCTTAAACCTACCTACCATAAGAGTCGAATTGTACTGGTGCAAGGTGTCCACTTTAACTAGTGAACAGCATATACCAGGCCAACTTCTCACATTGGTGGCAGCGTGTGGGATTCCAGCTTGCTATTGTTTTACCAGAAAATCTCTATTTGAATTACTAACTGAAAACCACTATAGGTACTCAAGGTACATATAAAGTCAAGCTTAGTATCAATAAGTTCTACTGAACTTAGAGCTGTGTGCCAAGGGATAGCACACCCTTTCTACAGCTCAAGCTAGTATCAGTAGGCCACAAACTAGTGTAGGTAGTACAACACTGCACAACACTAGAATGTCCTTAAGGGGTGGACCCAGTGGATCCACTCAGCCTCAGTATAAGGACATGACTTTCTTTGACTTGAAAGCCATGTGTGCTGAAAGGCACCTGAAGCTAGGACAGAGTTCCTCCACACTACACCTGATAGATCTGCTGACAGCAGATGATCTTAGATTAGCTCTAGGAGCTAATGGGTCTGAATCAGTGAGTGGGTCAATTACAGTGTCTGGGTCAGATGATGGACATCAGGATGACCAAGACTCTGTGGTTGTAGGGCCAGGTCCCAAGGGGTCTGAACAGGACAGAGGAATTTTCCCTAAGAGAACTGACATAGTGGAGGAGAGGCCTAGGTCCCTTTCTAGGGAATCTGAACACTCCTATCACTCTGGCAGAGAATCTGTCTACCAGAGGAACTCCTACTTCTCAAGAAGAGAGACCTCCTCTGACAGAATGTACAAACTGCTGCAGTATGAGGAAGCAAGGTTTGCCCTCAAAACCAAGCAGTTGGCATTAGATAAGGAAGCCCTGGAGCTCCAGAGAGCTTCTAGAAAAGAGGGGTTAGAACCCCCTGGTGGCAGCAACAGTGTCCCTAGAGGCAGAGAATATATTCCAGACCATAGGAACCTGAGCAAGGTTGTTCCTCCCTACCAGAGTGGGGATGATATCCATAAGTGGGTAACTGCTATGGAAAGGGCCTGTAGAGTACAACAGGTCCCCCAAAAGCAGTGGGCAGCAATCTTGTGGCTCTCCTTTTCAGATAAAGGTAGAGACAAGCTCCTCACTGTCAGAGAAGAGGATGCTGATGACTATGAAGTCCTGAAGAGTGCACTGATAGATGGGTTTGGCTTAACCACTGAGCAGTACAGGTTGAAGTTCAGAGACACCCAGAAGGCACAGACTCAGGACTGGACTGACTTTGTAGATTGTGCAACCAAGGCTCTGGAGGGTTGGCTGGTTGGCAGTAGGGTTACTGATTTCAAGGGATTGTATAATCTAATGATGAGAGAACAGATCCTTAATAATTGCCAGAACCAGTTGTTGCATCAATACCTGGTGGACTCAGATCTGACCTCTCCCCAAGAATTGGGAAAGAAGGCAGACAAGTGGGTCAGAACCAGGGTGAGGCAGAAAACCCAGAACCAAGGGGTGACACAAGAAGCAGGATTCTAAGGGCTCTGAGAAAAGTGGGGATAAGTCAAAAGACCAGAAGTCTTCACAAGGGCCCCAAAAATCTGCATCTGGTGGGGAGTCACAATCCAACAAGGGAAAAGGCCAAAAGAAGCCCTGGTGCAAATTCTGTAAACAGAAAGGGCACTGGACTTCTGATTGTAACAAGTCCAAAGACCAAACCACCACCACTCCTGCCCCTAAGGCAACTGTTCCCCTAGTTCAGCTACTGGTGGAGGTGGTACTCAGAATAAGGGTGTAGTAGGGTTGACCCTGGGTTCTGAAGTGGACTCTGGCCTAGTCAGAGTACCCACTCAGGCAATGCTGATTTGTGATGGAGACATTGACATGTCCTTCCTGGTGAGCCCCAGTTATCTGGGCAAATACAAACAACAGCCTGTAATAAATGGCAAACAGGCTTTGGCATTTAGGGACACAGGTGCTAGTGTCACCATGGTGGCAGAGGATCTTGTGGACCCTGGACAGATCATCCTGGGCGAAATGTACCAGGTGACCAATGCAAGCAATGTCAGGACCAACCATAGTCTGGCAGTTGTGAATTTCTCCTGGGGAGGGGTAACTGGCCTCAAGAAGGTTGTAGTCAGTGCAGACCTCCCTGTAGAATGTCTATTGGGCAATGATCTAGAAACTTCAGCCTGGTCTGAAGTAGAGTTATGGACTCATGCTGAGATGCTGGGCATCCCTGCAAAGGTATTTGCTGTGACCAGGTCACAGGCCAAAATGCATGACACTGAACCAGCTCTGGATCCTGAAACCATGGACCAGATGCTTCCCAAGAAGAGGAGCAGTAGGGGTAAGGCAGTGCCTTCCCTCTGTCTCAGATCACTGATTCCCCTCTTGAGGGAGGAGGAGCAGATCCTGAAGAAGGAACTGCCCCAGAGGAACTTGAGCCTGATCAGGTTGAGTTCTTGGGGGCAGGGGCCCTTCTAGGGAAGATCTGAGTAAGGAGCAACAGTGCTGCCCCTCTCTTGAACCCCTCAGACAGCAGGCTGCTGCTGAGGCTGCTGGGAGTGCTAGTGGGTCCCATAAAGTTTATTGGGATGAGGGACTCCTATATTCTGAGGGTAGAGATCCAGCCCCTGGAGCCACCAGGAGGTTGGTAATACCTCAGAAGTTTAGGGGGTTCCTCTTGACCCTAGCACATGATATCCCTTTAGCAGGTCACTTGGGCCAAAACAAGACCTGGGACAGGCGTGTTCCACATTTTCATTGGCCACACATGTCAGAGGACACAAAGGAGTTTTGTCGCTCCTGTGTCACATGCCAAGCCAGTGGCAAGGCAGGTGGCACCACAAAGGCCCCCCTGATACCACTACCTGTGGTGGGGGTACCCTTTGAAAGGGTAGGGATTGACATTGTTGGTCCCCTTGACCCTCAAACTGCATCTGGGCACAGATTTATCCTGGTGGTAGTGGATCATGCCACCAGGTACCCAGAGGCAATTCCCTGAGGACCACCACAGCCCCTGTGGTGGCAAGAGCCCTCATTGGAGTTTTCTCCAGAGTGGGTTTCCCAAAGGAGGTCATCTCTGACAGAGATACAAACTTCATGTCAGGATATTTGAAGGCAATGTGGAAGGAGTGTGGTGTAACTTATAAGTTCACCACCCCTATCACCCACAATGCAATGGGTTGGTTGAACATTTCAACAAAACCCTGAAGGGATATGATTAAAGGACTCCCAGAGAAGCTTAGGCGGAAATGGGACCTTCTTCTTCCCTGCCTGTTGTTTGCATACAGAGAGGTTCCACAGAAGGGGGTTGGTTACAGCCCATTTGAGCTTCTGTTTGGGCATCCTGTAAGAGGTCCATTATGTTTGGTAAAAGAGGGCTGGGAGTTACCTCTCAAACCCCCAAACAGGATGTGATGGACTATGTACTTGGTCTCCGCTCCAGGATGGCCGAATACATGAAAAAGGCAACCAAAAACCTGGAGGCCAGCCAAGAATTACAAAAAGCTTGGCATGACCAAAGGCTGTGCTGACTGTGTACCAGCCAGGACAGAAAGTGTGGGTGTTGGAGCCTGTGGCCCCAGCAGCCCTCCAAGACAAATGGAGTGGCCCCCATACAATAGTTGAGCAAAAGGGAGAAGTCACCTATCTGGTGAATCTTGGAACTCCCAGGAGCCCCTGAGGGTGCTCCATGTCAACAGATTGAAACCATATGTTGACAGGGCTGACATGGGCTTGCTCATGGCAACTGATGAGGAAGAGGAGGAGGAGAGTGACCCTCTCCCTGACCTGCTCTCACAGAACCCTGATGATGGGTCTGTAGATGGTGTTGCTTTGGCAAGCAGCCTCACTGACCATCAGCAAACTGAGTGCTGACAAGTTCTGCAGCAGTACATCCATATGTTTAGCCTGACCCCTAGTCAGACTACCTGGTGCACCCATGAGGTGGACACTGGGGACAGTCTGCCTGTCAAGAGTAAAATCTACAGGCAACCTGACCATGTCAGGGACTGTATCAGGACTGAAGTCCAGAAGATGTTGGAGTTAGGTGTGATTGAGCCTTCAGATAGCCCTTGGGCTAGCCCAGTAGTCCTAGTACCCAAGCCTCATACCCAGGGTGGTAAGAAAGAAATGAGGTTTTGTGTAGACTACAGAGGCCTCAATGCAGTCACCAGGACTGATGCCTATCCCATACCAAGGGCAGATGAGCTGATTGATACTTTGGCCTCAGCCAAGTATCTGAGTACATTTGACCTAACAGCTGGCTACTGGCAGATCAGGTTAGCGGATGATGCAAAAGCCAAAACAGCATTTTCGACCCCTGGTGGGCACTACCACTTTGTGGTGATGCCCTTTGGATTGAAAAATGCACCTGCCACTTTTCAGAGGTTGGTGAACAAAGTTCTGGCAGGGATGGAAACTTATTGCTCAGCTTATCTAGATGATATTGCTGTCTTTAGTTCCTCCTGGCAGGATCACCTGGTCCACCTCAGAAATGTTTTGGAGGCTCTGCAGAAAGCAGGCCTCACTATCAAGGCCACTAAGTGCCAGATAGGGCAGAGTCAGGTTGTGTACCTGGGCCACCTTATGGGTGGAGGCCAGGTTCAGCCTTTACAGAGTAAAATCCAAACCATAATGGAATGGGTTGCTCCAACCACCCAGACACAGGTGAGAGCCTTCTGAGGCCTGACTGGGTACTATAGGAGGTTTGTGAAGGGATATGGATCTATAGTGACCCCCTTGAATGATCTGACCTCAAAGAAAATGCCAAAAAGGTTCAGTGGACAGCTAGCTGTCAGAAGGCATTTGAAGACCTAAAGCAGGCCATGTGCACTGCCCCCATCTTACAAAGTCCAGACTACACCAAAAGTTCATTGTCCAAACAGATGCTTCTGAGCTGGGTGTGGGAGCTGTACTGTCTCAACTGAATGATGAAGGTCAAGACCAGCCAGTAGCTTTTATTAGCAGGAGGCTGACCCCTAGAGAGAAACGTTGGTCAGCTATAGAGAGGAGGCCTTTGCTGTGGTGTGGGCCCTGAAGAAGCTGAGGCCATACTTGTTTGGCACTCACTTCATAGTTCAGACTGACCACAAGCCCCTCCTATAGCTTAAACAGATGAAAGGTGAAAACCCAAAACTTTTGAGGTGGTCCATTTCCCTACAGGGGATGGACTATACAGTGGAACACAGGCCTGGGACCCAACATGCCAATGCAGATGGACTCTCAAGGTATTTCCACTTAGAGCACGAAGACTCAACTGGTCAAGGTTAGTTTAGTGTCCCTGCGTTTGGGGGTTGTGTAGGAGAGTAGGATCTGCCTCTTATGTTGCCCCCACTTTTTTCTGATGTTCACACTGGTTTCTGGCTTTAGTCTGGCTGGGACCCTGCCAATCAGGGCCCCAGCCTCTCTGTTCTCTCTAAACGACTTGGAGTGCACTCTAGGTGCACTAGTGATTGGATACTGTGGTACCTTATGAGTCCCTAGTATATGGTACCTTAGGTACCAAGGGCATAGGTACTTCACAGGCCTACCAGGGGCTGAAGCATGTATTATGCCACCCCTGGGAAGCAGACTAAATCTGACACCACAGGTCTGCTACTGCAGCCTGGGTAAGGTGGTGCATGCACTCCTTACTGTGATATAGGCTACCTATATCACTACATAGATACACACATATAAACCTATAAGTCACTCCTATGGCAGGCCTTATCAATCCTGAAGGCAGAGTGCTTGGTTCCTATGTGAGAGGGTGCCCCTGCATGAGCAGAGCCCCTCTGCAGCATTCGGATACCCTTCTCTGATGCTGTTTGTAGTGCAGCCTGACCATATACTCTTAAGCGCATTATAACCCCGCGTTAAATGCTAACTTTGGGATGGCTGCACGGAAACATGTCGTGTTTGGTGTCAAACATCTTGGAATACTAACCCCCCGCCAGTTCTGGCGGTGGGGGTAGCATTCCACCCTTCTAGAGGGAGAGACATGTACACACCGGACTACCCAGTAACTTCTTTCCAGAGCCCTGGCATCACAAAATGGATGCCACCAGTCAGACACTGGGCTGCCCTCCTGCTGATGACCGAAACTCGCAGTGGAGGAAGCCCAACAATAGGTATCCTGTCCCAGGGAGGTGTGACCACCTCCCAGACAGGGTTTAGTGTATTGGGGCTGGGTGGGTGCACTCCTAGAGTGCTTTGAAGTCCTGCACTGGGGGAGCAGAAGGCTCCTCTGTGCATACACCAGTTCAAACTGGCTCAGGGGCTACCTGCCCCTGCTCTGGCGCGAAACTGGACAAAGGGAAGTGGGTGTAGCCACCCACTCCCCTGACCCTCCCATAGGTGGGGTCTTAGAGCTAGTCCCTCCCTTCCTTTTAGTATAAGGTAGGGAACCCTTGCCATTGCAAACTAGATATCCCTGGACGATGCTCTGAAGAAGAATCCTGGACCTTCGACGTTCCACTACCTCTGGAAGACTGAAGAATCTCCCTTGGAGTCAAGGAGTGACTCCCCTGCTTGGCAGGCACCAAAAACTGAAACAATGGTCGCAAACTACGCCGCTCCCGCCGGAGCCCGAGGTCCCTGCAGCCCAAGACAAGGATTTTCTGACTTCTCCAAGGTCATCGTGAGTCCCCAGTGGAGCTGAGGCAAGTGGACCCCACGAGTGATGAAGAACCGCAGTCCCTGGGTACCGTGCACTATTTTCAAGTGCAACCCCTTCACAACGTTCTACAAACCTGTGCTTTGGACCACGTGTGTTCCCAGCCTCTAGCAGAAATCCCTCCGAAGATCAGAGGCCTACCCCATCCCGAGTGACCGTGGGCCCCTGTTGAAGGAATCCTCCCGAGGCGTCTTTGCGATCCCTTGCCAGCCAGCTTGTGGGTCCCCTGAAGACTTTTCTACCAAACCAAAGGGCTCCCCTGGTTGCTCCAGGCCTGGCCTGACTTACCCTCGCTGGGTGAGTTCCCCAGACCTTGCTGGTCTGCACCATTGACTTTTTTCCCTTTCCACAAGACTTGCTGCTACTAAGGCTTGTTGGCTCCAATCGGGTTGCCGACACCGCAGTCAGCTGCAGACTTTGTGGGACACACTGAATCCAGCTCCTGGTTGTCCTAGACACCTCCTGGACCTCGTGGCCGAAGAGTCAAGACACCTGTGAATGACCTGAATCTATCGACGACGGTGGGCATTCATCTTCCTTGCCCCGGGTCACTGCCAAGTGACTTTGAACACTGTCCCCTCTGCTTTCAGGTCTTCCTTCTTCCGAATCCAGGCTTGGATTCCACCTGACACTTCTTCTGGCTTCACAAGCAGCAAGTCTTCATTGGCTCCCATTGAAAACGACGCCGCGACCCGACACCAAAGGACACCTATGCACCCGGCTTCCCTGGGTGAGGTAACTCCAGCACTACAGTGCTCCTGTGGGTGTTGGACCTAGAACTACTTACCCTGTAAGTGACTTGCTTGTAGCTACTCCCGAAGTGCCCTTAAACTCTTAATTTCCAACCGCGACTTGCCCCATTGAAGTCTACGGCGATCAGCGCCTGTGTTCACTCACTGCACGCGTCCCCCGTGGGTCCTTTACTTACCTGCCTTGGGTGGTTTCGTGAGGCCCCAAGCACTTCTGAAGGCCCTGGGCCTTGTCCCTTTGCAAGTCGTTGTTCTCAAGTCTCTTTTTTAGTATATGGTCTGGTACGCCCCTAGGGCCCCAGCCATATTTGTGCTTAATTTATTGTGAAACGTTGATTTGTGCATATGTTCCTGACTTCTAATCTCACAAGAGATTAGTAGAGAGTTGTTTAGTAATAAATACATATATATTTGATATATATACCTGTGTGGTGTCTTTTCATTTGGTGATTCAAGAGATTGTGTGGTAAAACAAGCTGCTTTACATTCCTCCAAGACTTAGCCTGAAGGCTGCTCTCCACAGCTACCACTAGGATAGCTTTCTATAAAGGTTGTCTTAAACCTACCTACCATAAGAGTCGAATTGTACTGGTGCAAGGTGTCCACTTTAACTAGTGAACAGCATATACCAGGCCAACTTCTCACAGGTACCATGCGATAGTCTGCCGAAAACACGGACAAAGTCTGCGATACAACCACCACGATGGAGATAAAAACACAAACCACAACACCAGAAAACACGCAATGGGCCAAAGCGCGATGAGGAAACCAGCGACAAGCAGCGCCAGACCTGCAACACACACCTGGCAGGCGTCAAAAATCACCATAAAAGTAGAAAAAAACACCCACACACAAACTGACCAACACACAAGCACCATGGAGGCAGCCGGAGCAGGCGCAGAGGACGAGCGCAACCCCACAAGCACCCCCGACGACCAGCCTGGGACCTCGGGGACAGGGAAGGGCAAGGACAAGAAGACCAGGAAGACCAAGTTCAGTCCACAGGCGAACAGGATCATAGTCACGGAGGTGATGGAACACCATCAACAACTCTTCGTCACCTCCAACGTGTCATTGGGCACCAAAACTGGAATATGGCGGGACATCGTCGACAAGGTGAATGCCGTCAGAGAGCACAAGCGGACAATGGACGAGGTCAAGAGGCGATGAAATGACATCAAGCGGAAGACCAAGGAGAAACTCTCCACCAACCTGAAGGCAGCAACGCAGACCGGAGGTGGGGGCCCAGCGCCACAGCTGGAGCTGGATGACATGGAGGAGCTGGTGTCGACAGTCATCAGTGTGGAGACTGTGGGCGGAGTCGGGGGACCGGACACTGCTCGACAGGACACAACACAACCGCAACAGGGTGAGTGACCACCAGGTACTGGGGGGACTGGGGGAGATGGCCACAATGGCACACATGCACAAGCAAGCAGGGCACAGTGCACACCCACAATCACTCTGGGTCCTCGCCCAGACCCACAGACTGTCACAATGTACAATGCCATGCTGTCTGAATGTCAACCTGTACCATGCGGCTACATACATGTGGACACATTGTAATACACCATCTCCCCTTCACATCGCAGGGGCATCGTCAACACCTCCTGCACAGCAGTCACAGCCACTCTTCACTGATGACGAGGAGGAGGATAACACCAGCATCGACATCCAAATCATCCAAGACCTCATTGACCACCTCCGCAACTCACCTCCAGGATCAGAGCAGCCCAGCTACATCCATGAGACCCCACAAACCAGCCAAACCACCCAGCAGGAGGCACCCACAGCCCCGGCACCCTCCCAAGACCCCCAGGAACAACAAATGGCCTTCCAACGCCGTGTGCTGGAGGGCCAGAGGGAGACGGCCGAGCAGGTGCGGGTGGGGATCGAGCTCATGGCTAACAAACTGGACGCCATCCTTGGGTGTCTATGTCCGCCCCATGGTCTCCAGCGAGCCCTGACTGACATCTCTGGAGTCATGACGCAGAGGGAAGAATACCTGTCCGCTCAGAGTGGCCCCAGCGATGCCAGCCTTGAGCTGGCACACATGCGGAGGCTCATGGAGGACATGGTGCGGATGGAGGCGGAAAGGATGGCAGCCGCCGCTGCACATCAGCGAAATGTAGCTGGGATCTACCGTGCCCTGCATGTCCTCGTCATGGCATTGCTGCCACAAGGCGTGGCGATGATGAATGATGCTGCCCCCACACCATCCACATCTCCGCCCCCTGGTGTGTCAGTGCCTCCCAGTGCGGCAGGCGTATCCACTCCGGCACCTGATGTGTCCCTGCCGCACAGTGCGGCCGACAATCCTCCTCCGGCCCCTGATGTGACAGTGGTACACAGTGCCCCAGCCGGCACTGCAACACCCACAGGTGGGGCAGGGCACACACCCGGGGACGAGGACGTGGATGGGTCTGTGGTCAGGAGGGCCAGGCACTAGCATTCATTTCTGCCACCTTGCCTGTTTGTGCTTGGTGCCGCACATGGCCTCAAGGCCTACCACTGACCCCGGATACACTCCGATGCACTCACCTTGGACAGCGACATGGACTGCCACATCCTGTTTGACGACCAATGACACGGCGGACAGACTGCGGACTGTACCCTTCCTCCTCCGCAGTACCGGTCATCCCCGGATGGACACTGGCTGGCCCTCCACGTGCCCATATTGTGTAGTGTGCTCGGCATTGCCCTGTACCGCTCCAGCTGCATGACTGCACTGGATGTGCAAATAAACATCCAGTGACGCACTGCTGTGTAATGTCTTACGTCATTCATGGATGGATGTGTGGATGAATGTGGGGACAGTGCCTTCCCTTGCGTCAATGATGTTCATCCTGTGGGATGCCAGTCAGAGGGTGCGACATTGCATCTTGTGTACCGGGTTCCGTGAACACTACAGCAGGGACACCCGCATCAGTCACTTCCTTGTCCGGACATGGACTGGACCACGCCCAGAGCCCACGAGTCATTGTTGCAAGCCCTGCACTGGTCGGGCGTACGGCAGGCCAGACCACTCCGCTAACGCCCCGAGGGGGGCCCTCATTGCTACCCGTCGCGGGCGTACTCGCTGGTGGTGTGCAGGTCACTGGTCTAGTTGTCAGCATGTCACATCCACTCCCTGAGGGCAGGTTTTCACACACACCACACCCATCCGGCACAGGCGTCACAGGCCATGTGACTCTGCCAATATAAGGGGCCGACGACGTCACATTCCCCTCTTCCGGTGGTGACTGGATGACGGCCGCCCCACGGTTCTCACTCATGTAGGGCCCATGAGTTGTTGCGCACAGGGTTAGTGGCATCCAAGGGCTTGCGGACGGCACGGGCCTACCACCACGTGGCGCAGACTGGGGTTGCACAGGGTTTGTGGCACACGAGGCCTTGAGTGAGGCACGGGCCTACCACCACGTGGCGCAGACTGGGGTTGCACATGGTTAGTGGCACCCGGGGACTTGCGGACGGCACAGGCCCCCCGCCACGGGACGGTGACTTGGGGTGCACTGTGTCAGTGGCACCTTGAGCTGCTGAGCGGGTGTGCAGCCTGCAATGATGCCCCGTCCAGGTGGTCCAGACAGCCCAGGTTCTGTGTGCCCTGCTGGGCCGCAGTGTAGGCCAGAGCCAGCGGGCAGCGCGGGCCTACCGCCACGTGGCGTTGCTTCCGGGGTCCCAGAGTTGGTGGCACCCATTGGGCTGAGCGGGTGTGCAGCCTGCGAAGGTGCCGGGTGCACTGGTATGTCCACTGCCATGGAGTAATCAAGACCCAGCACCAAACGTGAGACCTGGTGGCCTGCGGAGCTTGGCTGCATGATGTGGAGGGTGCCATGTCCGCGGGCCCGGGCTTGTGGCTTGCAGCGGCACGTGGTGGGACCTCCTGTCTACGCGCCGGTGGCGGAAGGTGAGCATTGAGGCTTGGGTGTGCATGGGCGGGCATGCTCTGATGGGCGGCGGGAGGGGTTGGGGTGCCTCTGCCTGGGTGTGCATGGGCAGGCAGGCGATGTTGTCTTGTGCAAGTGTGTGTACTGTGCCAGTCATGTATCTGGGCTCTGTTTCAGCTGACGGCTCTGAATTAGATGTGTGACCTGGTGAACTGCCCTACATACCGGCACGTGGTTGGAGACACACCGGTGGCAGTAGGTGAGCAGTGTGGCCTGGGTGCGCAGTGGCGGCGCTCTCTCTCTCTCTCTCTCCCTCTCTTCCTCTCTCTCTCCCTCCCACTCTTCCTCTCTCTCTCCTTAGCTCTCTCTCTGTCCTCTGATGTGCGCAGGACACACCTTCTCATCATGTTTTTTGTCTTACAGGCTGTGACCTACGTATTGTCCGGAGGGGACCGGCCATGTGTCTTCATTTCATTTCGTTGTTCATTTTAACCCCTTCGCTGCTAGGCCTTTTCCCCTCCTGTGCTAAGCCTTTTTTTGGCTATTTGGGGTAGTGCGCGCTTAGGCCCCTGTAACTTTTTGACCACATAAGGTATCCATGCCAAATTTGCGTCCTTTTTTCTAACATCATGGGGATTGTAAAGGTACCCAGGGTTTGTGGATTCCCCTGGAGGGGACACAGAAATTAGTCAAAATACAGCTAAATTTTGTTTTTTGGGGAAAAATGCGAAAAAAGGGCTACAGATGAAAGCGTCTTGATTTTTCCCTGCAAATGGCATCAAAAAGGGGTTGTGGGGATGAAATCACCATTTTCCCAGCTTTCAGGGACAAGCAGACTTTTGTCAGAAAACCAACTTTTTTACACAGTTTTGGCATTTTTCTGGGACATAGCCTATTTTTGCTATTTTTTGTGCTTTCAACCTCCTTCCAGTTAATGGTAGAAATGGGTATGAAACCAATAATGGATCCTGGAAAGCCATACATTTCTGAAAAGTAGACAAAATTCTGAATTCAGCAAGGGGTCATTTGTGTAGATCCTTAAAGTTTTCCTTATAGAAACTAACAGTTAAATAAAGGAAAAATTGAAAATTAGTTGAAAAAAACAGCCATTTGTGTCAACGTTTTCACCTGTAACTTCTTCTAATTATGACAGCTATTTGAAGGCAATATACCGTTATATCCGCTGGACCTTTCTGGTTGTGGGGATATATAGGACTTGTAGGTTCACCAAGAACCCGACGAACCCAGAGCCAATAATTGAGCAGCATCTTGCAATGGTTTTTTATTATGTACCGGGTATATAGCAATTATTTTGGGAAAATGTATACATGGAAAAATTGTTATGAAAGACACCTATGTATTTCTGAAATGGGAACAAAATGTAGATTTTAGAAACAGTAGATATTTGCACATTTCCGAAATTGGGAGTACCCATACTAGCATGAGAATTATAGGTCATTTTTCAAAATGACTTATTTTTTACACATTGTCTTTCATTTGGAAGGCAGAAATGCATCGAAAGTCAATAGGTAATAACAGTTGCTCTACAATTCTGTGTTACCCTAAGTCTCCCGATAAAAATGGTACCTCACTTGTGTGGGTAGCCCTTGTGCCCACAACAGGAAATGGCTCAAAATGCAACGTGGACGTACCACATTTTCACAATGAAAAATTACCCTTTTTTTGCAAAGTGCCTAGGTGTAGTTTTTGAACCCTAGCTCTGCCGGCACCTAGGGAAACCTAGCAAACCTATACATTTTTGAAAACTAGACACCCAGGGGAATCCAGGATGGGGTGACTTGACTGCCTCCCACCAGGTTCTGTTACCCAGAATCCCTTGCAAACATAAAAAATTGTCAAAAAAACACATTTTCCCCACATTTCTGTGGTGGAAAGTTCTGGAATCTGCATGGATCCACAAATTTCCACCCACCCCGCGTTCCCCAAAGTCTTACGAGAAAAATGGTACCTCACTTGTGTGGGTCGTCCTAGTGCCTGCGACAGGAAACTGTGCAAAACGCAACGTGGTCACACCTCAATTTCGCAGTGAAAAATGACCCTTTTTTGGCAAAGTGCCTAGCTGTAGTTTTTGAACCCTAGCTCTGCCGGCACCTAGGGAAACCTAGCAAACCTATACATTTTTGAAAACTAGACACCCAGGGGAATCCAGGATGGGGTGACTGGACTGCCTCCCACCAGGTTCTGTTACCCAGAATCCCTTGCAAACCTAAAAATTATCAAAAAACCACATTTTCCCCACATTTCTGTGGTGGAAAGTTCTGGAATCTGCGTGGATCCACAAATTTCCACCCACCCCGCGTTCCCCAAAGTCTTCCGAGAAAAATGGTACCTCACTTGTGTGGGTCGGCCTAGTGCCTGCGACAGGAAACGGCGCAAAACGCAACGTGGTCACACCTCAATTTCGCAGTGAAAAATGACCCTTTTTGGCAAAGTGCCTAGCTGTAGTTTTTGAACCCTAGCTCTGCCGGCACCTAGGGAAACCTAGCAAACCTATACATTTTTGAAAACTAGACACCCAGGGGAATCCAGGATGGGGTGACTTGACTTCCTCCCACCAGGTTCTGTGACCCAGAATCCCTTGCAAACCTAAAGAATTGTCAAAAAAACCACATTTTCCCCACATTTCTGTGGTGGAAAGTTTTGGAATCTGCGTGGATCCACAAATTTCCACCCACCCCGCGTTCCCCAAAGTCTTACGAGAAAAATGGTACCTCACTTGTGTGGGTCGGCCTAGTGCCTGCGACAGGAAACGGCGCAAAACGCAACGTGGTCACACCTCAATTTCGCAGTGAAAAATGACCCTTTTTGGCAAAGTGCCTAGCTGTAGTTTTTGAACCCTAGCTGTGCCGGCACCTAGGGAAATCTAGCAAACCTATACATTTTTGAAAACTAGACACCCAGGGGAATCCAGGATGGGGTGACTTGACTGCCTCCCACCAGGTTCTGTTACCCAGAATCCCTTGCAAACATAAAAATTGTCAAAAAACCACATTTTCCCCACATTTCTGTGGTGGAAAGTTCTGGAATCTGCGTGGATCCACAAATTTCCACCCACCCCGCGTTCCCCAAAGTCTTCCGAGAAAAATGGTACCTCACTTGTGTGAGTCGGCCTAGTGCCTGCGACAGGAAACGGCGCAAAACGCAACGTGGTCACACCTCAATTTTGCAGTGAAAATGACCCTTTTTGGGCAAAGTGCCTAGCTGTAGTTTTTGAACCCTAGCTCTGCCGGCACCTAGGGAAACCTAGCAAACCTATACATTTTTGAAAACTAGACACCGAGGGGAATCCAGGATGGGGTGACTTGACTGCCTCCCACCAGGTTCTGTTACCCAGAATCCCTTGCAAACATAAAAATTGTCAAAAAACCACATTTTCCCCACATTTCTGTGGTGGAAAGTTCTGGAATCTGCGTGGATCCACAAATTTCCACCCACCCCGCGTTCCCCAAAGTCTTCCGAGAAAAATGGTACCTCACTTGTGTGGGTCGGCCTAGTGCCTGCGACAGGAAACGGCGCAAAACGCAATGTGGTCACACCTCAATTTCGCAGTGAAAAATGACCCTTTTTTGGCAAAGTGCCTAGCTGTAGTTTTTGAACCCTAGCTCTGCCGGCACCTAGGGAACCCTAGCAAACCTATACATTTTTGAAAACTAGACACCCAGGGGAATCCAGGATGGGGTGACTGGACTGCCTCCCACCAGGTTCTGTTACCCAGAATCCCTTGCAAACCTAAAAAATTGTCAAAAAAACCACATTTTCCCCACATTTCTGTGGTGGAAAGTTCTGGAATCTGCGTGGATTCACAAATTTCCACCCACCCCGCGTTCCCCAAAGTCTTCTGAGAAAAATGGTACCTCACTTGTGTGGGTCGGCCTAGTGCCCGCGACAGGAAACGGCGCAAAACGCAACGTGGTCTCACCTCAATTTCGCAGTGAAAAATGACCCTTTTTGGCAAAGTGCCTAGCTGTAGTTTGTGAACCCTAGCTCTGCCGGCACCTAGGGAAACCTACCAAACACACACATTTCTGAAAAGTAGACACCCGGGGCTTCCAGGGAGGTATGGCTTGCGTGGATCCCCCAACGTTTCCTTACCCAGAATCCCCTGCAAACCTCAATTTTAGCTGAAAAATCACTTTTTCACACATTTTTGTGTGGGAAAGTGTGGCATCACTGGCCTCACACAAATTTCCTACCACCCAGCGTTCCCCAGGTCTCCCGATAAAATGGTGCCTCACTCGGGTGGGAGGCCCAGTACCGCGACAGGCAAGGCTCACAACGTATTGAGGCGACCTCAAAATGGCCTATCACAAAACTACCTGGTTTTGCAAGGGGGTCCCATGACGTTTTGGCCCGGGCTCGGCGGCCACCTAGGAAACCTACCAAACCTACACATTTCTGAAAAGTAGACACCTGGGGATTCCAGGGAGGTATGGCTTGCGTGGATCCACCAAAGTTTTCTACCCAGAATCCCCTGCAAACCTGATATTTTGCTCAAAAATCACTTTTTCGCACATTGTTGTGTGGTAAAGTTGTGGAATCATGGGGCTGACACAAATTTCCTACCACCCAGCGTTCCCCAGGTCTCCCGATAAAAATGGTGCCTCACTCGTGTGGGAGGCCCAAGTACCCGCGACAGGCAAGGGCCCACAACGTAGTGAGGCGACCTCAAAATGGCCTTTCACAAAACGACCTGGTTTTGCACGGGGGTCACCTGGGTTTTGGCCCCGTGCTCGGTAGCCATCTAGGAAACCTACCAAACCCACACATTTCTGAAAAGTAGACACCCGGGGCTTCCAGGGAGGTATGGCTTGCGTGGATCCCCAACGTTTCTTACCCAGAATCCCCTGCAAACCTCAATTTTAGCTGAAAAATCACTTTTTCACACATTTTTGTGTGGGAAAGTGTGGCATCACTGGCCTCACACAAATTTCCTACCACCCAGCGTTCCCAGGTCTCCCGATAAAATGGTGCCTCACTTGTGTGGGAGGCCCAAGTACACGCGACAGGCAAGGGCCCACAACGTATTGAGGCGACATCAAAATTGCCTATCACAAAATGTTTTGGGCCCTTGCCTGTCGCGGGTACTTGGGCCTCCCACCCGAGTGAGGCACCATTTTTATCGGGAGACCTGGGGAACGCTGGGTGGTAGGGAATTTGTGTCAGCCCCGTGATGCCACAACTTTACCACACAAAAATGTGTGAAAAAGTGATTTTTTCAGCCAAATTTCAGGTTTGCAGGGGATTCTGGGTAAGAAACCGTTGGGGGATCCACGCAAGCCATACCTCCCTGGAATCCCCGGGTGTCTACTTTTCAGAAATGTGTAGGTTTGGTAGGTTTCCTAGGTGGACGCCGAGCCCCGGGCCAAAACGTCATGGGACCCCCTTGCAAAAACAGGTAGTTTTGTGATAGGCCATTTTGAGGTCGCCTCAATACGTTGTGGGCCCTTGCCTGTCGCGGGTACTTGGGCCTCCCACCCGAGTGAGGCACCATTTTTATTGGGAGACCTGGGGAACGCTGGGTGGTAGGAAATTTGTGTCAATCCCATGATTCCACAACTTTACCACACAAAAATGTGCGAAAAAGTGATTTTTTCAGCAAAATATCAGGTTTGCAGGGGATTCTGGGTAAGAAAACGTTGGTGGATCCACGCAAGTCATACCTCCCTGGAATGCCCCGGGTGTCTACTTTTCAGAAATGTGTAGGTTTGGTAGGTTTCCGTAGGTGGCCGCCGAGCCCCGGGCCAAAACGTCATGGGACCCCCTTGCAAAACCAGGTCGTTTTGTGATAGGCCATTTTGAGGTCGCCTCAATACGTTGTGGGCCCTTGCCTGTCGCGGGTACTTGAGCCTCCCACCCGAGTGAGGCACCATTTTTATCGGGAGACCTGGGGATTGCTGGGTGGTAGGAAATTTGTGTCAGCCCCATGATTCCACAACTTTACCACACAAAAATGTGCGAAAAAGTGATTTTTTCAGCAAAATATCAGGTTTGCAGGGGATTCTGGGTAAGAAAACGTTGGTGGATCCACGCAAGTCATACCTCCCTGGAATGCCCCGGGTGTCTACTTTTCAGAAATGTGTAGGTTTGGTAGGTTTCCGTAGGTGGCCGCCGAGCCCCGGGCCAAAACGTCATGGGTCCCCCCTTGCAAAACCAGGTCGTTTTGTGATAGGCCATTTTGAGGTCGCCTCAATACGTTGTGGGCCCTTGCCTGTCGCGGGTACTTGGGCCTCCCACCCGAGTGAGGCACCATTTTTATCGGGAGACCTGGGGGATTGCTGGGTGGTAGGAAATTTGTGTCAGCCCCATGATTCCACAACTTTACCACACAAAAATGTGCGAAAAAAGTGATTTTTTTCAGCAAAATATCAGGTTTGCAGGGGATTCTGGGTAGGAAAACATTGGGGGACCCACGCAAGCCATACCTCGCTGGACTCCCCAGAGTGTCTAGTTTTCAGAAATGTGTGGGTTTGGTAGGTTTCCTAAGATGGCCGCCGAGCCCAGGGCCAAAAACCTCACTGGTGTGGGTGGTTCAAGTACCCGCAACAGGCAAGGGCCCAAAACGTATTGAGGAGACATCAAAATGATCTATCACAAAACAAGCTGGTTTTGCAAGGGGAGTCACCTGGGTTTTTGGCCCCGGGCTCGGCGGCCATCTTGGGAAACCTACCAAACCCACACATTTCTGAAAACTAGACACCCGGGGAGTCCAACGAGGTATGGCTTGCGTGGATCCCCCAACGTTTTCCTACCCAGAATGCCCTGCAAACCTCAAATTTAGCTGAAAAAATCACTTTTCTCTCAAATTTCTATGTGGGAAAGTTCTGGAATCTACGTGGATCCACAAATTTCCTCCCACCCAGCGTTCCCCCAGGTCTCCCGATAAAAATGATACCTCACTTGCGTGGGTGGGTCAAGTACCCGCGACAGAAAAGGGCCCAAAACCTATTGAGGCGACATCAAAATTACTTATCACAAAACAACCTGGTTTTGCAAGGGGGTCCCAGGAGTTTTGGCCCTGGGCTCGGCGGCCATCTTGGGAAACTACCAAACTCAAACATTTCTGAAAGCTAGACACCCGGGGAGTCCAGCGAGGTATGGCTTGCATGGGTCCCACAACGCTTTCCTACCCAGAATCCCCTGCAAACCTCAAATTTAGCTGAAAAAATCACTTTTTCCATACATTTTTGCGTGGGATCACTGTGCCGGCACAAATGTCCTACCACCCAGCGTTCCCCTTGTTCTCCCGAGTAAAATGATAACTCACTTGTGTGGGGGGGCCAAAGGCCTGTGACTGGGAAGAGCCCAAAACATAGGGATTTAGGGTATAGCACCGAGAATTCTAAGCGCTATATTTTTTAAAAATACGTTTTTAGCCAGTTCTGCTTCGGACACCCACACAAGTGAGGTATCATTTTACTCGGGGGAACAAGGGCAACGCTGGGTGGTAGGACATTTGTGCCAGCACGGTGATTCCACGCAAAAATATGTGGAAAATATGGTTTTTTCAGCTAAATTTGAGGGTTGCAGGGGATTCTGGGTAGGGAAACGTTGGGGGATCCACGCAAGCCATACCTCATTGGACTCCCCAGGGTGTCTAGTTTTCAGAAATGTGTGGGATTGGTAGGTTTCCCTAGATGGCGGCGAGCCCGGGGCCAAAAAACCAGGTGCCCCCCCAAAACCAGGTAGTTTTGTTATAGGTAGTTTTGAAGTCTCCACAATACGATTTGGGCCATTTCCTGTTTCAGCCACTATGCCTACCCACACAAGTGAGGTACCATTTTTATCGGGAGCCCTGGGGAACGCAGGGTGGTAGGAAATTTGTGGATCCACGCAGATTCCAGAACTTTCCACCACAGAAATGTGAGGAAAATGTGTTTTTTGGGACATATTTTTAGGTTTGCAAGGGATTCTGGGTAACAGATCCTGGTGAGAGCCAGTCAAGTCACCCCATCCTGAATTCCCTGGGTGTCTAGTTTTCAAAAATGTATAGGTTTGCTAGGTTTCCCTAGGTGCTGGCAGTGTTAGGGTTCAAAATCTACAGCTAGGCACTTTGCAAAAAAAGGGTCCGTTTTCACTGTGAAAATGTGGTGTGTCCATGTTGCGTTTTGGGCCGTTTCCTGTCGCGGCCACTAGTCCTACCCACACAAGTGAGGTACCATTTTTCTCGAAAGACTTTGGGGAACGCGGGGTGGGTGGAATTTTGTGGATCCACGCAGATTCCAGAACTTTCCACCACAAAAATGTGAGGAAAATGTGTTTTTTGGGACAAATTTTTAGGTTTGCAAGGGATTCTGGGTAACAGAACCTGGTGAGAGCCAGTCAAGTCAGCCCATCCTGGATTCCCTGGGTGTCTAGTTTTAAAAATGTATAGGTTTGCTAGGTTTCCTGGGTGCCGGCAGAGCTAGGAACCAAATTCAACAGGTAGGCACATTCCGAAAAAAGTCAGTGCCTAGTGGGCTTTCTGCCGCCCTGGGGAGGGGGGAAATCAGGGGCTATTGCTCCGATATGCCCCCGAGGGGGCAGAAAGACTGTGGCTATTCTTTTGGGGGGTCGGGGCATTGGGATGCCTATGCTGGTCAGCCCCCACCCCTCCGTATAAAAAAGCCAGCATAATCGCTGGCACATAGTGGGCTTTCTGCCCCCGGGGGCAGATCAGGGGCTACTGCCCCCATCTGCCTCCTGGGAGGGGCAGAAAGACAGTGACATCTTTTTGGGGTGGGTGGGGGCATTGGCATGTCCATTCTTGGCAGCCCCCACCTCGAACTTTGTAAAAAAAAAATCCCTGGTGGCTAGTGGGCTTTCTGCCCTCCGGGGGCAGATAAGGTGCTATTGCCCCATCTGCCTCCCAGGGGGCAGAAAGACTGTAGCATTTTTTTGGGTTGGGGCATTGACATGCAAATTCTGGGCAGCCCCCACCCCTACCTATATAAAAAAAAATCCCTGGCGCTTAGTGGGCTTTCTGCCCCTCCCCGGGGGCAGATCAGGGGCTATTGCCCCCATCTGCCTCCTGGGGGCAGAAAGTTTTTTTTTTCTTTGGGGGTAGGGTGGGGGCATTTGCATGCCCATTCTGGGCAGCCCCCACCCCGGGCCTATAAAAAAATAATCCCTGGCATCTAGGGTATTTCTGAACCCCCGGGTGGGTGCAGATTGGTGGCCGCTGCCACCATCTGCCCCCGGGGGCAGAAAGACTGGAATTTCGTGGGGAGGGGTGGGGGCATTGGCATGCCCATCTTGGGCAACCCCCACCCCTAAATGTATCGAGGGGAAAAAAACCTGGTGTCTAGTGGGCTTTCTGCCCTCCCGGGGGCAGATTGGGGGCTATTGCCCCCATCTGCCCCCCAGGAGGGGCAGAAAGACTGTACCTTTGCGGCGGGGTGGGGTGGGGGCATTGGCATGCCCATATTGGGCAGCCCCCACCCCAAATTATAATTTAAAACAAATCCCTGGTATCTAGTGGGCTTTCTGCCCTCGGGGCAGATTGGGGCTACTGCCCCCATCTGCCCCCCAGGAGGGGCAGAAAGACTGTACCTTTGCGGCGGGGTGGGGTGGGGGCATTGGCATGCCCATATTGGGCAGCCCCCACCCCTAACTATAATTTTCAAAAAATCCCTGGTATCTAGTGGGCTTTCTGCCCCCGGGGGGCAGATTGGGGGCTACTGCCCCATCTGCCCCCAGGGGGCAGAAAGACTAATTTTGTGGCCGGGGGGATGGGGGCATCGGCATGCCCGCTTTGGGCAGCCCCCACCCCTAAATATAATTTAAATAGAAATCCCTGGTGTCTAGTGGGCTTTCTACCCCGGGGGCAGATTGGGGGCTACTGCCCCCATCTGCACCCCAGGGGGGCAGAAAGACTAATTATGCCAAAAATTGTATGGGGGAGCAAAGGCCCTTGCCCAAGGGGCCGCTCCCCTCCCTGGTGCCTAGTGAGTGGATCCCTGCTTGGGGATCGCCCTCCTGGGGCGATCCCCAAGCAGGGATCCACTAGTGAGGGGTACCACTGGAAAGGGAGATTCTCCCTTTCCAACGATACCTCTCCTGAGTTTCTACGTGCTCAGGGGGCTGAGATAGCCCCTGAGCACGTAGAAACTGAAACTGTAATGAGCCTCTTGGCTCATTTCAGTTTCAGTTTCACTGAAATGAGATCAGCGCGACGTGCGCGCCGATCGTCATTTCAGGGAAACCAGGGGCCTCGGGAGCTGGGGAAGCTCTTCCCCAGCTCCCGAGGCTTTAGGGGATGAAAGGGAATCCCTCTGGTGCCCGCACCAGAGGGATTTCCTTGACTGGGTTCCATGACGAGCTGGACTCGTCATGAGCACACGAGCACTGTGTGCCATGACGAGTCCAGCTCGTCATGAGCATGGAAGGGGTTAATAAAGTTTCATTTGTTGCTTCGAAAGTGAATGTGTGCTGGTCATTTCTGTGACGACACATCCATGTCACCAGTTGTGATTGTGCGGCATCAAGCGGAATATTTTGTACATGTTTAGGTGTGACTGATGTGGCATGTCTTTGGTCGGGGGTGCCAGGGAGGGGTGGTCCTGGGGGTGGTGGCTGTGGGTGTTGTGGCCCTCTTGAGTGTCCGGGCCGCATGATGGGTGGCTCCATGGCATCTGTTGCCCTTCCGATGTAGCCCTGGGCTGTGCTCCCTTTTGGTTTGCAGGCTGCTGTCCGACTTTACACCAGGTCAGAGCAGGTGTAGATATCCTGGTGCTAACGCGCCTTCTCGCCTGTTTTGTGTTTTTATCGCGGATGTGGCTGGTCGTTGTGAATGTTGAGGTGTGCTGTTGTCTCGACTTTTGTCACGGGAACGCCCACTCTGCATCTCATTAGCGATATTTGCAGAGGTCCTCTGTGGCGATGTTTTTTGCGGCTGATATCGCGGGTAAACTGGTGCTGTGGGCTGTTAACACCGGCATGTGAATGGGGAGGTAAATTTATCACGACTTTGGCTGCGATAAAGTGCCGTTAATTCGGCGATAGCTCCTTGTGAATATGCCCCTGAGTGTTTTCAAGAGGTGTTGTGAGTGAGAACAAAAATTGTATTGAATGTTTCTGCCCGTGAAAAATGTAAAACATTACATTTTATTGGATTTCAGCACAGAGGTGTTAGCTAAAGCTAGAAAACACACAACATCAATATTTAGGAAAGCGTTCAAGGCTGTCCAGTTAATGGGGTGATGCTAGTGGATGCAATGAAACATGTAAATGAAGGGAGATACACTTCAGTCGAAAAGTGTTGTTTTCAAACTTTTACTGGTTGCTATGGTTCCGGCAGCGTGCATGCAATCAGGATACGTGAGAGACTAGTGCAACAGTCAGGGCGCAGGTTTGTCTTTAATCTACAGAGCAGTTTGTGGCATAGGCAGTTTCCGGTTCTAAGCTCAGGTTGAACTTTAGCCCAAAACTAGACTCATTAATCTACCTGCATAGCTTTAAAGTGCTTGTCATGTGGAAAGATCTCCCATTATCCCGGTAATTTCTGGTCCGTAAAGACCATTGTTTAATTTCAAATGCACATGAGGATTCATCCCTAGGGTATGGAGCTAGTGGGAAGGCTGGGTTGTCTCGTCTAGAAATCAAAACAAAAATATTTTTGGCATTTTTACTATTTCTTTTCTTTACCTATACTATCGCAAGCCGTTCCCCGTTTGGGGTGCACAGGTTTCTACCCAGAACAAACACACACACACTATTGAGCTTCAAAACAAGATGGCCTGCACTGCTTTGGAACGCATAATGGGAATGCATTATAATTGAGCATTCCAAAGGAGTGCCAGCCATCTTATATAATGATCTCGAGGGGAGAGGATGTGGCATAAGGGCTTGAGTGGCTGACCTTGCCGCTAGGGCTAGAGCGGTTCGAGTCTCGGAGGGAGGCTCGATATCCTGTGTTTCTGGGTAAATTGGACCGCTGTAGTCGGGGTGGCAGTCAGTGGACCGCCAGACTAGTGGTCCACCCGCCGTATTACAACTTTGGCGGTTGGACCACCACAAGATCGCTGCAACCGCCGGGGATCCTGATCCCGTGGTGGTGGCACAGCGATCAGAGGCTGCAATGTGCTGGTGGTGCGGCTGCGGCACCATCAAGCATATTATGAGTTTCCTCACTGCCCTCCTTTTCATGGCGGTGAGGATGCCATGAAAAGGGTGGCAGTGAGCAAACTCCCTGTCTCCTCTGTGCATGCAGGGTGGCACATTGTGTGCCCCCTTTGTTTCTGTACCCCCTGTTCCTGCACGGTAAGAAATGCACGACATGGTGCATTTCTTCCTGTGCAGGAACGTGCTGGGGCGCTCCCATGGCTGTGCCTTTTTAAGGCTCTCCTTTGAGCCTTAGAAAGGCACCGCCATGGGACCGCCTCTGCACACACCGCTGCCAGGATTTAACTCGTAATCCGGTAGGGGCGTTCTGACTTCGAGTTTGGTGGTCTTCCTGCAAGGCACCGGGGTGGCAGCTGCAGAAAGACCGCCACACACATAATCAAGCCCTTAATCTCTCCGTGCCTATTAATTCTCTGTGCTTGGGAATATGTCCCTGTGTCTAATGCAACTGGTGCTCGCGTAAAGTGTTCCGATAATTTCAGGTGGAGTTTGCGCTATGTAAAATTGCAAAAAAGCACATAAATTATTAAAAACACTGTCAACAAGGGAAAGCCTTGCTAAACAAATAAAGCACATTTAATTTAAAAAAATGCTTAGAACGCATTTCCCACAAGCTTTAGCAACAACACGACATAAGAAAATGGATCCTTCCTAAAACACGGCTACTGAGCAACGAAAAAAAAGGGCGCATACACTAAGCTAAATACACTAAAGTGAAAGAGTACAATTAATAGCCAGTGCTCCATGGGAGAGAGCAAGACATGAGAAAGAGGGACAAATAACGAAGATTAACCACCTGGAAGCAAGCCTTTGCGAATAACAGTCTAATTAACAAATCAAAAGTGATGGGTGGACTGTAAGCTCACAGGGGCAGATTCACAAGAAACTGACGAATCTGTCAGTTTCCCTGCGTTTCCTTGCGAAACCCTTGCGCCACCATGGATGCGCCGTATTTACAATACGGTGCACCAAGGCGCAAGGATTGACAGATGCGTCAGAAATTCTGATGCATCTGTTGGTGCAAAAGTCACGCATTGCTGGAGTTGACTCGCAAGCCCGACGTAACTCCAGCAATGCATGGAGAGGCCTATTCCCAATACACTGCGTCACTCCTTACGCCTGCTCCAAGCATTACTCAATTAGCAGACCACAAATAGGGCAGATTTCGCTGAGTAACCCTTTCTCTTATTTTTGATGATATATACATTCAGGACAAGCCGATTGGATTGTCCTGGTAAACATGTTTACATCTCCTGAAGCAGTTTACTATTATTCACAGATTTCAGTCTGGAAACTTTGAGAAGACAGGAAGTTCCCTTCATATCACAGTCAGGAAGTAGACTTCATATATGCTGTTTGAGAGGACAGGAATGTTTTCGTGTATCTGAAACTATAAAGGAGAGCAGGTATTCTCTCAATGTATGTATTGTGCGTTTAAACATGACGAAAACACATTGTAAAAAATTAATAAGGGGAGGAGGCGTTAAGACGCAATCTGGGAGAGTTTGGTGTTTATTGAGCAGGATTCCCCACATGAATAAATTATAGAGCATTTCCGATAGTCTGTTACAACATATATCGTTAGTCATTTTACAATCACCTCGGGAGCTTCCCGGTGCTGCTTAAAATCAGCGAGTAGGCAGCCAATGAAAGAACAAAACAGCAAACAACCATCGATTGTGCCAAGGCAAACAAATAGCACAGGAAGTTGGGAAAATATGTGCAGTAGTTGCTGGGAAAGTCATTCAAATTAGGTATTTAAAACAAGGGTTGGGCAAGTGTTGCTGGCTGGCAAGTAGTACTTATTTCACTGACACCGTCTCTGAGAGCTACATTATGTTTCATAAAGAGGCCACAGCAGACCATCCACTGTCCACAATCCCTGCAGGTAAATGTTGTTTTTTTTGGTTTTGCGCTCTGCGGGGCAGATTTACGTTCCCTGGCGCATCCCTGCAAATCAGCAGGGATGCGCCAGGGAAGATGCGTGACGCAAGTTTACCCTTGCGCCACCACAGATGCGCCGCATTTACAATGCGGCGCATCATGGCGCAAGGATAAACAGATGCGTGACGCATCTGTCGGCGAAGGGTGGCGCAGTACTGGAGTCGTGTCGCAAGTGCGACGTAACTCCAGTACTGCTCAGGGGTGCCCTATACCTAACATGCTGCGTCACTCTTACGCCTGCTTGAAGCAGGCGTAAGGATTTGATGCAACAGGGACGTAAAGTGACTCCGTGAAATCTTGTAGATTTCACTGCGTCACTTTACGGGGCTTCTTGCGCAGGAACACCCCCTGCGCCGGCACGCCCACATGAAACCTGACGCAGGTTTCATGTGGCGCAGAGCTTACAACGTGACGCATCTCCCTAGATGCGTCACGTTGTAAATCCCCGCAGCATGGCGCATGATTTGCGCCGCCGCTGCGTCACAAAAGTGATGCAACGGCGGCACAAAAGTGGCGTAAGGGGCTTGTAAATCTGCCCCTGCGTTTTTATAGTTTGCGCTTTCATCTCGCACAGCAGGTGAGCTTCCCAGACCCGTATGATTTTTTAATATCGATGCACGTCACATAAGTACGTCGTGAAACCTCTTCATCTCTCGCAGGGTCATGGACGTCATTTAGGGACCCCCAGAGGTGGCAAATTCAGTGCCAGGAACACTGGGGCAGCTGGGGCTCCACTCTCTTTATTTTCTATCAATTTTTTATTACACTAATAGTGAATAAATAAAATATATTGTTCACTGATAGTGTAATAAATATGGAGTACAATAAGCTGGAACATGCCCTTCCATGGCAGCTGAGGTAAGTAAAAAATGCTTTAAAATGTATGTTGTGTACGTTCTTGCAGGTGAGAGTGTGTTTATGTGAGAGCGAGTGTATATGTGTGAATTTGTGTGTATGTGTAAGTATGTGTGTGAGTGAAAGCAGAGTTCAATGGGCGTGTGATGTCACTTCCGCTTCCCCTGGAATTTTAGTGAATTGACGTCCATGCTCAGGGTAGCTGAGCCTACCTGGTATATAAATAATAACGCTCTCCGCTCATTCTTATTAACATAGCTAGTCTGCCTCGCTTTTCTTTAGTAGTCAATTAAGAATAAATTAGATAGCGCTAAAATACTCAAAGTAACTTTTAGAAGTGATACTATTTTTGAATTTGCTGTCTAACTTTTATATTTCATAGGACCAGGGCTTTAAGTGGGCCAGGTCTCGCCAGTGCTGAGCACCGGCAGTTTTTAAAAGGGGGCCTCGAAACGGGTCCCTATTGGGCTCTGTTTTGTGCCCTGGCACAGGCGGTCGTTTTTTCCCCGGACTACAGTGACAGCAGGCACATCGATGTTCGCGTGCTCACACTGCTCACTTCTCACTTGTGGAGAAGTTACCGCATGGCGTCATGCCAGGTGAGCGTTGTAGGGGAAAGGAAATCCTTTAAAGAGAGTCATTTTGTCTCAGGATTTTCCTTCTCTTTTTGAAACGCAGGAGCTGCAACATCGTCGTGGTGTCACCAGGGCTTTAAGTGAAAGCTTTTTCAATATTACATACAACCAGCCATAGTTGCGGCTTATTTATCTTATGCAACTAACAACCATTGACAAAGCCAATAGTCCTGACTTGTTGTAGGTATGATGTTACTTATTGTGTCATATATCTGGATGCAATGAGCAGCAAAATACCTGTCGGGCGGCACACTATGCTAAGTACAGATTTTTACCTTATGTATTTTTAAGCCACGCCCTTAATTACATCGACCACGCCCCTTTGAGAGACCCCCCAGTTTTTTCATCCCACTTAAAGCCCTGATTAGGACACAAATACAGCTTATCTCTATTTTTCCAATTTAATTATTGAACTTAGCTCGAAATTGCCAGCTATTATGGAACTCATTTGCCACCTTCTAATATGTATGCAGGGGTGGGTGCCTGTGGGGGGGGGGTTGCTTGTGGGAGTGGGTGGGGGCACTAGGATGATGGAAAGGAAACTTTTTTATAGCAGTGGGCGTTTGTAAAATAACTCGGAGATGAAAGCATGTTTTCTTTGCTGCGTCATCAGAAATATACAATTAGCTGGTGTACGGCACTGGAAATGCAAAACAAATGCTCTGAGATCCCTGAAATGGGGTATCAAAGGGCGGCAGCAGAGTGAAGTCTCGGGGAGGTTTTATGACGAGCAAAGGCTGACACACGAGTGCCGGTCGATTCATACCTATTTAGTATTAATTTGTCCCGGTTCAGTTATAACCCGTGTTAGATTTGGGGGTCTCTAGTTGGCAGAGGTAGGTACCTTTGTCCAAATAGGGACCCTTGAGTCTAGTCAGGGAAAGTAGGTACACTCCCGAAATAACCCCTGCTCACCCTCTTGGTAGCTTGGCACGAGCAGACAGGCTTAGTTCAGAGGCAGTGTGTAAAGCATTTGTGAACACATACAGTAATCAAGTGACAACACTACAAATGGACACCACACAGGTTATATATTTATAAAAATAGGTATACTTTATATAGATTTATCACAAGACCATAAACGACAAAAATAATCCACAATACTGTTAAGAATGCTTAGTTCTGATCAAAAAGGCTTAATTCAAGGTTCTGTCCGAGTCGGTAGCCTCCTCCGGCTACGGCGATGTTGAGAACAAACAGAGTCTAACAAATCCAGCTGACCGTGTCGAGACGGGCCAACACAGCGTAGACAGACTCGGTCACAGTACCTTTTTACTTGAAGCGGCAGGCACGGGCGTGCGAGCCGGATGGCTGTTCGTCGCGGTCGCGATGCAAAAATGGAAGCGTTGCAGGACGCGTTGTCCCTCGATGCGGTGCAGGCAGCGGCTCGTTGACGTCGTCGAGACGGAGGCGGTGAGACCAGGGCAGTGCGTTGCAGGGCGAGACGGTGCTTCGATGCGGTGCTGGCAGGTTGCGGTGCGGCGACGGAGCCGGATTCAGGAGCTGGCGTCGATCAGTCCGGACAGCGGTGCGAGTCGGGCGGTGCGTCGCAAAGCGTGCGAGCGGTGCCCAACTCCGGTGCGGTCACAGGACTCAAACTCAGCAGCAGCGACCGTGTCGGTCGGACCAGTTCGATTCGGCGTAGCGAAGCGTTGCAGGACGCGTTGTCCCTCGATGCGGTGCAGGCAGCGGCTCGTTGACGGAGTCGGTGAGACCAGGGCCGTGCGTTGCAGGGCGAGACGGTGCCTCGATGCGGTGCTTACAGGACACCAAGTCGGTCGTGAGAGTCGGTCACAGCTCCCTACCTCTGTAGCCACTGAAACAGAGTTTCCAGCAGCAATTCACAAAGGGGATGAAGTCCAATGGTCCTGGGACTTCGGTCAGGGGGCAAGCTCTCTTCCAAGCCCTTGGAGATCCTTCACAAGTTGATGAAAGTCACAGCAAAGCAAAAGTTCCTTTCTCCTTTCTTTGGCAGTCAGGCAAACCACTGCAGGCCAATCCCCCAAGCAGCACTTCAGGCTTAGGGATAGTCTCTCCTCAGTTTCTTCTTGGTTCCGCTCCTCAGCAAAGGTTTCTTCTTGTTCCCAAAAGTGATCTAATTTCCTAGGGGTCTGGGTCCCCTTTTTATACCCAGTTTCTCTTTGTTCTCTGAAGGCAGAGAGGCCTCTGCCTAGTCCAAAACCAGTTCTGGTCAGTCCTGGAGCACTTTGTTTTTCTGACTTCTTCTTTCCTTTCAGAATGTGGGGCAGAGTGCTCAGCCGCCCGGCAGGAGGTGGAGCCAGCATTGTGGAAAGCAGGCACAGCCCTATTCAGACCCAGGGGCAACTCCTCCCTCCACTCTGGATGCAGATCTTTCTATTCAGCCCTGCGCTGACTCACCCTGTCTCCTTTAGCCACCCCCAGCCCCTGTCACTCAATCTCCAGACAAGGAATACACAACCTAGCAGAGGCAGGCTTGGATAGTTAGGCAAGAAAATACCCACTTTCTAAAAGTGGTATTTTCAAACACCGAATGTTAAAACCAACTTCACTAAAAGATGTATTTTATCATCCTGAGTTCAGGCATACTAAATTCGTTTTTCTACCATGTTCCCTGGGTCAGTTCTGACTATAAGGTGTAATAGTCAGTCTGCCCATTCTGGCCTATGGGGAGCAGGTAGCCTTGCAATAGTGAAAAACGAAAATGGCTGTAATTCACTATTAGGACATGCCACACACACCAGGGCATGTCCTACCTTATACTTACAATGCACCCTGCCCTAGGGCCTACTTTAGGGGTGACCAACATGCAGTAAAGGGAAGGTTTAGGGACTGGTAAGTGGGTGTACTCACCAAGTCGACATGGCAGCCCTAGGCTGCACACAGGCTCTGCGATGGCAGGCCTGAGACACATTTTTCAAGCCGCTTCTGTGGGTGGCACAACTAGTGCTGCAAGCCCACCAGCGGCATTGGATTTACAAGCCCTGGGCACACTGAGTGCACGGTACTAGGGACTGACAAGTAAACCAATCATCCAATCATGGAGTCACTAATACATATATCAATTGACGATAGGGAGCACTTGCACTTTGGAACTGATTAGCAGCGGCCAAGTGCCCATGAGCATCTAGTCCAGCAAAAACATATCGGCAACAGTGGAGGCATTACGAAAAAATGGAAGGGAGACCCACGCCAAGGATGCCAGGTCTAACAACCCGCCTCCACAGTTTTGAAACATTCAGTAACAGACCGTAGGCGCATAAATGTAAACCATGTGAACACTCCTGAGTAAGAACTGTTAATCTCGCTGTAAAAGCATAGAAGGGACCAGGTAATCAAACAAAACAGAATGATTAATCGGTGGTATGTTTTGGAAATGTTTGCTAATATGCAGAAAATCAATAAAAACAGATTTTAAAAAAACAACAACAAAAAAATGACGATCAAAGGCTGACAGTTAGTCAAATGCTTATTCTGAATTTCATCCATAAAACAATGCATAAAAAAGACGATGATCCAATATAACAATAGTTAAGACCTTCATAGATAAATACTGTCATTAAAATAAAACACACTTTCGTCGTAAAAACAGAGGGTCATATGTCCTGCAGCTCCACAAATACTAAAACTATAGAAAGTGGAGACACTAGTACCATCAAGTGGTTTACAAGGCCCATTAATACATGATATTAATCTGTTAGAATCATAATAAAGCCTTCTAAAGAAAAAAGATTTTTCAGACAAATGTAGAGGGTATTGTACGAACATTCTCATAATGGGCCTACCAAAGTGCAAGTGCATGCCCTCTATTGGTCTATTTATCAAAGAAGGATAAGAACTATACACAGGGCTTTAAGTGGGATGAAAAAACTGGGAGGGTCTCTCAAAGGGGCGTGGCCAATGTAATTAAGGGCGTGGCTTAAAAACACGTAAGGTAAAAATCTGTGCTTAGCATAGTGTGCCGCCTGACTTGTATTTTTGCTGTTTCTGTCATTGCATCCAGATACATGATACAACAAGTAACATCATACCTTCCACAAGTCAGGACTATTGGCTTTGTCAGTGGTTCTTAGTTGCATAAGATAAATAAGCAGCAACTATGGCTTATATAGAATATTGAAAAAGCTTCCACTTAAAGCCCTGGTGAGACCACAACGATGTTGCTGCTCCTGAGTTTCAAAAAGAGAAGGGAAATCCAGGTAGAAAATGACTCTCTTTAAAGGATTTCCCTTCCCCTACAATGGTCTCACTGGCATGACATCATGCCGTAACTTCTCCACTAGTGAGAAGTGAGCACTGTGAGCACGCGCACATCTATGTGCCTGCTGTCACTGCAGTCCGGGAAAAACGGAGTGCCTGTGCTAGGGCACAAAACAGAGCCCGATAGAGACCCATTTCGAGGCCCCCTTTAAAAAACTGCCGGTGCTCAGCACCGGTGAGACCCGGCCCACTTAAAGACCTGACTATACATCAATTAAAATCAATATACAGTTTCAAAAGCAAATAAAAGCTAGTTAGAACATAGATGCCCTGGGCGATATTGCCTAAAACTTCAGGTCCTTGTTTTCCCTCAATATCCCCACCGCAAACAAGTACCTGCTCATAGAGAGAGAGATGTGGGGAGAGGATGTGGCCTTACGGCTAGAGCGGTCGGCCTTGAAGCTTGGGAACCGGGTTCGAGTCTCAGCAATGACGCTCAACATCCTGTGATTCTGGACAAATCACTTAATCTCCCCGTGTCTAACAAAAATGAATGTGTCCATCTGTAATGAAACTGGTGCTCATGTAAAATGCTCTGATATCTTCGGGTTGATTTCACGCTATACAAAACTCTAAAAAAATAGAGGACACAATGTAAATTGATGTGTCACTCTTAAAGGCACTTAAAGCTTCGTTATAGTGTCTAAAGCCAAGCCTGATACATTAAGGTCGGATCCACTTTGGTCTTGGAGTTACACGTGCCTTGCAGAAGAAGAGCGCATGACCAATATTCTCCTTACAAGGTAAGGCACACATTGGGCATTTCTCAATGAGTTCTCTTTGGCTTCCTGCAGACCACTTAAATGCGAATAGGCTGACAGTCAACTTACACATATATTTTTTAAAACTCTGTCCAAATGAAATTAGCAACCAGGACAAATGTGATTGTAAAAAATACTTAATTGGTCACAAACAAACTACATTTTAATTATCTTATGGGTCAAGGCACCTACTGCAGAGTACTTTGTGTACCCACCAATTTCCAGGTTATAATAACAGTAAGATAATTCTCGTGGCTAGTGCACTAGCTGGGGAAATCTGTATGCCATCTAGTCACAGGAAATGACTCTACATAAAATAGTATTGCCTGATGCAAAGCAAAATGTGTAACATGCAGGCCACAGATTTGTATTTTGTGTAGACAACTCAGTGGGTTGCTGCTTTTGCTGCAGAGAACCTTGTGTTG
Source organism: Calotriton arnoldi (assembly GCA_963921515.1). Taxonomy (NCBI): domain Eukaryota; kingdom Metazoa; phylum Chordata; class Amphibia; order Caudata; family Salamandridae; genus Calotriton; species Calotriton arnoldi. Next base: position 481,630 of record CAWUFW010012659.1, on the reverse strand, counting down.
CTTCCAGTATCCTTCTAATATAGCTCAGCTAATTTTGAATCGACTGCAAGGAGCTGCATGCAGACTGCAACATATAGGTCTTATGCCTTACTGCTTTTTATGCAGCTCCTCAAAAGTCAATGTTTCTTTATTCTAATGTTGCAAAAAGAGTACCTTTGGGTGGTAATAAAGGCTTATTTGTAGGTGAAATAGAAATGGTTATTCGTGTACTTTCTCAAGAAAAACAAATATATCGACCTTGTTACTGTGCATGCCTCTCTCTTAGAAACAGAGCTTGGAAAACCAGAAGCCTGCCCCTAAATCATAGTTCATCTTAAGCCCTTATAAACTTGCAAACTGACTGTTTTAGTCTCCTTGGTGGCAATGGCATCAAGGTGTTACAGTTACAGTTACCCCCACCCAGGATAAGACTCGAACAGAAGGGATTTATCGGGCCTGGCTGCAGAGGAGAGAACTTCATGGAGATGCTTGGACATAATAAAAAGAATTAGCATCACAAAATAGAAATTTTGAAAATCGATTAGGAAGGCTGGAAGATCAATTGACAGGAACTCGTTCGACATTATAAAAAGAATTTGCATCATAAAATAGAAATATCGAAAAATTGGAAAAAGAATAAGAAATAGACAGTAACATGAAAATGATTCAGCCCTGATGATGTCCCATGGGGGACGAAACGCATAGGCTGGCTGTATTGAAATATTTATTGATCTGTGTTTTGAAGAGTTTGGAACAAGTGTCAATAAAGACAAATGGACAAGGAAGCTTGCATTGGAATATTGATTATTTATGGACTTCAATAATTAATTGTGGATGAATTCAAAATAACTGTACGCTCCTTCTGTGTGGATTTAATATTTGAAGCATACTCTGTGATCAAGGTACAAGTCAAGGGGACATGCGGGCAGACAGCTTCTACCCACTCTTTTCACAGGGTGGACGCTGTCTACCCTACCAAGAGGGTGGGTCCCACACAAATATGCTAAACTTGTCCCTGTGTAATTTTCAGACACCGAGACACATTAAACAGCGCCTGCATGTTGTCTGCTTTCGTTCCCAGCAGCAACGTGCAGACTGTTGGCTGCCCGTGGTCCACAAACGGGACCCTCATAAGAGGGCGGCTGCCTTAGTGCCACATGAGGGCACACGAGACAGCCCAGTGTTGGGGGACCCCCTAGGGGTCCGCGCGCCCGCGTCATTTCCGGGCAGGAGTGGGTGGGGGGTGAGGTATAAATACCTCTCCCGCCCACCTGGCGTCCTCTTTCCCACTACCCTTGACGCCGTTTGATTGCAATCGGCGTTGTAGGAGACTTCGCGCATTGTACGGTGGACATTGGGGGTGAAGAGGCCACGCCCGTGGGTCGCGTGAAACGCGTATTAGGAGGTGAGCGACGGGATTAGGGCAAGGGTGGGATATGCCCCTGCCTGGCAGCCCAGGATGTCCACATGGTTTCGGGAATGAGGGGATGCGTGCTTTGTCCCTCGGGGAGGCCTTGTGCGTTTCCCCTGCTCAACGGACAGTGATACTTAAGCGGTTTGGTTCACAGAGCTGTGAAATTAATTTATTTTAGTTGCATTTTCCCGAAAAGTAAATCTTTGCGTTTCCCTGCACAGCGGACAGTGATACCACGCGGTTTGGGTCACAGAGCTGAGATGTTAATTGTTTCGTTCCAATTTTCCCGAGAGGTAATCTTGGCCAAACCCGCCGGGGACGGATCGATTCATGAGGTCGGGCATCGAGGTCGGTAGACAGGGGGCTGTGGAGCGTTTCGCTCAGCGCATAGGGAAAGGGTTTATGCATGCAATTGTAAACTTTTATCATGGCTACAGCCCTGAAGGCATGCATAGATTCGGTGACCGAGCTTTACAGACCATGTGTCACGCGGCCGAGGGGAGTTTTCTCTTACTGGTAGCAAACATTTGTGCTTCTGTTTTGCGTGTGGAAATGCTTTGCAGTGTCCATCACAGTGTAATAGCTTTATAAGCACCGTATCTTCTCCACATATTAGGGCCTTGTGGGCTGTGAAGCTACCCATATTGGTGCAAGTTTTATAACAATATGGAGGTAACTGCGAGGGGTAGGTTTGGAAGTGGTTGTTTTCCTTGAGGAAACACAGGTGGAAGGACGTGATTGAAGCGATAATGTTACCCGCTGATAAATGCACAGGGGCATAAGTTCTCAACTTGGAATGAAGTAAGTGCGCTTTATAAGGCACTGCAGTTCCCACCACACATTGCCCTGCCAGGCTTCTAATGTTGGTACACATACTGGGGCACTTATGGGCCTCTTTTGTGAGGGCGCCTGGTGGTGTCATGGTGTTTTGCACTGGAGCGGGGTAGGTGTCCACCGCCATAGCAGACTACCTCTTGGGCCCGAGTCGGACAATCACACAGGGTGAGGGGTACGTTTTGGTTGTGTCCGTCAATGTCTCTTGGCCAGGGAAGGAGGTGTGATTTCTCGGTTATTGCCTGCGCGGGGCCAGGTCAGGCTGACCTATTGTGTGAGTTCCTTGTGTGGCCATGGGGCGCTGCCTTGCGGCCTGTCGGGTCCCCGGCCGGGACCTGGGTCGCAGCAAATTGAAGTTGCTTTGTCTTCGGGGCAGGCGGCGCTCCCAGTGCCCGGGGATGTAGTTTGCTTGTTTTCCGACTACTTAGCTGCAATCAGAAATGTCTCGTGATTCACAGGCTGGGGAAGAAACCTGTTTGGCGACATCTTGGGAACTTCTGTGGAAATCTAAAAGAACACAACACAGATGATTACGAGAAGCACAAGCCAAAGAATAAAGCACTCTAGTCTACAAAAAAGGAAGCGGTTATTTATAAAACACAGCCCTCCTTTTCACTGCCACATTTATTTAATTTGTTCATAAGGTGATTGAGTGCATACCTTTAACCCAATCTTTTAAAATGTCTGTAATATATTTCAGGGCACCCTTGTACCGTGTCAAAGCGTTGCTCTTTAAATCGGAAACTTTTCTGTCTTACCCAGGTCGTAGGGGTGTATGTATACGTTTGAAACCTTTACACCACGGCAAATGGGGCCGGGCGACGACTGGAAGGAGGTTGTTCCACGTCCTAAAAAGCCCGATCGTGGCCTTTTGTGCCCAACCAGTCCAAACTGGAATAGAAATCTTAATACAAGGTATTACCAGCCCAAAATATGTATATTTACATTCACGCGCCAGCGCTGAGGCCGGTACTGTACAAAATAAGAGACACCTCGGAACTAGTGCGAGGTGGATGCGATTTACTAAATCTCAGATGACTTAACACCAGGACTTTAAGCGGGCCGGGTCCTGCCGGTGCAAAAAAGCAGGTGCTGAGACGGGTCCCTATTGGGCTCTCCAATTTTGCCCTCACCCTCAGGGTGAAATAAAAAAAAAAAAAATTAACTCTGCAGCAGTACCACCCTTCTCTGCCTTTGAGGGAACTTGAAAGAGACTCGTTTTAGTTAGTTCAGTCTCATCATTTCAGAACTGAAGCATTTTCAATATTATATACAAGCCATAGTTGTTGCCTATTTACCTTATGCAACTAACAACCATTGATAAAGCCAATGGTCCTGACTTGTTGTAGGTGTAATGTTATGTGTATTATATATCTGGATGCAATGACAGAAGCAGCAAAGTGTCGGGCGGCACACTATGCTAAGCACAGATTTCAGCATACTTGTTTTTAAGCAGTTTATCATGATAAGCGTTATTGTATTGTCTGCGATTAAATGCAACCCGAGATCGGAAGCGAAAACGAATTTACAGCGTTTTTCAGTTAAGAATTTATTAAGCCTATTTGGAACGAGAGTATGGGGTGTGGTAGCCAGCGTTTTGTGCTTTTTCACGGGCCTCCCATTTTGTTGTTAAGGACCGTGGACTGCTGTTTTGTGCGGTTGCGATGGGCGGGGCGGCCTGTTTACACCGCCGTAGGTTCACCCGCTGGACATGTCAGTGTAATTAGCAGGTTTGTCCGTTGGTCGCGTCTCACCTGGGCTACTGGAGGTCATCGATCTCTCTTGTACTTGCGGGGATTGGGGGACCCCCAACTCACAGGGTTGAGGTTGTGCCAGTGTGGCAGAGGGAAGGGAAATTTGTTTGGAGTTGCTTGGTGTGATGAGCGTTTAAGCGCCAATTTGGTGGTTCGATGCATACGGATGCCCAGATTGCGGAAGGCTTGGCCATGGACAATGGCAGGGTAAGGGCCATTCTGGCGTAATGGGTCCCCCGTGGGCAAAGGGGTTCATCGCCGGGCACGGTAACATCGGCTGGTATGGTGATTTTGCCCAACACCGCCCCCCCCCCTTCCTCTCAGAGGGATACTGGTGGGAGGCCTGAAGCTCGCACCACACATTGCCCCTGCCACTGATAGTAACAACACAACTACTAACTCTCACGCTCCCACAAGTGACAATTCGGCCTATTTCAGTCTCCCTAAGCTATAAGAATGGCGCTGGAGGCAGGTAACAGGAATCTAATTAACATAATATTAATGATTAACTGTTGTCGTGGTCATCTATAATTTAGCTTGGCTGCGCCACCTTGTGGCAGGCCGTCACAAGCTCCGGTGCCAAGCACCAGAATCCACCGGCTCAAATTAAGCACTGCTCGCTCCCCTCGATGAAGGGAGGGCAACTCATTGCGCTTAGTCGGTGCGCACCATAAACACCTGGGGAGGCCCTCACACCTTGATAACACTAGCACAGTCACCTCATGGGCAACGAGATACGGAAGCGGGACTCCGGGTGTGGGTGTCGGGTGTACCAAGATATTGCGGTTTGAAGGCGCATTGGCAGTGAACAAACTCACTGCCCTTCCCGATATCTATGTTATTTGACCTCTCGGTCTTAAAACTTTAGTTTTAACGGCACATGGGGATTTCCTTCAAGGAATAATGGTCATATGATCAACCGAAGAAACCCACCTTCAGGAAGGCAAGGTGTTCTACCCTCACCGGAAGTGGGGCCCGACAGCGAGGGTAGTTACCAACTCATAATCATGGCTAGGTCCTACTGGGCTTCCAGCCAGATGACCACTTGCGCAAGCAGGTCAAATGGGGTTTTCAAAAGGGCATAGGATGGCTGAGGGAAAAGCGAACCTGTGCAGTTTTATGTTGTGTAACGTATATGGCTGGGGAAGAGTGTGAGCAGAACAACACAGTAGTTGACAGAACATGGGAAACGCTTTACGGGTTCTGTTTGGCCCCCCCATACTCCAAACAGACAACGCACGCACACATGGGGGGCATTGTGCTTAAATGCTGTCCCCTCAATAGGGACTTGCTGGGGCATAGTCAAGAGTTGGGTGCAACAGATTTTCCACTCTCTGAGGTGCAGTGCGTCAAGGTGTCGCCAGGCATTTTCTGGAAGGTCATGCAAGTGCGTTAAGTGAGAAGTATCCAGGTTACTTGCAGTATGGTAGAGGGGTCCTTGCAAGACCCTCTATATGGGGGCTGCATTAGAACATATACTGGAAATCTCAGTCTGACATTGATGTCAGTGGGCCTCTCACATTGTCATATTTACACTCCTGGGGAGTGGGAACAGATCTGTACAGCAATTTACAGCGGGTGAAGGGCTATTTCCACCACAGCCAGGCAATATTCGGACAACCACCACACTAAGCTCTGGCCTTAGTTCAAGTAGGGTCACCCAACGTCCCTACCCTGTTCTGTTTGATACACGGGCACTGGTCACACAATTGGATCTAAGGCGAGCAACTTAAATTTGACAGGCAAGTTCAAATGTTTCACATCACAGCCTGTGAAAACTCAACCGCCTGCGCAGCATTTATTCATACACACTGTATCGAATGGGATATAGAAGGTTAAACAGGACTGCCAGGTCCCGCTGGGGTGTCAGCCATATGGCCATTGCAGTTAAATGGTTAGCTCAAAAGGGATCAGGAGGGGTTGTGGTATTGTCAAAGCAAACCGGGACCTCTTCATATGCTGGGTTCGACCTCATGGTCTTAGGATCTAACCCCGTTGGGTTCTTCTACCATTCACCCCCCCCTTGAGGTTGTCAAATTAGTATCAGCGAGTGGGGCATCTAACATCCCTTATCCAGTGCCAACATGCCTAGTGGAGCACGTGCGCCTCACAAATGCACAATTAGGTTTTCTAAGCACTATACACAGATAACGGGAAGAGAGGAAAGTTAGGCGGGCTGGTTGTACCCTCACTTCCACCTGCACTGGCACATCTTGTAAGGAGTGGCTGGGCAAAAGGAATTGCCCACTGCCAGGCAACGTTGACTACTCACCCACACTAAGCTGAGTGTTTAAGTTCTTACAGGGCCGCACATTCACAGCTCTGCAATAGGCCCCGGCAGTTGTCAGCGCCTTGAATTACCAATATTACAACCAGAGGATCAGATGGGTTAGCTCAGCTAGCAGAGGTGACACGAGGGATTTTGGGGCACATGGGTTTTCCATGCAGCACAGCCCTCGCCGTTCACAACACAGGGTTAATTCACACACATTACCACTGTGGGGGAGCAATTTAGGTACCCCCGGCCAGCAGATCCAGTCAGGTACACATGCTGGGGAGGTCGAAGGGGAGTACTTGCCCGGATAACCACTGCATTAAAATTTTAGCTAATTGTAACATTTTACTACGGCTGCTAACTGCGTTCTTGGTCAATCGGAGAAGGAAAACAGTGTGTAGATACCGCATGCCTTATTAGTTATTCTAAGGAAGGGACTGATTGGTGATGCACAATAGGCAAGTACCCACTGGTACTGGATTATGGCACAACATTGGTCCAACTGGAGGTATAAATAATTCGGGGAGGTGCAAACCTACTGGCCAGATAACGGGTATGTGCGCTCAGAAAAACCTGGGTACAACAGGACGCTTAAATTAATGTTGGAGACTGCCTGCTTTGAACTGGTCAGCCAGGCGGGTAGGAGTGGTTGCCCGGTAAAAAGGTCCAGGGTTCTCTAAGGTGTGAGACAGTAGAAGAAGCTGAATACTGTAAAGAAGAGTCTGGGGGCAAACAACACTGATTAAACTGTAAAAGCAAAATTCCTGTAAGAAAGGAGGGATAAATGACAAGTACACGAGGACTCCCTTGCTTAAGGTCACATATGTATAAGCTCATCGGATAGTTGAGCCTTTCCACAGCATAGCGGGATAGTCACCAAGGTGGAACAGGCTATTGGGTATGCCATGCCAGGACAGTGCCACACACTTCACACGAACTGGAGCCTCTATAAAGGACAAATGCTGGAAACACAGACTGGGGTATGTGTGGCTCAAAAAACCTCTTCACCCTGCCTGGATAGCCAGTCCAGCTAGGCCGGTTAGGAAGGTGACATCTAATAGGGTGCGACTGTCCCATGTGGGGGTAACAAGGTATTAAAGCACTAAAAGGCTACAATGTATTAAGAAAAGTTGGCTTGTCCATTATTCAAGCGAAGGCAGGTAGCTCTACTTAAGTACTTACATATATGGGGGTGCTGCGACTCCAAGAAGGCCTGGCCCTTCACCCTTCAGGTGAGGGTTATTTACTGATTCATGCTGACAACTCGCCCCTTACTAAATTTCAGGTTGAGCAGGTAATGTAGGCAGGCTAAACAATGTCAGGCAGTGTGGGTCCTGGCAAGCGCTTTTGCAGTCACTCTTTAAGGATAGGGGCAGCGACTGCAGCTTTCAGGGCGGGCATGTAAGCAGAGCGCCTCATGCAGGCGGGACGATGGGAATCCCAATGTTTTAACGGGACCTCCGTCCGTAAGCCACCCAGAGGAGTGGCCGGAGGACAGGTTAAGTGAATTATGTACAGTGCGTAAATGGCCTTTCGTGTGTCTTGAGAGTGGCACGGGAATGGAGGCATGGGTATTTCCACCACTGAGTTAATTTGGTTGGGGGTCCCAGGCATGCGCCGGTACAGATTGCTGTAGAAGCTGCGGCACAGGCTGGGGGGGAGGGGGGGTGTCTCCCCTTCCAATATTTTGGTCATACACCTGGGAGGGAATGAGTCGACTTGCCCGGGTAGGAAGGCACCGCTGTAAGAAATGAATTCCTCCATGTGTAAATTTAGCGCCCAATTGGGGGCATGTGAGTTATTGTGGTCAGAGAGGACCCCACGTTTAGTGTGGCTAGGGGCCCAGTCAGGGGAAGCAGTGGAAACCTCACGCAGGAGAGGTAACAATGCCATGCGCAAATTCACCGAACAGAGGGGATTTGTCTTTATTCGACACGGTCTGCTGCATGCCAAGTCCACAGGGTGTGTTGAAGAGGAAGGGGTTCTCCTTGCTAGAGTGGGCATGGACTTGTTTTGTTGGGCCTGGGCGAGGCAATGATCTGACTCTCTGGGGGAGGAGGGATCTGTTGCAAGAAATAAAATCCTCCATGTGTAAGTTAGGCAACCAATTGGGGCATGTGAGTTATGGTGGTCAGAGACAACCCCTCGTTTAGTGTGGCGCGAGGAGCCCGGTCAGGGGAGGCCATGGAAACCTCGCACAGGAGAGCTAACAGTGCCATGCGTAAAATTCACTGAACAGAGGGGGTTTGGCTTTATCATGCATGGCTTGCTGCATGCCAAGTCCACAGGGCGTTTTGAAGAAGATGGGGTTCACCTGTCTAGAGTGGGCATGGACTTGTTCTTGCTGGACCTGTGGGAGGCCCTGGAATCAGCAGGATGTAGGTAAGAATGCCGGCCTTGGTGGGGGGCCCTGGTGGTGATGGTGGCCACACCCAGAGCTGTGGCGGAGTTACAGGGCGATCCAGAGGCTGAAAGGTACTCTGGGGTGCCCTCTTCAGGAGCACAAAGGGTGCAAATGCCAAATATCCCCAGGAAGTCCTCGCGCTGGACCCTGGAGGAGCGACGGCGCCCCGTTAGTCCTATGGGCGGTTGTAAACCTGAGCAACCGGGGGTTGCCTGGAACGCTCCGCCCCCTCGGGGGCGTGAGTAATGGGGTGGATTGGCGGTCCACCGGTGGGAGGGGTTACCCCCTCCCCCAAAATTGGTAAGCACCAATTGGCTAAGACCACGGTGTAATTTGGCTCATCAGGTGGGCAGGCGGCGGAGGGGCTGCCTGCCCTTGGATCGCCCGTAAGCTAACCCACCATGTTGGCATATTTGGTATGCAAATAAACCTGCAGCAATTTTCTCCACGAAAAAGGTGTCTTGTATGTTTATTTCTTCAGGAGATTGCTGTATGGGGGATGGGGAGTGTTGCTGATATTGGCACTATGTTGGCTGCCCGTGGTCCACAAAGGGGACCCTCATAAGAGGGCGGCCGCCTTAGTGCCACATGAGGGCACACGAGACAGCCCAGTGTTGGGGGACCCCCTAGGGGTCCACGCGCCCACGTCATTTCCGGGCAGGAGTGGGCAGGGGATGAGGTATAAATACCTCTCCCGCCCACCTGGCGTCCTCTTTCCCACTACCCTTGATGCTGTTTCCCTCCCTACCGCTTACCTGGCATACTTGCAGGGTTTGGGGTGGGAGAGGTGTTCTAACCTGTTATTTTGTGTTGCAGGCGGAGTTACAGGGCAATCCAGAGGCTGAAAGGTACTCAGGGGTACCCTCTTCAGGAGCACAAAGGGTGCAAATGCCAAATATCCCCAGGAAGTCCTCGCGCTGGACCCTGGAGGAGCGACAGCGCCCCGTTAGTCCTACAGGCGGTTGTAAACCTGAGCAACCGGGAGTTGCCTGGAACGCTCTGCCCCCTCGGGGGTGTGAGTAATGGGGTGGACTGGTGGTCCACCGGTGGGAGGGGTTACCCCCTCCCCCAAAATTGGTAAGCACCGATTGGCTAAGGCCACAGTGTAATTTGGCTCATCAGGTGGGCAGGCGGCGGAGGGGCTGCCTGCCCTTGGATCACCCCGTAAGCTAACCCACCATGTTGGCATATTTGGTATGCAAATAAACCTGCAGCAATTTTCTCCACGAAAAAGGTGTCTTGTCTGTTTCTTTCTTCATGAGATTGCTGTATGGGGGATGGGGAGTGTTGCTGATATATGCACTAAGGGAGAGGGCTATCTTAGTTAAAGTTCCAGCTGGGTCCATAACAAAAGCTGGATTTAAGGGACCATCAGGTCTCCTTTTGTTGGAGTATCCAGGCTGGGAGCTATAGGGAGCCTCACACCTAAATGCAATGGGGGGGGGGGAAACAAATCTCACAGCTCATCACTTCACAGGTTTTTAAGAGAGACATGCTTTTGACTGTTCAGTCCTTTCATATGAGAGTTGCATGCACTGTAAGAGTGTCAGATGTGTGGATCTGTCCCAATATTTTACACAAATAACAATTTAAATACCCCTATTTTTAAAAATTTCTTTTAAAGCGCTATAGCGCTACTCCAACCAATGCAGGGTGTCGGAGCGCTTTATATCACATGAACACATTATACATCGACAATAAATCATATGTGTTTCAATCAGTGTGTGAGATGCGTTACATAAGACAGTCTGTGGTTCGGAATTGATGGGTGTAAAAAAAAGCACGTAATCTGCATATTTTCCCTTTAATGCTGCTATTTTCTCTCACCAAGCTCTAAAACTGTTTCACGTAGTCCCATCATCTTCTTAACAACATCTGAGAGATGTAGTTCTTAAATATCGGGTCAGTCATAGCCATGAGCAAAGAAAGTGGAGCTTTACAGAATACATTATAACACTTAGTCAGAGTCCATCACAAAGGGTGTGTTCAGAATACCAAAGAGGAACTCGCCTTGAGTTCTCCTGCTTAGTGCCGATATCGGCAACCCCCATGCTCAGCAGTAATTAGTCGCGCTGCGCAAAATAAACAGTCCACACAAGATTTTGTTGGAGAAGGTTTGCTGCAGGTTTATTACATACAAGGAGTATGCCAACTCGGTGGGTTAACTTAGACCCGACGCCCGCAGTGCCTCAACTGGGTGAGTGGACCCTCGACCACTGAGCCTACGACCAGTTACTGGACAGCGTGTCCAGCGGGGGGACAAAGAGGGTGGCCAGTGGGTGGGGGCAGGTATAAATACCTGTCCCCAGCCCACCGCGCACTGGAAATGATGCCGCGGAGGCGCCAGACCCGAGGGAGGACTCCCAGAGGAGGGAGTCCCAGCGACAAGGGCGGGGAGGTGCCTGAAGCGGCACTAGGGTGCCGCCCTCTTAAGGGGCCCACTGCGTGCGCCGCGGGCAGCCACATTTACGGTGCGGGGTGGGGGGAGTTTCCATGTTTTTTGTTGTTGTTGTTTTTTTGGGGATGTTTTCTAACAGCCGCCATCTGGGCAGTTATCAACTGGTGATTTATTTGGTAGTTATAAAATTGAAATGCCTCTTTTTGATGTGGGGCGAAGTCTCATTTGCAGATGATTGGTTCCTATCTATAGCAGCGTGGTGCCCAACAAAACGACTGGAATGTGGCCAATCACCTGTAGCTGAGATTAAGTCAAGCATTCCATCAATCACGTTTTGTTTCTGTGAGATCATCTACCAATGTCATGCCTCTCTGTGGCATCGACTACAGTAGTGGCAAGCCTCTCTCAGCTCAACCACTAATGCCAGACCTCTCTAAGAGCTCATCCTCAACAGAATAATTTCTGTCACAGTGAGAGGAGTGGCCAGCTCAAATGTCAAATGTGCTCTTCTGGCCAGGAGATCAGCAATACCTGAGCAGCACGATGTGACCGGTGAGGGTGTGTGTGTGTGAGAGAGAGAGTATGTGTGTGAGAGAGAGAGTGTGTGTGTGTGCGCATGCGTGGGGAGGGGAGCTCCTGGAAGCGTCAAGTGCTTTGTCATAATTCGTTACAATTTTCTAGTACCAATCAGCAAATGTGGACTCTTTCCTCCATCTATCCCTGTGGAGATTAATAAACATCCTTTCATTCTTTCAAACTATTGATAATAATTATTCTTATTAAGTTTGCATCCTAGATTCAATAATGTGTTATTTTTTTTGTTTTAGTACTTCTACGCTGTAGTGGAGCCCTCCGTCCCCGTGTTTGGGAGATTTAACCACTTCAACGGTTGTTTAAAAGTAGGCGTACAACCAGAAAACATTTGAAGTTGGGCGCTAACCATCTTTCCAGATAAGAGAAGAAACAAATTGACCATATTTTTTTCAAACCTACCCAACCCTCCACCGGCCCCGGGCACTACGCCATTGGTTGGAATTGTACTGGGGCAAAAAGGCCTTTTACTCTTCCTTTTGCGTATTTGCCTGTTTCTGGTTTCACTAATCGGCTTCCTATTACAGTATGATTGCTATTATCGCAGGAACAATATGCGGTGCTGTTATTTTCATATTACTCTTGGTGTTCTTTGTTTGTTGCTTCGGTAATCGCAAGAAGAGGTCTCAAAGACACACAGAGCAATATATTATTCCAGCATATCCTAGCGACAATGTTGTTTCTGACATAAATACAGAATTTAATCACCACATATTGCCATCAGCGCCGCACCCCAACCTTGCCCATGGGGTGACTTTCCCAATGGATGCTGGATACCACCATGCTTTTCACCACAGTCATCAGTTTCATCACCACCAGGACTTCAACAATGGGGCAGTCAACAATTGTGGTTCATTCCCCATTTCACACGTGGAGCCCCCACCCAGCTATTGTATGGCCGCTGGCTTCTCGGATCACGCCTCCTCCGGATGTGATGGACACTTCTCCTAAACCAGCTCTTAGTAAACAGATTTGAACGTGTTGTTATTTCAACTTCTGACAATGTAAAAAAAAGTGTAAACATTAGCAAGTTGGTATCTGGCATTCATGTTGCTGAATTTCCACTCCAATGTATTTTTGGCCTAGCACACTTATCAAGATCTTTTTCTAATTACCCTGGAATGCTCCCTTTTGCATGTTTATTGCTGTTTGTACAATATGTTTTTTTGGAGGGGGCGAGTTATGCATTGGTAGGCATGTGACTTTTTGTCCCTCATTACGAGTTACACAGCACTGGGAGGCAGCAAACCCAGCACCTGTTACTACCAGTACCTCACGGTAACACCCCGGAAATACTATGCTATTATGAATTGCACCCCAAAAAATGGGGAATAACTATACGGACCGGTTTGGCTGGGTGTAAAACCGCACGTATTCCCCAGTTCTGTGCGGTTTAACGCTCTCAGCGAATGGTAAATGAGAGCAAGGACCTCTATGCGACGATGGAGGGAAAGGTGCGGGGAGGGAAGAGGAGGGAAGCACACGGGGTGTCCTCGCGGCGAGGGGTGTTGCATGCTCTTCCCGCGCCAAAGAAGGAAATTGGGCGAGGCAAGAGCATGAGGCATGGCTGCGGTTGCCGCCGACGCCTAAATCGATTTTACTGGCCATTTTTTCCGGCTGGTGAAATTGGGTCAGATGTTCCCCTTGGGCTGGAGACCTGCTTGGCCTGAAAGGCTTAGAGACTTGGGGCCAGATGTAGGTAAAATCAGTTTAGCGAGACCTTAATAGCGATTTTTAGGGAATCGCTATTAAGGACTCGCAAAATGCTATGTAGGTAGGAATCTCAATAATTTTAACAATTCCTACACATTGCGAGTCGCAAATAAGGAATGGCTTCCCATTCATTCCTATGGGCCAAGAGGCCCATAGGAATGAATGGGAATTGCACGAGCAATTTCAAGGGTGCAAGGGTTCCAAAAGGACACCCTGTTGCACCCCTGAATTGTGCATGTGTGCACTTGTGGCGCACATACATGCCCTAAGGGCATGTATGTGTGCCACATGGCACTTTGAAATAAGCAAAAAGTGCTTTTTAAAGGAAATCGCAACTTACCACCAACTTCAAGTTGGTGGTAATTTCTGATTCCTTAAGGCAATATCGCAATTTGCGATGCCTACTAGCATAGCATTGAGGGAATCGCAAATTGCGATTCTCTAAATGCTTGTGCAAAATAAGGAATCGCAATTTTTGCAATTCCTTATTTTGCAAGTAGGTATTTGCCTACCTACATAGCACACAGCTAAATTGCGATCGCAAACGCTGATATTCTGCGAATTTCAGCATTTGTGATCATTATTTCGCTTGCTACATCTGGCCCTTGATGTCTTGAGATATGTGATAATTATCCTTTAATCGTAGGTGGGTGGCTATTGAGGGGTCACCCCTCTGATTGTTAGACTGTCTAAGGCGGGTGGAATATATTTCTGCGATGTGCATTGATAATATTGCATTGATAATATTGATAAAGTATATTACAAAATGCCAATAAAAATATGTTTAAGAGAAAATAAATTGGGGTCCGATGCAAAAACACTGGGCCGCTTATGATTGGGTGGAGGGATTTCCATACAGGAACATCACTCCGCCTGATGTGCAATGAGGTACATTGTAAGCTAGAACCGACACCTTAGGCAGTGATCAGAGTGTCCACTCAGTGACATGCCAGACGTCTAAAGTTTGTTTGGTTTCTAGAACCCTTTTAGTGAATCTGCCAGACAGGAAGAGAAACAAAAACTTAAAGCATGTTAAGGCAGAGATCATTCCCCAACAAGGAAACAAAACGTTTGTATCTCCAGTCCACATCATAAGACAATAATGTTCAGTAGTGTATAACACTTCACAGGTATTCACCACTCATTGAGGAAGTGGTTTCACTGAACACAGTTGAGATACACAGAAGTTCCCATAAATCTCTTTTTCTTCTGCATCACCCATAACCAGTGGCTTTATAGTGCGTCACGCGGTAGGTTAACCAGCCGGTTGCTGTGGGGTGTTGTTTCGTAACATTCAAGGTATGGGGAATCTCCCTGCTGATCCTGGTAATGAACCAGCCTCAACAGTTGGTGGCTAGCATGACCAAAGCTCTAGATGTGGGTGCAGATGTTGCAAATAAAAAAGACACTTGGAGGAGATGTCCAATGCTAGTGAATGCTCACTAACTGTCTCTTTTGTCATTGGATGAGCCTCCAACGGTCACTATCGCGACAAAGCAAATGCCCATCCTTTATTCACTGAAGGGGGCGTTAACAATCACACAATGACAAAACACCTCATAAAGCTTTAGTTTTATCAAAAGTGTCAAACCACAGTGTGGTTGAAGTCATACGTACCCATAATCATTAGATCCTCCCCATAAACACAGTAACAATGGGCAAAAACAGCCCTCCGATATCTCTCACCTAATAACTTCATGTTGTCCCTCATATGTAAGCACAGCCAAAAAACTACAAATTATGAACAATATCTATCAAAAAGTAATTGCTCTTGCGAGGACAATATAGTAGTATAAACATCAGGTTTGTATGTACAGTTCCTTATGCTATGATGCTTGGAACTCCTCAAGGTCTTTTACCAAACAGACAAAAATATGTAAAAAAGAATGTCAGTCAGTAAAAAAGGTTAATTTTTGACAGCCACCGCCCTTTACATAGGAGCCTGACCTGGTTTCTGCCACACTTTGCTCTCTGCTAGGCCTTTTGCACAACACCACCTACACAGAGACAAGTATCATGGCAGCATAGATTATTCCACGTCACTTTAATTGTGTAGGTGAGTAAGGCAAGGCCCCACAGAGAAACAGTAAATATGTGTGAGGTGTATCCTGCACCCTGTTTATCTATTGCCTGTGAGGCAACGTGTGCTGGCAATAGGGCATACATGTATTTCAACTCAAAAAGCAGAGTCTCTATTATTTTGAATGCATGTCTTTTTCTTATTTTTTATTATTAATGTATATGTTTTACATTTGTGTATTTTGTATGCTTTTTATTTTAAGTTTAATTTATTATTGTGTTGTTCTTGGAGTCTTTTTAAAATCAAAATAAGGCTTTCTAAATTTCTTTAAAATAAAAAATAGATTTGAAATACAAACGTCTTGTCGTCATTTTTATAACACACGCATGATCATTGGCAGCTGTGGAGCACCTTAATTGCATTCAAGGGAATTTACTCAGGTCAAAGGTACACATTTATGCAATACCTTTTTGTACTGTAAGGGTGTATGGGTGGAGAAATGGTAGATTTTTACGTCTGCTCCAAAATGTACAACCACATATTAGAACCTGGCTCAGTATATTATAACTTTCAAACAGTGGTTTTGTTGGAAATGCTTGCTGTCTTTTGGAAATGCTTGCTGTGTATACACGAGAAGGGGATATGTGTAAAACAAATCCTCCAACAGGAGTATCAATCTTTACCATAAATGATTTGTAGTATCTTGTTCTTGTTAATGTTCTGCCATTATCTCTCCCCCTGCTCAGCCAGTGTGTATGTGCTGTGTGCTGCATGGAATGTTGGAGTGATGATGCGCTTCGTAATGTTGGGTGCCTGTGGGGTGAAGTGACAGTTGGAGAATGGGCTGAGTAGCAGACAGGCTGCTCCTGGTGGGGCTGCTTCACAAGATCTTATCTACATGTAACTTACTTCAATAAATCTACTTAAACTACATCCTACCTGCATGGACCTTGTTACTACATTATTTTGGCGACAAGGATGGGATACGAACCCAACGTGCAAAGCACAATGAATTAGCACCTCGTTACTACATTATTTTGGCGACGAGAATGGGATATGAACCCACGCGTGCAAAGCACAATGAATTAGCACCTCGTTACTACATAATTCAATCACACAAATGTAATTTCCCCCGTTAAAAAATATATTGTTTCATAGTAGTTCAATTCACTCCGTAAACAATATACCATTATAGGGTACTCCTTGTTCAGTGCAAAGGAGCTTGAGCTAACAGTGAGTATGCATGCATAAATATATACAGTGTTGATCATATAATTGTTCAAGTCTGTCCATTCCAAAATGTTCATCAGTTTTGACTGGGCAGTTTTTTTTAAAGTCCTTACGTTAGTAGCCAGCTCGACTGAGGGCCTCATTTACAATGATTTTGTGTAGGGCAGCGCCGCAAATGTTTTTGCTGCGCTGCCTTACGCCAAATCGAAAGGGCAGGAATGCACCGTATTTATGAGATACAATGCATTCCTGTCCTTTTAGCCAGCGCCTGCCCACAATATGGTGCCTAGTGCAACACTGGCACCCTTGCACCTTGGTGCAAGGCTGTCTGCATTGTTGGCAAGATTGTTTTTGTGCAAGAAGGGACACCTTCCTGCACAAAAACAAACCATGGAGGCTTTTTCCTCTTTCAAGGTGTGCTGCAGAATGCAGCACACATAGAATGAGGAAAAAATGAGGAGAAATAAACATATTTCTCCTTGTACGCCTGCCCTGGGGAGGCCTACAGTTTTTACACATTTCCAGGTTTACAGATCCTTGTAAATCTGGGAATGCATCAAAACCCATGGGTGTTGTATGGGAACACCCACCGCAACGCCCATGGTATGCCTCCCTGACGCAGTGTAAGGCACCGCAGCAACTTGCGCTGCATTGGCTTACACCATATCTACGAGGCCATGAAAAGCCTCTTTGCATGGCCTTGTACATATGGGACTTCATTCTGTGCCACCGGGGAGTCATAAAAAGTGACCTACCGCCAGCACAAGGGGCTTGTAAATAAGCCCCTAAATGTACAGACAATCATGCGTCAGTGTTTAGACCCCGGCCCACCCCCGGATTTGTACAACAAAGGGGATCTTCCTCAGGACAGCGTATGGAGACACCCAAGTCTCGCATTAAGCATACTTGCAGCAGACACGAACTCCAGAATAGAAACCGCGACCCTTGGACTGCATTCCTGGTCAGTGTCATAACCACCAGCAAATAAGTGTCATTCCCTATTCGAAAAGAGACAGGACAGATGACCGTGATCATCTTGTGTGCCACACACGGGCGACCAACAGGAGCCACATTTTGGTGACAGTGGAGACTGAAAAAAGCCACTTTGCACGCCCAACCTGTGAGACTTGCATTACAGAGTGAATTGAACTACTGTGAAACAATATATTTTTCACAACGGAAATTACATGTGTGTGATTGAATCATTTATCTGTATAATATAAGACTGATACACTCGTGGGAGGATTTGTTTTACACTTTCTCTCTCATAGGAGCTTATTTACAAGCCATATGTGCCACCGGAGCGTCACTTTTTTGTGATGTTCTGGTGGCGCACAGGGCTTCGCCATATCTACAAGGAAGTGTAAAGACACCCTGCATGGCTTTTTATGGTCTTGTAGTTATGGATTAAGGCAAAGCAGCGCAAGTCGCTGCCTTACACTGCGTCATGGAGGCGTTCCATGAGTGTTGCTGTGGGTGTTCCCATGCAACACCCATGGTCTTTGATGCTGCCCCAGATTTACAGTATCTCGTAAACCTGGGGCAGCACCAAAACCTTGCACCTCCTTAGAGCAGGTGTAACAAGGAGAAATGTTTACATTTCTCCTTGTTTTTTCCTCTTTCCATATGTGTTGCATTCTGCAGCACACATGGAATGAGAAAAACACCTCTTGTGATTGTTTTTTGCAGGAAGGTGTCCCTTCCTGCACACAAAAACAGTCATGCCAACAACACAGACACCCTTGCACTATGGTGCAAGGGTGCCTGCGTTGGCGGATGGCTGCTAATTGTGCGCCGGCTAAAATGACAGGAATGCACCGTATATTGTAAATACGGTGCATTCCTGCCCTTTCGATCTGGTGTAGGGCAGTGCACCAAAAAGACTTGCATCACTGCTCTACAACAATTAATTGTAAATATGCCCCATAGTGTATAATACATAGCAAGCTTTTCCAATGGAATCACTGTCTGAAATGTACAACAGCTTAACCATTGTACCATTGTTCAATGCCATTTAAATTTCTACAAAAATGCTGCAACATCAAAAGTTTAATTGTTGCTTCAGTTAAGCCCACTTTTAATATTTGTAAGTCCTGAAAATGTAAGAAAAATACCAACAACAACAATCAGGAAGCCAAAGTCTTTCATTTATAATGTGTATTGCTTCAAACTGTGGAGAATCAGAGGAATTCTTCCCATTGACCAGTTGCTTTCCCTGACACATCTGGGGCCCTATTACATACAGGGCACACTTTTCCTGCTTATGCCACTGTGCACTATATTAGGAAGAATGCACTGGCCCCAGGTCAGCTGCGAACTCGCAGCGCATTAAAGAGAAATACGGAGCAGCTGTTTAAAAGCTGCTCCATGTTTCTCTGTAGCAAGAGTTGGCAACCCGCATCCGCTTTTGAGGGGGATTAGCGATACCTTTGCAGGCGGGTGCAGTGAATGACTACACCCGCCTGCAAAGGAATGTCTAGGGGGGCCATTGGACTCCCTTTTATCCCTTGAGAGGTCTGCCTTTAGGAGGCGCAGTGAAAGTGCGCCACCTTTTTGTGGTGCTGTTTCAGTATGCCTTCTAAGGGCATGCTTGCTTCTGCATCCACATCGGTATTACGGCGTGGGTGCAGAGGAAAAGGGATTCCCTCATTTGCATGTGGCCACGCACCCATGCATACGAAGTAATGGTCACTCTCAATAGCGCTGGTGCTACATGTGCACCAATGCAATCTGTATTACAGAAGGGGCAAGCATCTGCAGACCCTTCAGTAATACCAAAGTGCCCTGGAGGTGCACAAATTCCAGTTGTGCCTCTGGGGCACTTCTGTAATACAGGCCCTGGTTGAGTTCCCCCTCCACTCACTGTGCCCCAATTGTGAACATTACCAGTCCCGTCAGCTGTTCTTCATTTCTCTTTATGTCTTGTCAGCCAAGACCCTTTGATTCTGCTAAAATTATATTTCAACATATATATAATTTTAACATATGTATGTTAAACTCTCTTTAAAAGAAGAAGCCAAGCAAAAGAACTTCATTTCCCATCATCCATATGCACAGGAAGTGACATCACTGGACTTCCTATCATCCATCTGCTCAGGAAGAGACATCACTGGTTTCCCACCCACCATAAACTGCTCTCCTCCCAGGACCTATTTGATGGCAGCTGCAGTGCGGACACGCAGCGGTAACGTAACTGGTGCACCAAAGGTGCGCCAAAGGCAAACCTGTCTGCACCCTTCCGCACCTGGACTGCGCCCAGCACCAGGAATCCAGATTATTCCCCCTACCGACCGATACCCTGCTGCGCTCCTTCATGTTCATAACCCCAGGCTGCCACTCTCTGCACTGCTGTCATACTGCACCACACAACACGGAAAGAGCGTTCACTTTCACCTCCTGCAAGTTCTCATGCACTCTCCTACACCCTACATCCACCACACACACCAACAGCACCCAGCACCCCACTCGCACATACTCACACTGACCAAACACTACCCAAACAAAACGCCACACTCACATGCATGCTCCTCAACACTCGCTTGCTCAGCAAACATGCCACAGAGATGTGGGACCTACTGCACGACCAGGCTCCGGACCTACTTTTTCTCACAGAAACATGGCTAAACCCAACCTCAGCACAATACATCATTTTCACCATCCCCGCTGGCTACAAGATCGTTAGGCAAGACCATCCGCACAAGCCCGGAGGTGAAATTGCCATCACATTCAAAGATACCATGAGTTGCACCACCTACACGGACACTTGCACCATCTACGTGGAACATCTCATGTTCAAGATAAACATCACAGCATGACCTCTTACAGCAAGAACCGGAGGCACCGGGGCACGGACCACAGCCCCCAGGCATCCTCGCAACCCTCTGACCTTACTATCGATGTCTGGAGGCGCATAAGGGCAGAGGCAAGGCCCCACTGTGCGGGACCGCTTACAGCGAGAACTGGAGTCACCGGGGCACGGACCACAGCCCCCAGGCACCCTTGCAACCCTCTGACCTCACTATCCGAGCCTGGAGGCACATAAGGCAGACGCGAGGCTCCGCTGTGCGGGACCTCTTACAGCGAGAAGTGGAGGTACCGGGGCACCGACCACAGCCCCCCAGGCACCCTTGCAACCCTCTGACCTCACTACCAGCGCCTGGAGGCGCATAGGGGCAGACGCGAGGCCCCGATGCATGGGACGCACCCGGGCAAAGCCCAGGTTAAGGGCGGGCCCGTCCTGCACCTGTCAACGCCAGGAAGAGGAAGGGCAGGGCCGCCCCCCTTGGTTTTTCCTTCCCGTGCTCCAACATGAACTGTAAGTACTGAGGGAATAGGCTGTTATACTCTTAAATCCCCTATTTAATCTCATCTAACTGGTCACCGTAATTTTCAAAATGGGGAAGAGAAAAGCATCAGATACAAATATGGGAATAGGCAGCTTAAGGAAAATTCCACATCATGCTGCAGAAAACTGTACTCTTGATGAGATTGATGAGCTTATTGAGGAGGTTGAGGGCTTGCTAGCCCACAAGTCAAAGAATAATGGATCAAACATTCAAGGGGAGGGGAAAGGTCGGGTGGTGAACAGCCCCAAACCATCTAAAAGTATAGCTTCTTATTTTAAGCGTTCATCTGGGCCCCTTGCAGATACAGCCCCTGAAAACCAGAGCCCATGTGATACATCATATCCTCCACAGCAACTTGTCAATCCAGCCTGTACTAACGGGGAACATCTAGTTATTAATGTGGAATGCTCTAATCAATTTATGGTGATGGAAAATTTGGAGAACACTGAAAACAACACCTCACTTCCAAACAGGGTACTGAACAAATCAAGGTTACATGCAGCCCAGAGTCCTGCAGGTCTGGATGATCAATTGAATGGCTTAAGTGTTGAAATTAAAGCTTTAAGGGAAAATATGGATATGATGGCAAAGCTGTTAACCGATAAGTTGGATATTTTATCTGCTCTGATTATGGCACACACAAAACGCTTGGAAGGTACTGTCACTGTGCGAACTGTGCCCCACTTAGCAAATATTAGGTCAAATAACTCTCATGTAGAGCATTGTAAAAACGTATCTAATATTTCCAGAGGTCATGTTGGGGAGGAAATTTTGCCTGCTGATACTACCCCTAGGTGTGCCTGCTCTCGTTCACAAGAACTGATGCAGGTGCAATCTAAAAAGGTAGATCTGAGCCCCGACACAAACATATTCTTACCAAAAGTAATATAAAGGATCCAAAGAACAAGTTAACTTCTGCTAATGACAAATCTTTTGATTTATATATGATCAATGTCCCCAAAATTCAGAGGCCTCATACTGAAACATACGAGGGGTTGGTAAACAAGGTAACCCACTATATACGCCACAAAAGGGGATGTAGATCGATAATAAGAGAGGACATATTGAATGCCAAAAGGTTTGCATATGGTAACCAAGAGAGGGACTATATAGGAATAGCTTTCAGGGACACAGCCCTAGCAGAAGGCCTAATTGCTCTCGAACTACGCTTTAGACCAGATAACGACATCCAAATAAAAATGAAATTACAGCTCCCAGGCTCTATGTCGGACCTACAGGTCAAAAAGAATCATAAATCACTTTCATGTCTAGGACAGCCAAATCCGAGGGAACCCTGCAGCATTTCTAACACTTCAGATATAGATTGACTTAACGATGACAGATTTGATCCTCCTATAGATGGATATCAACCTTCTGTTACTGAAGGGCTCCACTCTAATATACCCTCTATGATAAGTGGCATTGCTAGGCCTGAGGGAGCTGATCACCGTACTGATATTAAGGAACATACGACAGTACAGGGAGGATGTTCTCAGACCATTATGTGCACTCAAGGCCTGATAGCGGGTGACCGCCTAAGAATGTTATCATGGAATGTTGCAGGTATCAAGTCTAAATTGCTAGATCCGGAGTGGGGTATGTCTGTTGACTCACACCATATTATATTTCTACAAGAAACGTGGGCTACTAATTCGATACTTCGTCCTGGATTCTTGACATTCAGTGAATACGCAGTTTCCTCCCCGACTGGACGTCCATCAGGAGGACTTCTGACTTGGCTCAGTCTGGACTTGTTTCCAGTGGTAAAAATGATCCCTACCAACTCTAGAGATATACTTGCTCTACAAATTAAAATCACTACTCAAACAGGTATCAGAGATATAGCCTTGGTGAATATCTACATTAGATCAGTACCTCCAAATGTCCAATCCCCTATTGCAAAAAAACTAGATGGTCTGATGGGTCAGTTCCATCAAACAGCGTTAAATATCGTAGCGGGAGATTTTAATACCAATATCCCGACAATGGTTGGGAGCATTTACCCAGAAATGTCTTCCCCGCGAGAATATAAGAAGGTAATGAAAACATCTAAAGCGGGCGCCCAAATTCTAGAATTTATTACTACTCATGGCCTGAGAATTCTAAATGACAACACGGAATCTGACTGTCCACCTCGTCCTACTTTTAAAAGAGGTCTTAGTACCTCAAGGATTGATTATATATTAGTGGACAATGATTTATGGCCACCAGGCATTAAGTGCAACCTTTTTGATGATCCCTTTTAGAGATGTTAAAATGGAAATTGCTGTAACTATGCCCTCAATTGGCACTACAAACAATTTAAGAAATGTTAAATGGGTAGACCTGCTAACGGACTTAAAGAAAATGACTCATATATACAACCTTTTTGTGCATAAACTTTCCCAGATAGATCTTGCTAATGTCCATAATACTAACTTTTTTGCCATACACTGTGAATTTATGGAAGAACTAAGGCTATGCTTCATGAGAGAGCAGAGGAGAGGGGCAGTTGAAAGAAAAATAATATCTTGGTTTAATAAAAGCTGTCGTTTAGGCAAAACCCATCTATTGAGAGCCGTCAAAAAGGGCTCAAGACCAGATCTCATAAAGGCTAGGCACTACTATAAAACTCTTTTACTTAAAGCCAGAAGTGAATGGGATGAGAACCAATGGTTGATAATTGCTGAAACACTAGAAAAGTGAGACCATAAAAGCTTTTGGAAACTATTATCTGTTAATCCAGCTGCTGTCAACCATCTAGATCCAGTAATTAAACCTGACACCTGGGTCACCCATTTTAGTAGCCTGTATAATGGGCCACAGCGACAAAATAATATACAAAGCCTTTCCTCAGATGGGGCCCATGGCCATGTAGCAACACAAAATGAGAATAAAGATCCTGCCATAGTTGAAGCCCAGCCTATCTTTACCCTATCTGAAACTTATCAAGCAGTGAAACTAACAAAAAAAGGACAGGCACCAGGAATGGATGGTGTTCCTGGTGACCTTTTTTTCCCAACCTGATATCTGGTGTCCTTATATGAATGCCCTATTTAATAGCATTTTTAAAGGTAACTCAATTCCTTCAACGTGGCACGTTGCTGTCATAATACCAATCTATAAAAAGGTGAAAGAACAAATCCCTCAAATTAAAGACCGATAAGCCTGTTAGACAATACACAAAAAATATTCTGCAGACAGGTCCTCTTCAAATTGAATGAATGGATAGAAGAGAACAACATTCTGGATGAGTTGCAAGCAGGGTTTAAAATAAAGACCAGCACATTGAACCAGGTCCTCCGCTTCAAGGTGATAACCTGGAAATATGTCACCTTGAAGCATGACCACCTATATGTCACTTTCATCGACCTGAGAGCGGCATTCGACCTGGTGCCAAGAAAAACCCTATGGGGAGTATGGTAACCCCCCAGACCCAATAAGAATACTGGGAGAGCTCCATGCCACCACTTATGCAAAGGTGAGATGGAATAATGTAGGGGACTTGAAGGAAAGGATAGAGATCAACCTACGTGTTAGACAAGGGTGTGTCCTTGCCCCATCACTTTTTAGTCTATATATCAATGGAGCAGTGAGGAAACTGAAGGAATGCAAGCATGATGCCCCTAAACTAGCTGGTGTGCCCACTCCAATTCTGATGTTTGCTGATGACACCCTGTTAATTTCTCGAACGCCTATGGTGCTGCAATCTGAATTGAATGCTTTCGATACTTTTTGCAAGGAAAGAGGACTAGAATTAAATTCATCCAAATCTAAGGACATGAATATAAATCCCCATAAAAAATACAGAGGCAATGTGACCATCAAGGGACTCCATCTTGAAAAAGTCTCACATTTCGACTATCTTGGTGTGAGGCTAAGTGATAGTCAAACATGGGGCCCACAGTTGGAAAAAAGGAAAGTCATTCTCCAACAGAAAGCCTCTGCAATTGGGAGAAAATACAGGGCCTCCTCAGGAGGTGCTTTGTTCCCAGTCCTTATCGCATATAGAGCAGTAGCAGTAACATCTGCGATATACAGAGCAGATATATGGGGCTATGCCACATCAGAGTCATTAACTAAGATCGAAAATAATTTCATTAAGGCCTTATTTAAACTCCCCCCAAGCTCGCCCATTACACAATTGCGACTAGACCTAGCCCTCAACCCTATACACCTAACAGTTCTAATAAAACCTCTGTTATATTGGATTGAATTATGGTCTACACAAGAACTAGGAATATATAGGGATTGTGTTAAAGACCTATTAGGTCTCGACAGGTCACTGTGCACTCCATGGCTGAAGAACATTAAAGAAATATCACAAAGAATAGGTATGGATGAATTATGGACATCCCCTGAGTCGATTGTCAAGGGAGATGCACAAAAAGTTAAACAGCTATACTGGGAGGCAGTCTTGCTGCAAAAGTGGGAAGCTTATCCGGATAGCAGCCTGACAGGCCAGTTTCTGAATCACAAGTGTGTTCCAAGTTTTGAACCCTATATGGACAGAATGTATCCATTTCAGTCCAAATGCTTATACGTGCAATCCAGATGTGGGCTACTACCCCTGAGAATCCATACCTCGAAATGGGCTAATGAGCCTTCTCATTCCAAATTTTGTCCAAATTGCCCTAAAATTGAAGAATCGGAGGACCATTTTATGTTCTTCTGCCCTTTATAAAGGCACGCACGAAAGAAATGGCTCTTAGCTATATGCAAACTCTTGGGTTTGAGATATTATTGGGAAGTCGTGAGACTTTACAAGAGTGACACCAGCGAACAACTAGCCTTTGTGGTATCACGGTACCTGCACTGTGCTTGGAAACAAAGGAAGAAGGCCTTAGATAACTCCTAACCATGACAGTTAAATTGTCAGAGCAAGTCTGAACAGGCCGCTTAGTGTCCTCATTCTTCTTATCTAAGATGTTGATTAAAGCTATATGTTTATGAACTGGTTTTTAGATTGATATTTGCACGTGTTTTACATACAACTACATGGAATTTCTTTTACGATCGCTTCGCACTAGAGGATATATTCCTATTTTATATAGAAATAGAGTTACTATATAGCAGTAACATGGATATGATTGGCAATAATAATAACGACCTGTTAGTGGTGTCATCTCTTCATTCTTAAAATTGTTTTATCTGTATCTTTGCATGTGCAATAATTTTGCATGTATGATAAATGCTGCTATTGTTTTTACCTATGTTAACTTTTGATGGCTTGTTTGCCGAAATAAAAGATATTATATACTAAACATCACAGCCAACTTCGTCCTGGGTGGAACCCTCGAATGCAGACCACCTGAATCCTGCACCAACTTTGCCGGTGACATCACGGACTTCTTCGCACCCCTCATCATCAATGCCAGCACCTTTACCCTCCTCGGAGACCTTAACTTTCACCTAGAAGACCGCACCGACCCAAACTCCACGGCCCTTGTAGAAAACCTTGTAAGTCATGGCCTCACCCAGCCCATTACCGAACCCAACCCACACCGCCAGACACCTGTTAGACACAATTTTCTCCTCAATCAGCAACATCACAGTCGACAAGCCAACAACTATGACCTGGACAGACCACGTTTTTGCCAGTTTTAGTATATCCGACCCCGCACCATCAAAGACCTTCCACCACAGGAACCGCCTGCTGGAGATGAAAAACATCTCAGAAGAGGAGTAGGCTTCTACCCTCTCCGAGCATCGGCCCGAACACACCAGGGATTTGCTGAACGCCATCAAAAACCTCAACAGCTTGCGCCGACACCTTAGCTCCCCTCAAGCACAACCCTAAGGCCAGATTATGACCACAGATCAGCTGGTACACAGAGGAACTCAGGCTGATGAAACACCACAGTAAGCAACTGGAGCGCAAATGGACAACAAGTCAAGACACCGCAGATAAAGACATCTTCAAATCAACATTAAGACACTACCACCAGCAGATACAGAACACCAGTCGCAGATCTCATCGATGCCAGCACTATTAGCAGCAAGGAACTCTTCGCCTTTATCAAAGATTTCACCAAACCTCCTGCCACCTCCAGCAAGATGACCCACTCACAAGACCTTTGCAACAAGTTCTCAGAATTCATCTGTAACAAAATGTTCCCAATATACAGCACCTTCCACCCTAAACCGGACCCCTTTACCGCTGAAACTCAACTTCACATCACAGCCGATGAACGAAACCTGACCTCCTGGCTTGCTGAAGCCATTGTCAAAATCGCTGGTACCGTGAAGACTATCCACACGTGGGCTCCATCTGACCCTTGTACCCACCTCACCTTCTTCAAAGGACTACAAATCAGTGAAGAACTAACACCCATCCGCAGTTCCTCCAACGACTCGGCCATATTCCCAGACACCTGGAAACATGCCACAGTCATGCCCCTGCTCAAAAAACAATCAAATGACCCAGCTATGCTTTCCAACTACAGACCCATCTCCCTCCTACCATACCCAGCAAAGGTCTTAGGGAAACTAATCAACCGATGCCTCAGCAACCACCAGCTCCTCGATGCCACTCAATCTGGATTCAGGCCAAACCACAATACAGAAATAGCACTCCTTGCTGCTACAGATGACATCTGTATGATCCTTGACAGAGGAGACATGGCAGCCCTCATTCTCCTATACCTCTCTGCAGCATTTGACACAGCCTCACACCCCATCATCATCAGGCGCCTGCACGAGATTGGCATCCAAGGCCCCTCTCTCCGCTGGATCTGCTCCTTCCTAAAGGATGAAACACAAGCTATCAGCCTCGCACCTTACTCCTGCGAAACCCGCAAACTCATTTGCGGAGTCCCTCAAGGTTTATCACTCAGCCCCACCCTCTACAATGCATACATAATTCCTCTGGCCAATGTCATCGGCACACACAACATCAACATCCTCTCCTATGCAGATGTCACACATCTCATTCTGTCCCTCTCAGACAGGACTCCAGCACAAGAAACAAGTTCACCACCTGCATGACCAAAGTTGCTAAATGGATGAAAGCTAAGTGTCTCAAGCTCAACACAAACAAGACAGAAGTAGTGATCTTCGGCAAGAGCACCTCACCATGGTACTCCAACTGATGGCCGGCTGTACTCGGACCCCCCCCCCCAGAACCCATGCCAGGAACCTCGAAATAATCATCAATAGCAAACTGGATATGACGGCACAAGTCAACGCCTACCCTGCATGTTGCTTCCACAACCTCAAGAAGATTATCAAATGGCTCCAACAGATGAAAAACTATCACTCACACCCTAGTCACCAGAAAATTGGACTATAGGAACACCCTCTACAACGGGATCACCGAGCAACTCACTAGAAGACTACAGACCATTCAGAACTCGGCAGCCAGACTCATCCTCAACCTCCCACACAGTACTCACATTACACCACACCTCAGGGAACTACACTGATTTCCAATACACAAACAGACTCAAGTCAAACTCCCCACACCCACATTCTAGGCACTCCACAACTCAGGCCCCACCTACCTGAACAGCTGCATCTCCTTCCACCAACCATCCAGACACCTCGGCTCCACAGGGCTCCTACTCACCAGCATCCCCATGCATACACAGAACCAGATCAGGAGAATGAGTGTTCTCTTACATCGCTCCTAAAGCATGTAAGTACCTCCACATCGGAGCCTCCTCCTCCCTTCTTGAATTCCGCAAGAAGTTGAAGACCTGACTTTTCAATTAACCAAACTACCAGGGGTAGGGCAAGGCAAACACAGTTATTCAGCACCAGGATTGCTTCGCGGGTGATAGTGTGCTTTACGAGTACAAATAACACGCACACACACACACACACACACACACACACGCACACACACACACACACACATACACACACACATATATATATATATCTATATATATATATATAGATATATATATATATATATGCGTGTGTGTGTGTGTATGTACATAAATACTCAAAATAAACTTCTCCTCTTCATGTAAAGGAAAGGCACACACACTAATAGTGCTAGTGAAACAAAATGCGTTTTTTTTGGCAGAAATAAATGCCCGAAGCTTTCCGGCGAATCATCAACTTGGTCATGGGTAGCAATACAACTAATTGTCTTAAAGTGAAAGCAGTGAAAAACAGTATAGGAAATAAACAAAGGACATTGATACTAGATCATTCACAGACATGCAGCAAAATAGGTGCCACCTTAGAACGGTGTTAAACACTTATCAAGACATATGTCACACTATTGTTAAAATGGGCGCCATCTTAGAGCAATGTTAAACACTTTTCATGACGCATGTCAATTTTTTTTGATGGTTCAAACAAAGAATTCCGATACACTGATCTTTCATCCTAGGTTTAACAGTATTACAGACAATGCTATAAATAAACTACCTATAATCAATGTTGCATTTCCTGATGTAACATATTCTGTTCCCAAGTGGGTTGAAAAGGAAATTGTACTGATCTCGTAAATTAAAATTCAATATTGATCCATCAACGCAATCAAATTAATGAAATGCAAAATTAATCACAATACTAAACCTCTTAATTATTAGACCATTCTATATTAAACTCAAATTCATATTGTATAAACTGATAATTGCTGCCTCAATAAGTGACTGTATCAGA
Organism: Calotriton arnoldi; assembly: GCA_963921515.1. Taxonomy (NCBI): domain Eukaryota; kingdom Metazoa; phylum Chordata; class Amphibia; order Caudata; family Salamandridae; genus Calotriton; species Calotriton arnoldi. The sequence continues at coordinate 452,074 of CAWUFW010012659.1, read as the reverse complement.
AATATTTACTGACAATGTGAATTCTACTTTCGTGTGTAATTCTGATGTTCTGAAATGCATCATAATAGTCAGTCAATCATAAGTAGGCAATTAACCATATAAACAATTCATTTCATCATCTATTAATTAACATTAAAGTCTTAGCTTAAGTACCAGCTCCCTCGTCCAGAAACCAATCATGGTGCACCTGTATAAAAATCGTACAGGATAAAATAAATTAAAATGAAGTGGCTGCCACTTCACTACTGCAAGAGAAAACTTATAAAAATTATACATACATGAAAACCTGAGATCAATGATAAGGATTTCCATCAAACCTGGGGTTAGCCTAGATGAACTGCTAACTCCTCATCAAGCTTCAAACCCAGGTGATGTCTGTCTTTCATGTGAAATAGCACGTACGTGTTCCAGTACTTTTGCCTTATGGATAGTCCTCCCTATATAATGTTTGTTACAGGTGCATCGTAGGGCACACCACAGAAGTCTGAATTGCCTGAGAGATTCTTTTCAAATCACAAATTCACAATTACTACCTGGAATTTCTTTACATTTACTCTAGACATACATGCTTTGAATTTAGAGCATTTATAAGATCCAGAAATCTCAGTTCTACTAGCTTTGTAATACTTTTTAGAACCAGAATTTTGCTTCCAATTTACTTCAATGACGTGCTCTTTCTAAACGTTACAAGGAAAACGGAAGACAATGCAGACACAGTGGGAATGAAAACAAGCAGCCAAACTTCAGGCAAGTGTTGGAACTATGCAACAATGTGGTGAATTCATCAGATATACTCTTAGTGATGCACAAACTGAAATACTTTCTTTAGGTTTATCATTTTGCCCACTTCCAGCATAAACTACTTTGAAAGTCGAACTGACCTTTTTAGTTTCACTAGGAAGTTGCAACTAAAATAAAATGGTTTGAACTAAAGAAAACTGTAAACATAGGTGACATAGCCTGTAAAGGCCCCAGGGACCCCATCCACCTAGGCTGGCTCAATTACAGTGTCCCGGAGAGGCCACCCTAGAGACCCAGTAGTTTTCCTGCCTGCAAGAGCGTGGTCAGGGATACATATGCATGCTCCAACCTGCTGAGAACTGCCACAGAGTGGGAGCAGGAACGGGGGCAGGGAAGGCATATCTGCTCCCACTCAGAGGAAACTTTAAAATTGCTCCTGCTGGGTGGGAGAAGACTTTTGATTCCCAACCTGCGCTCTTGTGGGCAGGAAACTCACATTGCACACGCCCGGCAGGAACAAACAAAAACAACTGCTACAGCTGGGCGGGAGCAATGCTGGCTCTTGCAGCACCCACAATGTGTGCAGCCGGCAGGGCCATGGGGATCGTGGGGCTCCACCCACGGCCCACAATATACTGTTTGGTGGGAGCCTGGGGTGGTCACTGGGCCACCCACCCAAACCGAGTAAGGCCCCAGGGAGGGGGTACTCTGGGCCACTTGGGACTTGGGGGGGGGTTGTCCTCGCCTTAACAAATATGTTTTGGCCTTTGGAAATGGTGTCCCCGGGACCACTTTTAGCTAGCGTAGGGGGCCTGAGCACCTCCTCTCCTAATTATAAAAATGGCCCTGGGGATGGGGTCCCCAGGCCTCTGAGTGGCTCGCGGAGGGGGGCAATGCACCCTACTCCACTTTAAAAAAAACAACGGCCTCAGGGTTGTGGTCCCTGGAGCCCAATGTGGCTGGGGAGTGGGGATGCACCAATGGGTTGGACACAGGGCCTGGGCCATGCGCTGCGTGGGATTGGCTGCCTGCAGGGGTTGAACACAGGGCCTAGGCCATGTGCGGCAGGTGGTTGACTTTGTGTATGATTATAAAATATTACTTTAGGTTCATAAAGACCTTAGAAATTCACTGAAAAAAATAAAGGTTGTGCTATTTTATAGTTAGGTGAACGTAAAGCTTTTAAACGTACAAAACCACTGAAATTCACCAGTTATACTTATCTCATGTAAATATAACTAATGCCCTAAGGTAGCTACAACTCATGTTCTCGCCATGCTCTGCTAATTACCCCACATATTACATCTCTCATGTCATCTTCTATGACATCATTGATAATATTACTGCAACTTTTGTAATGAAATTATTGATGAGAAAACTGTGCATGGCGGGGGTAGCTTCTAATTGAAATCATTTATATTTAGCTTGCGTATAAATTCTTCTGCTTTCTCAAACTCCCATTCCAAATCACAAAGATATTGTCGATATATTGGAGCCATAGTACTATATCCTTGGCATATCGCGACAACTCTGCAGACCAGATCACCTTCTCCTCCCACCAGCCCATGAGCAGATTTGTATAGCTGGGGGCGAAGCAGGTACCCATGGCAGTTCCTCATCTCTTTTGTACATCACATCCTGAAATAAGAAAATATTGCCTGTCAATCAACATTCTAATATGCTTATTGGAATCAATTAACGTCATCTTCAGGAAGTGAGTGCAAGTCATTAAACCAAATGTGTGGTCTATTGAACTATACATTGATGTCACATCAATTATTAGCAGGCAGCAAGATTCACACCATGGAATACCCTCAATCTTTTATAGAAAGCCCTTTGTATCTCTCACATAGGAGGCTAACCCCTTAGCAAATGGGGCTACAAAATGATCATTGTAAATTAAACTGTATTCCAACAAGCTGCCATGTGAAGAGACAATTGGCCTGCCTTGGGAATGCATCAAAGTTTTATGTATTTTCTGAGAAAATAAATTATGGGCAATGTGGGATGTTCTTTTTTGAGAAACTGATATTCTTCTAATTTAATTAAACTTCTGTCCTTCCAATAAATCAATTTATCTCCTTATCTTCATGTATAGTACTGTGATATGTCTCTCTGGTAATCTTCAGGTAACATTTCGTATCATTCAGTTAGCCCATGGCCTCATCAATATACGTCTGTCTATCTAAGATGGCAGCATTACCTCCTTTATCAGAGGGTTTCAATACAATTGTTTTGACTTATTGTAACCTCTTAATAACTATGGGCCTGATTAGGATGGCAGGCAGACTCACATCCGCCGCCACCCTAACGGAGATGGGGACCGCCCGACATAGTGTTGGGGGTCCCACAGGCAAAATTACAATGCGACCGCCACGTTGGCAGTCGCATTGTGCAGGTTTTCCATTGCAGCAGATGCTGCTGGCTGCAGCACCCGCTGCAATGGAAAAAAGGGATGTGTAACATATCCCTGTACTACGTGACAGGCACCATGCGGTGCCTGTCACTTGGTACCGGGATCTGTTGCCCCTTCACACACAAAGAAAAGGGCCCAGTGTGAAGGGGGGCCCCCAATATCCATCCCTGCCAGCCCTTTTATGGCGGGTGAAACGCCATAGAAAGGCTGGCGGGAATGGACCATCCTAATCCCTACTACCACCATTGTAGGGATTGGGAGGCCCTCGGCAGCACCAGCGGGCTCAAGGAGCCCATCAGATGCGTGGCTGTCGGGCTTTCCACCTGCCTGCACACCGCCCGCCATCAAGATCTGGTGGGTGGAAAAGCTGCTTAGGGTGGCGGGGAGACCGCCACCGACAGGCGGTCGGTGGCGGTCTCCCCGCCATCCTAATCAGCCCCTATATTCTCATTTCTGTTTCAAGCATTTCCAACCTTCCATCTCCATACCTTCCTTAAATCATTGACCACTACCATCTGAAAGGCATTTATATTATTGTGTGGCCACTTAGGTGTGGAAGTAGATTTTATGCGTAAACCACTATCCACATTCATTTCTGTGGCTATTTCCAAATCAGCTAACACCTGAGTCTAAATATAATGTGTAGTTTCTCCCAAACATTCCTGTTCCAAATTATACAACTCAGCCGATTCATCAATGTCCCCAATTTTCGAATTTGTATTCATCATTGGTTTCTTTTTATGAAAATCCTCTTCTTGCTATGTACTGTAGAACGTATGCAATTTCAATTTTCTGCAAAATGTAAAAACATTAATGTGGGTCTCAATAAAGTCAAATGGCTGTTTCGGGCAATAGGAGAAACTAAATTCCAGAACTTTTCATTCTCCCTCAGTTAAAATATGTTTTGAAAAATTAATCACAGATAATTTTTAACTTTTTACCTTTATTTTTTCTAGGCCTTGGTTATTCTCCTTGATGTACTTGTTTCTTGTTTATTTTCTCCCTTTTTGTTGTTGTTTCCTACATTTTCTCCTTTCTCTTCCCTCCTGTGCCTCTTGGTCTTCCTTTGCCCTTCTGCTTTGTTAGCTGACTCTTTTTCAAGAGTCGACATTCGACTAAAAAATGATTGGTTCGCTTCGGACACTATTACTGTCATTGGAGGATAATGAGTTTACAGAATCTACATCCCAAGACATCATACCATCATCTGATATACCTAAAACAGAGGCTGATTCAGATTTGTGTGTACTACTTTCTTTTAGCATATCTTTTCCAGCAGAATCAAAGCGCTTCACAAATGTAACAATTCCTCCTTGTGTGTAATCTTTTTTGTCACATGTAAACTTTCTTTTCTTTTTCTCAATGATTTTGGCTCAAATTTCTCCAATTGTTTACTCATTTGTCATTTAAATTCCTCAATGTAGGTTTGATCTTCCTCCTTTGTTATTTCACCAATCAATGTGTCTATTTGCTCTAGCAAATATGCTTTATCACTTTTTGCATACTTTATTAGTGTTGTCATCCAATGTATAGAGCATGTGTTGCTCCCAGTCAGCCATTCATCTATAGGTCCTGGGTGGGGATCTTCATAGGTTGGTATTGTAAAAATTTGTACTTCTCTTGGAATATGTCCAACCTCTAAATATTTTCCTAATAAGGCCACTTATCACTATTTATTAAGCTCTTTTCTGTGTAGTTTCTCCAATTTCTCAAGTCTCTACTTTAATGACAATGTTCTCAATGTGACCCCCACTATCTCTCGGTTGCTATTCTCTCTTACAAAATTGTTGTCATCAAATATCTCACTAGCTGTATTCTTAAAATTGTCATCATCATTCATAACCCTGTTGCTGAAGACATTGGGGGCTACTTCGCTCAGGTGGGGAGCTAGCTGATGTTATAGGGCCTTCACCAACTGTGACTTATAAAAGTACACCACACTCAAAGACACTTTGGTATGTACCTATTTTCCTCCTGAAAAAAACATTTGAAACCATTTCTAATTTAAAAGGCTTTAGAAGATGCAGATCTTGTAAAGCTTGCAGAAATTGGAAAGATAGGGATCTATACAGAGTACCGGATACCAGTGAGAAGAGAAGAATAGCAAGATTCATTACTTGTACGACTCCATATGTGGTATTTGTATTGGAATGTCCCTGTAAGAAATGGTATGTAGGAAGCACTGCCTTTACAGTTAAAAAAGAGAATTCTGGAACATAGGAGATCGTTACAACATAGGGGTAAAACACATATGCAGTGGCGAGACACTTTTTACAAGTACATCAGTCTGACTGTGAAAAACTTTGTGCCGTATTTATGAGCGGGTTTGCATCGCTCTTGCACATTGCAACATGGTGCAAGTGCGACACAAACCATACCTGTGATTTATGAAGCCACGCAAGGCCACTTTGGGTGGCCCTGAGTGGATCCATGAATCTGGAGCGCAAATTGCTGTGTTGCCTTACTCTGCCCTAGGAAGGCATTCCATGGGCATTGCGTATGTGTTCCCATGCAACTCCCATGGTTTTTGATGCATTCCCAGATTCACCACAACTGGTAAACCTGGGAATGTGCCAAAAAGATATGCCTTCCTAAGAGAGGCGAAACAAGGAGAAATATTTTAATTTCTCCTTAGTACTCCCTCTTCCTATGTGTGCTGCATTCTGCAGCACACATAGAAATATGAATATGCCTCTCAGGATTGTTTTTGGTCAGGAAGGTGTCAATGTCTGCACAAAAACAATCCTACATGCAATGGAGGCACCCTTGCACCATAGTGCAAGGGTGCCTGCGTTGGTGCTAGGCTGATAAAAGGTGTCAGCTCAGTGGAAAAGGCAGGATTGTGCCATATTGCCTTAAATACGGTGCATTCCTGCCCTTTCCCTATCACGCAGGGCAGCGCAGCAAGGTGACTTGTTGTGCTGCACTGCACAACAAGTTCTTAAATAGACTCCTCTGTTTCTTTGTCATCAATACAGTGATAAATGACCCCAGAGAAGGGAACCATGAACTTAAATTGAGATAGTTGGAGTCTAGATATATTATAGATTTGAGTACCTGTGGAGAGAAAGGAGTGAACATTGATGAAGAATTGGTAACACATCTTTAACAAATCAGAATCTCAGTTATTGTTTAACAAATATGAATACATATTTTGATATTATGCTTTATAGATAGGGATCCAGCCATGGCCGCTGCAGGTAAGAGCAGTGGGGCCGGCTGGGGGGATTTCGAGAGATGACAACGAGGGAAAATTAATGATTTATTTCATTTTCCCTTGTGGTCATCTCTCGGAATCCCCCCCAGCCGGCTCCACCGCTCTTACCTGCAGCGGCCGCGGCTGTAGGAATCCCGCTTTTAATGGCTACTATTATCTTTTGTATTTACAGATGCGGCATACTTTGGATTTCGCCAACTTGGGCTAAATAAGAGATTTGCATATCTATTCAGAATGAAGGAAGTCATTTCTTACATTTTTAGCATTTGCATATCACAATGAGGTGCAGTTATTGTTTTGGATATGTATTCAGGGATGAATAATTTTGTGACAGCTTCATTAAGGGCAGGCCCACATGGGCTCAGTATCAACCAGGATTGAAATATATGATTTTGGCATTAATGATCATTTTTCACAAAATAAGAAAAGTACCCTTCAGTTTGAAAGTAATTCCGAAAGATATAGTTGTTAGCATGAGGATACAAGACATTGATTTTGATGAACCAAGACAGGTTTTCAAATCTACTTTTGAACATATTTCAATATGAGATAAAAAAAATCCTTTTTTGTTTAAACTGCATTATCTGGCCACTGGTAAGTTAGTATGCCTTCTATTTCTATTGTTATATGCATTTAAAGTAAGTACCTTCAAAGAAGCGTTAACTTGCTGTTTGAGAAAGGCTTGTTTACTGAAATACATCCATCTTGCAACTATAAACTCAATAAATTAATCCTGTTGGAATGCCGACTCTTTGGAGGAACCAGCGAGTTTACACCCCCACACACACACGCACACACCCCCACACACACACACACACACACACACACACACGCACACACAAGCACACACACACACACACACACACACACACACTCACCCCCCCCCCACACACACACACATATATTACCTACTGGAAGTTGCCAATAGGTAGTTATATTTAGGACCAAAGATTTTTTGTTTTGCCAATAACTTTCGTGCCGCTTGATGAACCTTCATGAAATTTTCACACAACTTCCCCTTTTTGGTTCAGCTGATGTGTTGAGAGTTTCAGGGTGAATCATAGAAATTCAGCAGTTATAGTTACCGGAGCTAACTATAACATTTGCCCTGCAATGCACTGCCTTATGACCTCACATATTACATCACTCATGACATGGATCTCAAATGACATCACTGATTACATCATCCACAGAACCACTCACATACCCACTCACACCCCATACAGCCTCTCTTACACCCACTCACATACCAACATAACCACTCGCATACCCTTTCATACACCCAAACAACTACTCACTCATCCATAAAGCTACTCATGAACCTACTCACTAACCCATACAGCTACTCATACACCCAGTCATACAGCCACTCACACACCCACTCATATACCCATACAGCCACACATACATACAGTCACTCACCCATACAGGCACTCACACATGTACTCACTCACCCATACAGCCAATGTCTCACCCACTCACTCATTCATACAGGCACTCAGACACCCAGTCACTTACCTGCGCAGACACTCACACACCAAGTCACACATCCATAAAACCACTCACACACCCACTTACAAACCCATAAAACTACTCACACATCCACTCACGCATCTACTCACATACCCACACAACTACTCACACACCCACTCATACACCCACAAGCCACTCACATGCCCACTCATACCCCACAATGACTCACACACCCATTCACACATCCATACAACCACTCAAACGCCCATACAACCACTCACTCCTCCACAACCACTCACACTCCCAGTCACACATCCATAAAACCACTCACACCCCTAGTCACACACCCATATAACCACTTACAGACCCACTTACAAACCCATACAACCAGTCACACGCCCATACAACCACATACACTCACAGACCCACACAATCACTCACACATCCACTCACACACCCATACAGGCACTCACACACCCGCACAGCTAGTCAGAAACCCACTCCCTCATCCATACAGCCACTAATGTACCTACACACACACACACAGATCCACTCAGACACCCACTCACACACTGATACAGGCAGTCACACATCCACTCAGATCACATATGTTAGAAATAGTATCACTCATTAGTAGTAAACCTAGTATACTAATCTAACCTTTGTAGTAGGTTAGTATATATTGTTAACACTCATAAACACTTAGAAAACACTTACACTCACTTGATGATATCATCAGTGATGTCATCAGTAATTTCATTTGAGATGTCATCAGTGATGTCACTCACCATGTCATGAGTGATGCAATTTGTGAGGTCACAGTCAGTGCATTGCGGGGACGTAAGTTAGCTCAGGTAACTATAACTGCTGAATTTCTATGGTTTTGTAAGTGTGAAATGTGAGCCTAACTATAACGTCCCTGTAACTTTTGTTTTTCAGTGAATTTGTAAAAATATATACATATATATTCACTGAAAACCCAAAAGTTAAATCAAAAGTTAAAGTGCCATTATAGTTAGGTGAAAATTTTGGTGACAATGTAATGTTTTGAACTAAGAAATCCACTGAAATTCACCAGTTATTGTTATCTATAGTAACTATTACTTCTGTCTTAAGGTAACTATAACTCGAGTCACCGCCATGCAAGGTGCTGTCATCATTGATGTAATTTCAAATGTTGCACTGATGTTATGAATGATATCCTTGGGGCCCGATTCACAGAAATAACTTAAGACAAAATCCTAAACTTACTACCATTTTGGTATTCACAGAAGGCACTTACTCATTTTGGTATTCACAGAAGGCACTTACTCATTTTGGTATTCACAGAAGGCAATTACTCCTTCTGTGAATACCAAAATGAGTAAGTGCCTTCTGTGAATACCAAAATGAGTAAGTGCCTTCTGTGAATACCAAAATGGTAGTAAATTTAGGATTTTGTCTTAAGTTAGTTCTGTGAATCGGGCACATTGAACGGATCATGGGTGTCGTAATATGTGGGGTAATTAGCAGTACATGGCGAGGGTGCAAGCTATAGTTATCTTAGAGCACGTGTTATAGTTACAAGAGATAACTTAAACTGGTGAATTTCATTGTTTATTTTTAGTTTGAAACATTATGTTCATTACGTTGTCACTGAAATTTTCACCTAACTGTAACATCACTCGAACCTTTGGTATTTTCAGTGAATTTCTAGATTTTTTTTAACGCAGAGTAGTATTTTACTCTAACCCCACTCAGGTAGCCAGCCCCCCACCAGTCAACAAAGGTTACAGGGACGTTATAGTTAGGAAATAACATTAAACACCCATGGTGTTTTAGTAGTTGTGTGGGAGTGTGAGTGGCTGTGTGGATCTGTGTGTAGGTGTGTGAGTGGCTGTATGGGTGTCTGAGAAGGTGTGCATGGTTTTCTGGGTCTCTGAGTTGGTGTGTGAGTGGCTGTATGGGTGTATGAGTGGGTGTGTGAGTGATTATGTGGGCATGTAAGTGGTTGTGTGAGTGGTTGTGTGGGTGTGTAAGTGGATGTGTGAATAAGTGTGTGAGTGTCTGTGTGGGCCTGTGAGTGGGTGTGTGAGTGTCTGTATGGGTGTGTGAGTGGTTGTGTGGGTATGTAAGTGAGTGCGTGAGTGGGTCAGTGAGTGGGTTTATTTTTTTCCATTGGGGTCTGGATCCACAGATCTCGAAACACACAAAAAAAGAATTTTTCCACAATTTCTTCCCCATGAAGGATCCTTCACAGATCCCGCCACCAGTCCATGATATCCTATTTTCACTTTATTTCCTCCCCCCACCAGGAACTCTGTCCCGAATGACAAAATGGCGGCAGCAACTTTTCTTTCGGGTTGCGGGCAGTCAATCATGGCACTGTATTGGCATTTGGATCTGCAGATCCACCACAGTGGTCCCACTGTGAATCTGCATCTCTAGATAAATATAATTTTGTTTCTTTAATAACTCCAAAAGTACTGGACAGATTTACACCAAATTACAAGAAACACTCTTTCTGGACGAAGATCTAGCATTCTGCCAAATTTGGTGTAATTCCGTTCAGCGGTTCGGGCTTTAGACATGTTTAAAATCCCTATGGGAAATTGCATGGGGAAAAGTCGGTTTGGGACCCCCTTTTGTTTCTTGGCCCCTATTTGACAAATCACCCGACACTTTCAAGTCAGCAGCCAAAGTGAGTGGCAAACTAGTTTAGAAAATTTCGTGCAGGCTCATCAAACGGCACCAAAGTTATTAGCAACAAAAAACGTATTCAATATATATATATATATATATATAATTCACCAACAAAATCGTCCCATAGTAGTGCGCTCTTTGCACAGCTGGTGCCGGCGTCAAGGGTGGATCAACCCTTGAGTAATATATCTCCACAACAGTGTAGAAATGCCGCACTTCAGGAAAGTAGTATATCCAGCAAAGGTTTATTCACCAGGTACAATTATCACCATCACCAACGTTTTTCAACCAGAAAGGTCTTGCTCTCGGTAAAGTGAGTCCCTTTTCTCTTTTTGCTATTTATAGTCTCTTCCATCTACACCCATTAGGAGGAATTGTGGGAGTTGTAGTTTACGCATTCCACATAATTAAAAAATTCCCAAAAATTCAAGGAATTCATTATCATTGTTTTTGTCTCTTGTTCCCTCATTAATCACAATATATTGTCATGCCATATAATCTCTCTTTCAATGTGATAAATAGAGATAAGGGTAGGATGGGTATAAAAGGGTACTGAGCCATATATGTAGTGACGACTATCCCCTTAAACATATTTGGCTATGCTCAATACCTGAGTAGTAGTAGAATGGTGAAGCAGCAGAAAAGTGATGTTTAAGATATGTCGGGTGAGGAATTAGTGATTATGCTACTTTGTATGAGTCTGTAGAAAAGTTCACTTGAAGTACGCCGCATAAATCTAGGTGTCTGTTTGAAATTTGAAGTGCAGTCTGTGAAGTTTTAAGGTCTTCATGGTCCTGTGACTGAGGTATGTGTCTACTTGCACGTGTATTGTGATATGTGTTATGCATCTGAAGGTGCTAGATGTATAAAATAGAGGTGTACATCAATTTATATGTTTCTTTGATATATGATGCTACTAGCAAAAGGTATAGACATATGCATGCATGCTTTCAGGAATATGGTGAGACTTACAGCTGAGACATGTGATGGGTTGCTGCTTTATATTTGGCTAGGCCAAACACTCTAAGTAGTTGCAGAATGGTGAGGTGCAGCACAAAAGTGAGGTTTAAGACATGTTAAGAGAGGGATTAGTGATTAGACTACTTTGTATGAGTCTGTGGAGAGGTACACTTTGAATATACCGCATAATTTTCAGTGTGTGCCTGAAATGTGAAGTGCAGTCTCTCACGTTTTAAGGCCTTCATGGTCTTGTGACTGAGGTATGTCCCTAGTTGCAGATGTATTCTGATATGTGTTATGCATCTGAAGATGCTAGACATATAAAACACAGGTATACATCTATTTGTATATTTCTTTTATATATGATGATGCTAGCAAAAGGTACAGACATATGTATGCATGCTTTCAGGAATATGGTGAGACTTACAGCGTAGACATGTGATGGGTTGCTGCTTTATATTTGGCGAGGCCCAATACTCTAAGTAGTTGGAGAATGGTGAGTTGCAGCACAAAAGTGAGGTTTAAGACATGTTAGGAGAGGGATTAGTGATTAGGCTACTTTGTATGAGTCTGGAAAGCTACACTTGAAATGTGAATTGAAGTCTGTCAAGTTTTAAGGTCTGCATGGTGTTGTGACTGAAGTATATCTCTGTTTACACATGTATGCTTCTTTTATATATGGTGTCACTAGCAAAAGGTACAGACACATGCAAGAATGCTTTCATGAATATGGTTATACTTACAGCAGAGATATGTGAAGCGTTGCTGCTTTATATTTGGCTGGGTGCAACATCCTGAGTACTTGCAGAATGGTGAAGCTGCAGCACAAAAGTGAGATTTAAGACATGTTGGCAAAGGAATTAGTGATTAGGATACTTTGTATGAGTCTGGGGAAATGTACACTTGAAGTGCACCGCATAAATGTAGGTGACTGTTTCAAATGTAAAGTGCAGTCTGTCAAGTTTTAAGTTTAAGGTCTGCATGGTTTTGTGATTGATGTATGTCTCTACTTGCATATGTATTCTCATATATGTTATGCAACTGAAGATACTAGACGTTTAATACACAGATATATCTCTATTTGTATGTTTCTTTTATATATGGTAATACTAGTAAAAGGTACAGACACATGCATACATGCTTTCAGGAATATGGTGAGATTTATAACAGACTCATGTGAAGGTTTGGTGCTTTATATTTGGGTAGGCCCAACACTCTGAGTAGTCGCAGAATGGTGAAGCTTTAGCACAAAAGTGTACACCATGTCGTAAACCTCACTTTTGTGCTGCAAGTTCACTATTCTGCGACTGTTCAGGATGTTGGGCCTAGCTAAATATAAAGCAGCAACCCATCTCATGTTTTAGCTGTAAGTCTCACCATATTCCTGAAAGCATGTATACATATGTCTGTACCTTTTGCTAGCAGCATCGTATATAATAAATAAATTTACAAATAGATGTATACCTGTGTTTTATACGTCTATCAACTTCACATGCATAATACGTATTAGAATACATGTGCAAGTGGAGACATACTTCAGTCAGAAGACCATCCACATCTTAAAACTTGACAGACTGCACTTCACATTTCAAACAGACACCTAGATTTATGTGGCATACTTCAAGTGAACTTCTCCACAGACTCTCACAAAGTACCATGATCATTAATTTCTTACCTAACATATTTTAAACATCACTTTTCTGCTGCTGCTGCTTCACCATTGTACTACTACTACTCAGGTATTGAGCATAGCTAAGAACAAAGCAGCAACCCTTCACATGTCTCTGCTGTAAGTCTCCCCATATTTCTAAAAGCATGCATGCATGTGTCTGTACCTTTTGCTAGTGACACCATATATAAAAGAAGCATAGAAATGGATGCATACCTGTGTTTTACACATCTAGCATCTTCAGATGGATAAAACATATCAGAATACATGTGTAAACAGAGACATACTTCAGTCAGAACACCATGGAGACCTTAAAACTTGGGAGACTGCACTTCATATTTCAAACAGACACCTACATTTATGTGGCGTACTTTAAGTGTACCTTTGCACACACTCATACAAACTAGCCTAATCACTAATCCGTTCCCTAACATGTCTTAAACCTCACTTTTGTGCTGGAGGTTCACCATTCTGTGACTACTTATGGTGTTGGGCCTATCCAAACATAAGCAGCAATCTATCATATGTCTCAGCTGTAAGTCTCACCATATTCCTGAAAGCATGCTTGCATATGTCTGTACCTTTTGCTAGCAGCATCATTTATAAAAGAAATATCCAAATAGAATTATACTTGTGTTTTATACATCTAGCATCTTCAGATGCTTACAGGCACATGCATCAACCATTTTTGCGAGCGCAAACGGTGCGATTCGCAAAAATCAGCCGTTTGCGCCCGCAAAAAGGGCATTTGCGATGCATCAAGGTTCAAGGCACTTGCATTTTGAGAATTTGCAATTAATTGCGAATTCTCAAATTGCGATTGCATTTAAGGAATCGCAATTTGCGATTCCTTAAATGAAATTCAAGAACCACTTTAGAATAGTAATTTCGCTACTAGGGGGCGAAAATTACCATCAAGTTGAACTTGATGGTAATTTGCAAAAACTTTGAAAAATGCACTAAAGTGCATTTTTCAAAGTTATAGGTTACACACACACATGCCCTTGGGGCATGTGTGTGCGCAACATGTGTGCACAGAGCAATTTCAGGGGTGCAACAGGGTGTCCTTTTGACACCATTGCACCCTTGAAATTCAGGCGCAATTTGCGAGTACCTATTGGTACTCGCAAATTGCGCATGTAATCTCCCATTCATTCCTATGGGCCTGTAGGCCCATAGGAATGAATGGGAAGGCATTCTTTAATTGCGACTCTCAATTTGCGAGTCGCAATTAAGGAATGTTTGGGAATCGCTAATTTTATAGCGATTCCTACATGCATAGGATTTTGCAATTCCTTAATTGCGATTCCTTAATAATCGCAATTAAGGAATCGCAAAAGCCTACATTGATGCATGTGCCCGTTAATACGTACCAGAATACATGTGCAAGTAGAGACATATCTCAGTCACAACACCATAAAGGCCTTAAAACTTGACAGACTGCACTTCACATTTCAAGCAGACACTGAAAGTTATGCGGTATATTTGAAGTGTAGCTTTCCACAGACTCGTACAAAGTAGCCTAATATCTAATCCATCTCCTAACATGCCTTAAACCTCACTTTTCTGCTGCAGTTTCACCATTCTATGACTACTTAGGGTGTTGGGCCTAGCCAAATATAAAAGAGCAATCCTTCACATGTCTCTGCTGTAAGTCTCAGAATTTTCCTGAAAGCATGCATGGATATGTCTGTACCTTTTGCTAGTAGCATCATATATCAAAGAAACATACAAATAAATGTATACCTGTGTTTTATACATCTAGCATCTTTAGATACATAACAGATATCATAATTCATGTGCAAGTACACACATACCTCAATCACAAGACCATGAAGACCTTAAAACTTGACAGACTGCACATCACATTTAAAACAGACACCTAGATTTATGCGGCGTACCTCAAGTGAACCTTTCCTCAGACTCATACAAAGTAGCCTAATCACTAATTCCTCACCCAACATATCTTAAACATCATTTTTCTGCTGCTGCTGCTTCACCATTCTACTACTACTCAGGTATTGAGCATAGCCAAAAACAAAGAGGAACCCTCCACATGTCTCTGCTGTAAGTCGCACCATCTTCCTGAAACCATGCATGCATGTGTCTGTACCTTTTGCTTGCTAGTGCCATTATATATAAAAGAAGCATAGAAATATATGTATACTTGTGTTTTACTCATGTAGTATCTTCAGATGGATAACACATATCAGAATACATGAGTAAGTAGAGACATATCTACATAGACACCTACATTTATGCGGTAGACAAACATATGCATGCATGCTTTCAGGAAGATGGTGAGACCTTCAGCATAGACATGTGATGGGTTGCTGCATATATTTGGCTAGGCCCATCACCCTAAATAGTTGCAGAATGGTGAAGCTGCAGCACAAAAGTGAGGTTTAAGACATGTTAGGAGATGGATTAGTGATTAGGCTACTTTGTATGAGGCTGTGGAAAGGTACACTTGAAGTTCGCTACATAAATGAAGGCGTCTAAGTAGATATATTTCTACTTACTCATGTATTCTGATATGTGTTATCTATTTGAAGATGCTACATTCGTAAAAAAAAGTATACATCTATTTGTATGCTTCTTTTATATATGGTGGCACTAGTAATAGGTACAGACACATGCATGCATGCTTTTAGGAATATGGTGAGATTTACAGCAGAGACATGTGATAGGTTGCTGCTTTATATTTGACTAGGCCCAACATCCAGAGTAGTCGTAGAATGGTGAAGCAGCAGCACAAAAGTGAGGTTTAAGTGATGTTGGCAGAGGGATTAGTGATTAGGCTACTTTCTATGAATCTGGGGAAATGTACACTTGAAGTACACAGCATAAATGTAGGTGCCTCTTTCAAATGTAAAGTGCAGTCTGTCAAGTTTTAAGTTTAAGGTCTGCATGGTCTTGTGATTGATGTATGTCTCTACTTGCACATGAATTCTCATATGTGCTATGCATCTGAAGATACTAGATGGAGAGGATGTGGCCTTATGCCTAGAGCGGTCGCCTTCGAAGCTGGGGAACTGGGTTCGAGTCTCTGCAATGATGCTCAACATCCTGTGATTCTGGGCAAATCACTTAATCTCCCTGTGCCTAACCAAAATGAATGTGTCCATCTGTAACGAAACTGGTGCTCATGTAAAGCGCTCTGATACCCGATGTCTCGGGTCTAGTTTGCGCTATATAAATCTCTTAAAAATAAAAAAAATGTATAAAACACAGGTATACCTCTATTTGTATGTTTCCTTTATGTATGATAGTACTAGTAAAAGGTACAGATACATGCATACATGCTTTCAGGAATATGGTGAGATTTACAACAGACTCATGTGTACGGTTTGCTGCTTTATATTTGGGTAGGCCCAACACTTTGAGTAGTCGCAAAATGGTGAAGCTGCAGCACAAAAGTAAGGTTGAAGACATGTTAGCAGATGGTTTAGTGATTAGGGTACTTTGTATGAGTTTGTGAAAAAATATAGGTATAGAACTATTTGTATATTTGTTTTATATATGGTGTCACTAGCAAAAGGAACAGACATATGTATGGATGCTTTGAGGAATATGGTGAGACTTACAACAGAGACATGTGAAGGGTTGCTGTTTTATATTTGGGTAAGCTCAACACTTTAGGTGTTATATTGAATTGGAAATACCAATCTGTGAAGTTTAAGGGACTTTATGGTGTTGTGAATGATGTATGTGTCTACCTATACATCTATTGTCTGATGTATTATACATGTGAACCTGATTAGTTTGGGTAGTAGTAGAGAAATCCTTTAGTTCTGCTCTCTCATTCTGTTGCAGAGGTTGTGATGTCTTCTAAATGAAGGAATTGTGCAGTGTCTAACATAGCTTTGCAATGCAATTGAAAGTATTTGTTTATTTGCAGATGAGAATATTTGTAGGTAATTATTTTAATAATATAAAATTATTTTTAGAAACTTTTTAAACTTTTCTTTTTTTCAGATATTCACCATTATTAGTAAGAAAGATTGAGTATGGCAAGAAAAGATC
This sequence comes from Calotriton arnoldi, assembly GCA_963921515.1. Lineage (NCBI taxonomy): Eukaryota > Metazoa > Chordata > Amphibia > Caudata > Salamandridae > Calotriton > Calotriton arnoldi. The sequence goes on along the minus strand of CAWUFW010012659.1, from coordinate 434,890 downwards.
AAAAGAAAAGAAAATAATAAAAACAGTACTATTTAAAGGAGAGAGAAAAGCAGAAATTAGATGAAGTTCAAAATGTGACATTGAAGAAAAAGACTTCTGGTAAGAGAACTAAAGAATTTGTTAAAAGACTTTTAAAGAATGTAAAGAATTTTCAAAATGTGGAAAAGAGAAAGAAAAGGTGTACAACCAATCAGAAGGAAACGAAAAAAGGACATATTAATGGAAAATCAGGTTATGGGAAAACAATCCATGTTGAAAGAAGGATGAAAGAATATAAAGACATTAGGTAGAGAATGTATAAAAGTAGAGTACTACAACATTTATTGAAAGATTTTAAAAAATATAAAAGAAGATCAGCAGCTTACAAGAGAAAACATCAGATTGAAAAGGTAGTAGAAAAAGCTTTTGAATTGAAACGAAAATTATTTATATTGGTATTGAAGAGAATGAAAACATTGAATAAAACAATCCAGTTTATGAAGGAGAAAAGCAAAAGAAAAAGACTGGTTAATAGAAGTAACTTTTGCAAACCTTTTACTGGTGAGTGGAAGCACACTTCTAGTACTGAGCCTTTATTTAATGAAGAAAGCTATTTTCAACAAAATACATTAGCTCATGCAGTTGATACTAGTGGTCGATGTTATGGAGTGAAAAATGGTTTTGCAATTTCAAAAGAAAAGATGGCTCTTAGGAATGTGGAAGAAGTAATAGTTGAGGAAGTTCGAGGGAGGCGTACACAAGCTCTAGTATATGAGTGGGATTGTAGCAGTATTTGTAGTATTCAACAAGAATCTATTGACATATTACGAGTTTTTTAACAAGAATATGCCAAAAAAGTCTTAAACAGAAGATTAAGATGTTACAAGGACTAGATCCATGTAAAGTAAGAAAATATGCTAAATTGCAGGGTCATTCTCTGGCTTGCCTTTCAAGAAAAGTATGTCAAAGTACTTTCCATCATTTAAGAATGTTAGCAGTTCACCACTCAGAAATGCGGAAGTTAGTAAGGAGACTCTACTATGTAAAAAGTCCTGCATTATTTTTAAGTGAAATGAATACAGCTCTTTTGCATGGTTCAGTATCAGATGTAAAAAAGTTTGTGATGATATACAGTTTTGTTTCTTTGGTTCACAAGAGGAGTGTAGAGAAAGTGAGAGCTTGATAAGTGTAGGTGTTGAAGAACAGGTGGTAGATATTAGTACTGACAAGTTTGCAGAAGAAATTATAAAGTTTAAGACAGTTTCATCTGAAAAACCAAACTATGTTTGTATTTGTTGTCGACGTACTCACTATAGAAGTCAAACTAGGAATGTTGATCTATATTTAAAAAGTGAAAAGGAAAACAATGATAAGTGGGAGCAATTTGATGCTTATTTGTTGGTGGAAGGTCGTTTTGAGTTGGCTACTGATCAACGTATTTGTAAATATTGTTACAACAAATTAGAAGAGAACAAAATGCCAGCTCGAGCTGTATATAACAAGTTAGAGTTGGTAGCTATTCCTCTGGAACTGGCAGATTTAAATACATATTAGTCCATTATGCAATTTGTGCCCCTGTTTCAGGCTATAGTTTGTATGGAGCCTAAAACAGGTAAGCTGCCTTCAACAGATTTACAAAGACGTCTGAAAGGAAGAGTTGTGTACTTACCTTTAGATTTTAAGAAAAATATTGAAACTGTTGGTATAGAGAGGGAGGAAAGTGAGCCTGTATTTATTTTAGTTAATGGTCTACCAACAAAGAGTCAAAAAATATGGCAAGAGTTTGTTGATGTTAACAAACTTCAGAAGGCTACATTGTATCTAGTTAGAATCTCAGTTAATAAATTTGATGGCGTTTCAACGTGGTACCAATGAGTATTGGTATCGTCGTCATGGAGAACTTAAATGTATGTTAAGAAATGTAGGTAACCCTACATGGTTTGTGACACTTAGCTGTGCTGAATATGCATGGGACAATTTACTTGAATTGCTACGAGAAGCAAATTCAAATGTAAAAATATTGAATTGAAGACAGCTAGAGAACTGTGTTCCTTGGATCCTGTAAATGTGTGCAGATATTTTAATCACAGGTTTCAAGCTATGACGTCTTTTATCTGCAATAAAAATAATCCACCTCTTGGAGAAGTTACTGATTTCTTTTGGAGAAAGGAGTACCAAGCAAGAGGTGCTCCTCGTATACACATTCTACTATGGATCAAGAATGCACCACAATTTGGAACTTTTGTCTTTTATTGAAGAGTATGTTACCTGTGCTTTTCCAAGGGAAGGAGGAGAAAATAGTTTGAGACAGAAAGTTTTACGGTTTCAAAGTCATCGATGTGGCAAATACTGTCGACGGAAATACAAGTCTAAGAGAAAATTTTATACAAAGTGTTGTTTTGAATTCCCACGTCCAATAATTTCAAATGGAAGAGTAAATAGTTTTATGTCAGCAGTAAGACATGCAATAACTCGAAAATCTCAAAAGAATACATACAACTTAAAAAAGAACTGAAGATTCAAAGTATATTAATGACTACAATGCAGTGATTTTGACAATGTGGAATGCAAACATGGATATTCAATATATTGCAGATAATTCAATTGCTGTTGCTCGCTATGTTACTTCATATATATCTAAATCTGAAAAGACAGAGATGAAAGAAATATGGGAAGAAATTTCACAGGAAAAGAGTCTTAGCAAGAAATTGTACAACTTTAGCTCGAAAATGCTTTCCCACCAAGAGATTGGATCCTATGAATGTTCGGATTGGTTGAGCTCTGCCAGTTTATATTCAAAGTCAAGAGGAATCATTTGGATAAGTTTAGGTCTTGCCTGCACACGAAATAGAGTATGGAAAACATTACAAGAAATCAAATATTTAGCACTGAATCAACCTTAAAGTACAGATATTGTTAAAACTAATATGTTGGATACATAATATCCCAAAAGAGTCCATATCTGGAAAACTTATGTCTCTATGAAATACTTCAACATTATAGCTTTAAAAGAAACATTTCAGAAAATATAAATGAAGAAAAATATGCAGTAATTGGTTGTGATTAATGTTTGGTAAAACATGCCAAAGGAAATCTTATTAACCACCGAAAACTAAGGGGCCGATTCCGATTCGGGCCGGAAATCTCTCCGACCGAGCCGGACTCGGAGAGATTTCTGACCGAATCGGACTCTAGCAGTCCGACCGAACGAGTACGATGCGCACGTATGCTATTGGACTCGATTCGGTCGGACTCCCATTGAAGTCAATGGGAGGCAGTCGTACGATGCGTACACGGGCTCCCATTGACTCAATGGGCACGACGCGAACAAGGGCGCCCCCTACAGCGTGTTCGTGTCGATGCGGGTCGCACCATACATGCATGTCTAGGGGGGACTCATGGCTCCCCCCTGTGTGCGACTCGCGTGCCTACGATTCCAGGGGGGTCCGACACGGACCCCCAAAGTGCGGCTCCGACAGCTCCTTGGAGCCGGACTGAGCGAGTCGGTCGGAGCGGTCGCGATGCGCATCGTACTTACCCGGCCGGGGAACGTCTCCATAGCGCAGTGCGAGTCGTCCCCGTGCGAGTCGGTCGGAGCGGTCGGGTTCTGCGAACGAGTCGGTCAGAGATTTCGCGAGCGCACGCATCGTACTCGCTCGCCCGGACGCACGTACGAATCGGTCGGGAAATAGGGCTCCGAATCGAATCCGGTAAAGCCAAATCCGATTCGGAGCCCTACCGGCCGAGATCGGAATCGGCCCCTTAAGTTGTGAAAGTCCAGATAAGAGGGAATTTTTCTATTTAGTACTACTGCAACTGTTCAAGCCTTGGCATAGAGAAGCGGAATTACTTGGAGATTTTGACTGCTATGAAGATTCTTTTAATGCATGTAAAGATAGCATTCAATGCACAATCTTCCCAACTTATCTGCAAATGTTAAATGATGAGATTGAACAAGAAACTACTATTGCAGCTGAAATAGCTAGAGACAGTTCTCAAGATAGTCAAAGTTCTGGTCCACTAAGTCAACATCCACTAGGACAACCAATTATTGAAAATGAAGCAGCAATAGCCATGAATGAAGTAGAAACTGCAATGCAACAATCACAACAGGATATTATTCAGTTGGAAAGTTAGAAGAACAACTAAACATTGAACAAAAAGAAATATATCTACAAGTGACAGAACAGATACAACATGGTTTGGAACATGAAAAAAAAGAATGCCAATGCTCATCGTTTAAACCTATTCTAATGTACATCAGTGGTCAAGCTGGAACAGGAAAAAGTTTCTTAATTAAAGTTTTGACAAGTTATTTACACAAAACTACAGGATCACATTTATCTTGTGTTGTAACAGCTCCAACTGGATTAGCAGCACGCAACATTAAAGGGATTACTTTACATCGATTTCTCATGCTACCAGTTGAACATGAAAATAAAATGAAATATCACAAGCTATCTGGAGAAGCTTGTTATGAAGTCTCAAGAGTTCTGAAGAAAATGAAACTTCTAATCGTTGATGAGGTGAGCATGGTCTCAAACTTAATGCTTGCCTTTGTACACTTGAGAATGCAGCAGATTTAAAAAACAGATTACGATGTTTTGTTTGGAGGAAAACATGTAATTGTATTCAGCGATCTACTACAACTTACTCCTGTAAAAGGGCAACCAGTTTTTAAAACACTTGTGCATGAAGATACTAGAAAATCTTTGGGAAGTATTGGAAATGTGAGCACTTGGTCTCATTTTGAATACAAAGAACTTATAAGAATATGCGACAAACAAGTGATGAACATTATGGAAATATTCTTCAAGATATAAGAATTGGTGTCTTGACGAAAGATGGTAAGCAAGCTTTAGAAAGTCGGCTACTGAGGAACTTGTTTACAACTGGAAACACAGCAGCTGAAATAATGTACAATAAGCTTGGAGAAAAGAAGTCTATAGTTTGCCTAATGCCTACACTGCAAGAGTGTTCTACATTTAATCAAGAACTTATAAAACTGGAAAAACAACAAATAGTGGATATTGAAGCTATTGATAAAATTGAACATCAAGGAGTGACTATTCTTCTCACAGAGAAACTACAGTCAAAATTGGATTCTTTGGAAAAGCCTGTATCTAAGACTGTAGGCTTAGAAAAGACTTTACATGCATGTATAAACTGTCGGGTAATTTTACGGCATAATTTGAATGTAGAAGAAGGTTTAGTAAATGGAGCAATGGGGAAAGTTGTTGATTTTGTAAATTTTCAGAACAAAGATGGTATAGAATTTTTGAAGATAAAATTTGATCAGATTAAAGAGGTAAGACAAATTGGGTGTTGTGTTGTACGTTTTTTGCTTGTAAAAGACTTGTATGTTTGCAGAAAACAGTTTCCTTTGTCTTTAGCATATGCAGTAACTATACATAAATCTCAAGGTTTAAGTATAGACTGTGCTTTTGTAAATATTGGAAGTACAGTGTTCAAAGAGGGAATGGCATACATTGCATTGTCTCGAGTAAGAACATTATCTGTTTTGTATTTTATTGATTTTGATGAGAAAAAGGTTAGTGCAGATGCAAATTGTGTAAGAGAGTACAATTGTTTAAGAAGACTTTATACTCCTCATTTAGGTGAATATCCCATATATGAAAAACGTGTAGTGTGCCCAAAACGGAAATATGTCAACCATTCAATTGAGGTTCAAAAAAGAAAAACCATTGAAGAGAATCATGAAGGTGTAAAGAAAATGAAAATGGAAACTGTTGATCAGATTGTAGGATACCAGTTGGAAAACAGTTCAGGTATCAACTCTATGCTAATGTGATTTTGAATGTTGTGTTTTATCTAGAAGAGCATCATTGTAAAATCATGGGAAATCATGAAAAAGATTTTGGGGCACATGCATCAAGGTATGATTTTGCGAGTCCTTAATTGCGATTATTAAGGAATCGCAATTAAGGACTTCGTAAAAGCCTGTGCATGTAGGAATCGCTATAAAAATAGCAATTCCTAAACATTCCTTAATTGCGACTCGCAAATTGCGAGTCGCAATTAAGGAATGGCTCCCCATTCATTCCTATGGGCCTACAGGCCCATAGGAATGTATGGGAAATTGCATGCGCAATTTGCGAGTACCAATAGGTACTCGCAAATTGCGCATGCAATTTCAAGGGTGCAAGGGTGTCAAAAGGACACCCTGTTGCACCCCTGGAATTGTGATGTGCACCCATGTTGCGCATACACATGCCCCAAGGGCATGTGTGTGTGCAACATGAAACTTTGAAAAATGCACTTTAGTGCATCTTTCAAAGTTTTTGCGAATTACCGACCAGTACAATTGCTCGGTAATTTGCGGCCCCAGATAGCGAAATCGCTATTTAAAAGTGGTTATTGCATTGCATTTAAGGAAGTGCAAATTGCGATTCCTTAAATGGAATCGCAATTTAAGAAATCGCAATAAATTACGATTTCTTAAATTGCGAGTGCCTTACAGTTTGATGCATCGAAAAAGCCCTTTTTGCGGGCGCAAACGGACGATTTTTGCAAATCGCACCGTTTGTTCTTTATTGCATCATGAATTTGAACAATTGGTAACTGACAGAAGTAAAATCCATACTGCTTCTGGTGACGACATCTTTTGAATGTATGTATTGGTTCTTTGACATTTACACTTAATGTTCAACAAGATGCTCAAGAATTTCTAATGTTTATACTTGGAGTATTAGAACATGAAGGAATACAGATTGAATACTTATTTGGAGTAAGTTACAGATGGGATCATAAATGTGAAGAGTGTTCATTTACTTCCAGCACTGAAATAGACACAGAACGATTCATATATTTGACGATACCAGATAGCAAATTAGTTCCTTTTAACAAATTAGTAAAAACAGCCAATCAGGATATGAAATGTTTGCATTGTAAATCAGAGATGTTGTCTACATTTCATATAGAAAGATCTGGAAAATATCTAATTTTAATGTTTCAACGTTGTAGAGCAAATGAAAGAAAATTGGAGACCAAAATTTTAAAAACAATTGTTGCAAATCAAATATCTATTTTAGGAAGAACTTTTGTAGCAGTGGCTATTATTTTCCATGATGGACCTACTACAACATCTGGACACTATACTGTGTATTTGAAGTGTAATGAAGGATGGACACATTGCAATGATGCCCACTTGGAATTTGAACCGAGATTACCTTATGAAGTACCAAATTCATATTTGGTTTTTTTTTTTAAGCCAAAGTTTTGAATACATTATTCGGCCTATTGGGAAGATGTCAGCGCGAACTAAGAAATTTATATTGGATTTTTTAAAGTGAAAGTTTTGAATACATTATTCGGCCTATTGGGAAGATGTGAAGACAAATTAACAAATTTATATTGGATTTTGACCAAGAAAAAGTTTTGAATATATTATTCGGCCTATTGGGAAGATGTGAACAGAAAGTGGACAGTATTGAAACAATCAGTATTTATAGTTAGTGTTTAGGTTATTATTTGTGCTAATTGATATTGGATTTGGAAAATTGTCTTTAAAAGCAATAGTTTATATATTTGTTGTCTATATTGTACCAGATATAAATGAGAGTATACATTTTAGGAATTTTACTTCAGAGTAATAAGAGACTAAATGTATCAGTTGGACGTAATTTAGAAACTGTAGATAGGTAAACATATAGGTACACACATTGGAAATAATGCTTTGCGGTTATTTGGTTTTTTTTCACAATCTCGTTGATTGTTTTTTTTCCCTGCTGTTGTATGATGATACTATGTTGAAATCACTGTGTTTGGTGAAGTTCAGTAGAATCTGAGAACAGCAAAAAAGGGAAACTGAAAATGTTATGTAATTCTAAAATTATGTTGTGTTCTTAAAAGTGTAATATTTTATTTTCTGTAATACATTACATTATATAACAATTTTTTTCTTCGTATTTATTGTAGGTAATGGTGAAGTTTGAAAAGAGTTTTATTTCAGTTTACGACAATACTATTCTAAAATAGTTCAACCGAGTTATGTATCTAAATTATTAAAAAAGGTAAGAACACATAACATAATATGCATGATAACATTCATCTATGTATTATTTATTTCTAATAAAAATAATGTTGAATCTTTACATTATTTAAAAACTTTCAGCTATCATTAGACAGGTACTATCCCTGCACTCATGCAATCAGCCGGGCACTACACATGCACTCATCCAATCATTCAGACACTACTCTTGCACTCATGCAATCACCCAGGCACTTCTGTTGCACTCATTTATTCCCTCAAACACTACCTATGCACTCATCCATACACTCAGACACTACCCATGCACTGCTTCAATCATCTAGGCACTACTTCTGTACTCCTGCAATCAGTCAGACACTACCCATGCACTCATGCTATCATTTAGACATTACTGTTGCACTCATCCATTCCTTCAAACACTACCCATGGACTCATCCATGCACTCAGGCACTACCTATATTTTATTTTATTTGTTTATTTTTATTTTAAAAGTTTTGTATAGCCCGAACATGACCCAAGCGGGTAGCAGAGCGATTTACATACGGGTTACGGGAGACAAAGGATGATAGCTGTAGGCGAAAAGAAAGAAAGAGAAACAATATACAACAGGAACAAGAAAAGCAAAATACAGCAGGATCAAAATGACACAGTGGCGGTAACAAATGTCAGTAAGTAGCTAGAACAGCTAAACAGGTTCTGAGGCAATAGGAGAAAAGCTTCTAGTTCAGCGCATTGTTCATTAGGAGGGCCTTAACTTCCCTTTTGAAGGCAAATGTTGAGGGAATCAGTCTTGTTTCCGTTGGTAAGGAGTTCCAGATTCTCGGGGCAATGCCAGAGAATGTGCGTTTGTATGTTTTCAGTTTTTTTAATTTCTTCGGCTTAAGGAGCAGTGTGTTGGTACTCCTTGAAGGCCGGTTGCAGCCGGAGAGTTCGAGCTTGTTTTTCAGGTAGAGTGGGGTATTGAAGTGTAGGGCTCTGTGGGTCATACAAGCAATTTTTAAGTGGATCCTTGCCTCAAAAGGGAGCCAGTTGAGCGATTTCAGGTCTGGAGAGATGCAGTTGGTTTTCTTGGAAGCAGTGATGAGTCTGGTTGCCGCATTAAGTGAAGCTCTGAGGGGGGCTAAGCTGTGTTTTGGCAGTCCGCATAGAGTAGCACTGCCGTATTCTAGTCTAGAGATGACTAGTGCTTGCACCGCTGATTTATTATCATCGCGGGGAAGGTAAGGTTTGAGTTTTCTTAAGATGCTCAGTTGGAAGTTTGCTCCTTTGGTAGATGCTCTGATGTAATCTTGCATGTTAAGGTTCTTATCTAACACCACTCCCAGTGATTTCGTGGAGTCAATTATGAGTGGTGTGCAGTTGAGAGCGGTGAGGTTACTTAGATATTTCACCACAGTGGGGGTTTGCTTGGTGGGTGAGATGAGGAGGAATTCCGTTTTGAGCGCGTTTAGTTTGAGGTGGTTGGAGGTTAGCCAATTTAGGGTTTTGTGCAGGGTTCCGTTGAGAGATTTGATGTCTTCGGGGGAGGATATTTTCATGTACAGTTGGGTGTCATCCGCATACATGTGATATTGAATGTTAGATGCTTTGAGGAATACAGTCAATGGTTCAATGAAAAGGTTAAAGAGCGAGGGGGAGAGTGAGGATCCTTGGGGGACACCGAGAGTGCAAGGACTGGCGTTGGATAGAGCTTGATTGGATTTGACTCTTTGCGTTCTGTTGTTGAGAAAGGAGGCAAACCATTTAAGGACCGTGCCTGATAGCCCCATCCTGCATTCCAAGAGGTTAAGTAGATTGTCATGTCTGACAGTGTCAAAAGCAGATGAGAAATCAAGTAGTATTAGTAGGCAGGTTTCATTCTGGTCCAGAAGAGTGAGAGCATCATCCACTATATGTGTGATGGCCGTTTCAGTGCTGTGGCCCGTGCGGAAGCCTGATTGGAATTGGTCGAGAAGTTGGAATTGTTCAATGTGTTTGCACAGTTGTTCGTGTACACATTTCTCCAGGAGTTTAGCAAGGGTAGGGATGTTAGTGATTGGTCGGTAGTTATTCAGGTCTTCAGGGTCCGCCGTGGGTTTTTTGAGAATGGGGAGAACAAGGACAGCCTTCAGGCAGTCAGGGATCTCACCTTGAAGAAGAGAGGCGTTGATGATCTTGGACCAGAGCGGGACTAGTGACTGTTAGAAATGGGATCTCTGGTTGGCTAAGGCTTGCGCCAAAGCCAGGCAGAGACCACCACTCTAGTCAGGGCGAGGGAGTTACATGCCAAAGATAACCCCTGCTCACCCCCTTGGTAGCTTGGCACGAGCAGTCAGGCTTATCCCGGAGGCAATGTGTAAAGCGTTTGCGCACGCACACAGCAACAACATACCAGGCACACCACAAAAGGAACTCCACACAAGGTTATATATAAAAATAGCCTTTGTATTCTCATAACACATTAGAATAGTACTCACATAATATACATGGTGCCACCTGGCACTACGTCATATCTACAAGGGATTATTTACACCTGACAGGGCCCACTGGACCACTGTCAGAACCAGCACAAAGTGAACTTAGTAAAAGTAAGACATATCATAAACGTACAACCAGTAATTACTGGTAACCACTGTACTCAGCATCAGCCTGTAACATAAACCACATTATGCACAGTATCACATTAGGCGCGAATTACATTCTGCGCCAACCTCACCAGTCTAACATCTTAGACCCTAACCTCCTAAGTATCACTCACATTAGGGGCATAAAACACAGTAGAGAATATCTCAAACCTAACCACAGTAGGCACAACCTCATAATCATAAAACCACATTTAGAGGCATAAAACAGGGTGCGTAAATCATAATACATGAATCACATTTCCTAGCACCACATAATTCACCTTAGCACATAAATCACATTAGGGCCTGGCGCCCTATAAACCTAACAGCCCCCCTGGCCAACTGGCCTTCTCAAAGGGGCTCAAATGCCCTATGTCCAACAAAGTCAGGGCGCGCTGCCAATGCAGCAGAATCTCCAAAAGCGCGCAACTGCGCATACCTAAACGTGGCAGCTGACGCTACTTGCCGTGCAGCTGTGAAAGTACTGGGGCAGAGGAGTGCATCTCACTCCTATCTCCTAGCAACAATGCCCCCAAAGGAAAGATGGCCTAAACGTTGCAGCTGCCCACTTCTTGCTGGGCAGCTGTGAAGTAATAAGGCCTGGCACTCACCGTACCCTTTGAACAAAGGTGCGCCAAACGTTGCAGCTGGCCGCGCTGGTGCGGTGCAGCTGAGAACGATATAAAGGGGCCCTGGCACATCTGTGCCTCCTCAGCCCCGCTGGGCTTCTTTACATAAAATTGCCCCCATCGGTGCAGGCCTGGCACTGGCACTATACGCATCGTCTGAGCCCCTGTCTGGGACTCTCTAACCAGAATGCTGCCCAATCGTTGCAGCTGCCCGCTATCAGGTGGGGCAGCTGGAAAAGAAACAAATCAGCACTGGCACAGGGGGCGGGCACCAGCAATGTGCCCCGACACACACCCCCCAACCCCGGGAAGACTGAGCCCCACTCACCGGCTCCTCGTGGGTCACTGCGCTGCTCCTCTCTCGGCAGGCGGGACCGGCAGCACTTCTCCTGGGTGGCGGCCGCATCAAGCATCTTGGCGGCCTCTCCTCCCTTCACCCGGGCCCCCTCCTGGGACCCGGGACTTCTCTGGACATATGCAGGGCTTCCCTCAGTTAGCGGGAGCCCCGCGAGGAATGGACGATCTTCCGGGTCGCCTTCTCCCAGCCTGGGGGAAGGCGGAAATGACGTCCGCGAGGCCCCGCCTACAGTCAGGCAAGGCCGCCTGACTTCCTGGTCGCCGCGCAATCGCGGCGGCCGTTTCTTTTTCTCCTTTTCGGCTCAGATGCGGCAATGAGGGGTAGGCTCCCTCGTGATTTAAAATATAAAGCGGGGTGGGCTCCCGCTAACCAACAATACGCAAAATGCGGGGTGGGCACCCGCTCGATGCTCAACTATACGGGGTGGGCACCCGCAATTCAGGCATCACGGGGGAATCCCTCGGGTCGGGATTCCCTCTCCAAGGGCTGCAGCGCCGCGCTGCGCCGCCCACGTTCCTCTTCAGGGGAAATAAAAAATAAAAGCGCTCACAAGGCGCTAGACGCAGCCAAAAGTCCTGGAGGCTGAAAAGAAGCAACATGGTCCCTGGGGCATAGCTGGGCCCAGGGAGACCAGCACACAGGGCCCTCCAGCAGGGAGGTAAGCCCCCATGGCGGTTCCTCCTGGGCCCCAGCAGCAGCAAGTCAGGACAACACAGGAACTGAACTGAACATTTTCATGGGGTCACAGCCCTTATATTTATATTACAAAATCCCTTTGTGTCACAGCACAGGACTTGGGGATACCAGTCAGAACTGGTTTAGGGGGGATTTGGAGCACTTTGTTTTCGAAGCTCCTCTTCCCCTTTGTCCTGTGGGGGCTCAGTGATCAGACACACCACAGGGGGCGGAGCCAGCATTCACTAGGGCAGGCACCATCCTATTCAGAGTCAGGGGATTACCCCTCCCACTACTCTTAGCCCAGAGGTCCTATTCAGCCCAGCACTGACTCACCCTGACCCTCCTGGAGCCACACACACCTCCAAGTCCCTGTCACTCACAAAGCCAGACATGCAATTCACATCAGGCAGGCAGACACATAGCACACGGAAATGCCAACTTCAAAAGTGGCATTTCTAAAATAACCCCAATAAATCTGCGCACACCATTGCGCAGCATTTATTCACACAATTTCATACATACCAGACTTGACCACACTGCTCCTCTCATAACAGGAATTACCACTGACACTCACTGATCAGGGAATCCCCCATGCATTCCTATGGGAGGGCAGGCCAAGCTCACCAATGTAACACAGAGAGCGCACGCACTTTCCACTGGGCCACAGTGCGAAAGTGCCCAGAGGCCTAAAATCACCAACACCAGGTTACAGACAAGGCAAAAAGTTCAGGGGTGAACCTGCCAAAAAGTGCCAAGTCCAACACAACCCCCTTCCAGCCAAAACGCAGGGCAGACCAATCACCACTGTGATGGGCTTCCCTGCTTGGGGCGATAGAACACGGACGCGGGCCCGCACTGCAGGGACACCCTCCGGTTCTACGCCACTCTGAACCCATGTGGTTCCCTCTGAAAAAAAACTCTCAGGACCAACTAGGCTACCCCACTGGTACTCCTTAGTTGTCCATGGCCAGGACCAGGCCCTAGGCCATCCTGACGTCACTGGTCCTTGCCAATCCACAGAGTGGGGGGCAGTAACCCCTGGCATACAATAGCCATTCTCCACTCTTCCTCTCAGTGTAGGTCCAAACTACCACTGATCCTCCAACCTAGGGTCCGCACCCTCAGGCTGACCAGAGGTCACGGGCAAAGCGTACCCTCACCCTACCTCCCTTCTGGGGTTACGCACCCTCCCAGGGGAAGCACCCACCAGAACACAATTCTCCCACCAGTTCAGGACCTCTCTCCATCAACTGGTCTACCACCTGGGATCCAAATTCACCGGTTGCGCCGGGGTCAGAGGCGAGGACTCCCTCCCTCTGCACCCCCTTCCAGAGCCCTATACCCCCCCCCAACTGGAGTTGTACCCCTAGAAGGCAAACCGGCCAGGACACTGATTACAGTCGCCCTGCCGTCCAGGTCAGGAAACACCTGCTCCTGGCTCCCCAACCCAGGGACGGTACCCTTTGGTCAGATGCCCGGCGAACCAGGACTTCATGGGGAGCACGCATGCCCCCCCGAGGGTGAGACATAACTAATGTGTCGTGTGACAGTCTGCCTGGCGCAGATCTCATGACCCCTGTCCATCTGACAGTGCGCGAAGATCCCCCAGGACAGAAGTGGCATCACCATGGTCAATCATTGGCGACTCAGCCCTTCTGGCTGGCCTCTGACCCACTGGCTCTTCCACTGGGGACTCTTTCCCCCTCTCACCCCTCACTCTGGACTTCTGCACCCTCCCAACTGGAGCGGTACTGCCAGACACCAGGATCGCTGGAGCTCTGGTTACAGACACTCCACGTCCTCTAGACACTGGGAGATCCTCCTCAAATGGCCTACAAGTACAGCCTAGGCCCCCGACCTGGTGTTCCCTGAAGAAACCATCCAGGCCCTGGGACTGGGTTTCGGGCACCTTGGGACACAGCCCACACTCACTCCTTCTCCTCTGAGACAGGACGTGAGCCCCTACACCCCTCCCGCTACACTGGGACCTAGCTGGGCTACACTGAACCTCTTCCACCACACAGGACCGGAAGATACCCGAGCCACTCTTGTTGGAATCACTCCCCAATGCCTCTTCAGATCCTCTAACACGGGGAGGTCCCCCACACAGAACAGTCCAACAGGACAGACTAGGTTCCTTTCCTGGTGTTCCATCTAAGAACCATCCAGTACTGGAGACTGAGGTTGAGGCTCGGAATACGGCCCAGTCTCACACCTTCCTCGCAGGACATGATGTGAGGCCTTGCAACCTCCTCACTATAACGGTACCTAGTTGTGTTCCTCTGAACCATCTCCGCCACTCGGGTTGGGAGACACCTGCACCATTCCTCTAGGGTCATTCCCCCACATGCAAGCTCCATATTTCAGAGAACTCACACCCAATCGTCCAGTGCAACACACCACTCATCCACATACGCCTCCCCCCCCCAGACTGGTGAGACAGTATCTTACTGCCCCTGAATCTCAACCTATCCCCCTCTTACTGGGAACCAGGTACCATACTCGGGGAACTGGGAATGGGACTTCCTGCACTGGACTTCATCTTGCCGCCACCACTGGATCCCACCCTTACTGGGGATTCCAGAAAACTCACACTGCACTTAGGGGATAATCTACCCTCCCGAGCCAGTTACTCCATGCCAATTAAGTTACCACTGTAGGCCAACCCTAGAACCAGCAGACAGCACAGGGGCATTCACTCCTTCAGCATCAGGCCAACCCAAGAACCAGCACGATGGCACAAGGGCAGTCCCTCCTTCAGCTTTAGGCCAACCCAAGATAGCAGTCTGCACAAGGGCAGTCACTCCTCCAGATTCTCTGGTTTCTGTCCTTGGCAGGACCTCCAACTCATAGTGCAATAAAACACATATCAAAGAAATGACTCTTAAAACAAACTCAGAAACAATAATTCCTTTCTATGTGACTATCTAAAATGCAGAGCTTGTAGTGCAACCAGTTGTCGCTGTGGTACTGCGCAAACGCAAGTCCTATACCCACCGCTGACAACCAATGTTAGAAATGGGATCTCTGGTTGGCTAAGGCTTGCGCCAAAGCCAGGCAGAGACCACCACTCTAGTCAGGGCGAGGG
Organism: Calotriton arnoldi; assembly: GCA_963921515.1. NCBI lineage: Eukaryota > Metazoa > Chordata > Amphibia > Caudata > Salamandridae > Calotriton > Calotriton arnoldi. The sequence goes on along the minus strand of CAWUFW010012659.1, from coordinate 419,544 downwards.
AGTTACACGCCAAAGATAACCCCTGCTCACCCCCTTGGTAGCTTGGCACGAGCAGTCAGGCTTATCCCGGAGGCAATGTGTAAAGCGTTTGCGCACGCACACAGCAACAACATACCAGGCACACCACAAAAGGAACTCCACACAAGGTTATATATAAAAATAGCCTTTGTATTCTCATAACACATTAGAATAGTACTCACATAATATACATGGTGCCACCTGGCACTAGGTCATATCTACAAGGGATTATTTACACCTGACAGGGCCCACTGGACCACTGTCAGAACCAGCACAAAGTGAACTTAGTAAAAGTAAGACACATCATAAACGTACAACCAGTAATTACTGGTAACCACTGTACTCAGCATCAGCCTGTAACATAAACCACATTATGCACAGTATCACATTAGGCGCGAATTACATTCTGCGCCAACCTCACTCAGTCTAACATCTTAGACCCTAACCTCCTAAGTATCACTCACATTAGGGGCATAAAACACAGTAGAGAATATCTCAAACCTAACCACAGTAGGCACAACCTCATAATCATAAAACCACATTTAGAGGCATAAAACAGGGTGCGTAAATCATAATACATGAATCACATTTCCTAGCACCACATAATTCACCTTAGCACATAAATCACATTAGGGCCTGGCGCCCTATAAACCTAACAGTCCCCCTGGCCAACTGGCCTTCTCAAAGGGGCTCAAATGCCCTATGTCCAACAAAGTCAGGGCGCGCTGCCAATGCAGCAGAATCTCCAAAAGTGCGCAACTGCGCATACCTAAACGTGGCAGCTGACGCTACTTGCCGTGCAGCTGTGAAAGTACTGGGGCAGAGGAGTGCATCTCACTCCTATCTCCTAGCAACAATGCCCCCAAAGGAAAGATGGCCTAAACGTTGCAGCTGCCCACTACTTGCTGGGCAGCTGTGAAGTAATAAGGCCTGGCACTCACCGTGCCCTTTGAACAAAGGTGCGCCAAACGTTGCAGCTGGCTGCGCTGGTGCGGTGCAGCTGAGAATGATATAAAGGGGCCCTGGCACATCTGTGCCTCCTCAGCCCCGCTGGGCTTCTTTACATAAAATTGCCCCCATCGGTGCAGGCCTGGCACTGGCACTATACGCACGGTCTGAGCCCCTCTCTGGGACTCTCTAACCAGAATGCTGCCCAATCATTGCAGCTGCCCGCTATCAGGTGGGGCAGCTGGAAAAGAAACAAATCAGCACTGGCACAGGGGGCGGGCACCGGCAATGTGCCCCGACACACACCCCCCAACCCCGGGAAGACTGAGCCCCACTCACCGGCTCATCGTGGGTCACCGCGCTCCTCCTCTCTTGGCAGGCGGGACCGGCAGCACTTCTCTTGGGTGGCGACCGCATCAAGCATCTTGGCGGCCTCTCCTCCCTTCACCTGGGCCCCCTCCTGGGACCCGGGACTTCTCTGGACATACGCGGGGCTTCCCTCAGTTAGTGGGAGCCCCGCGTGGAATGGACGATCTTCCGGGTCGCCTTCTCCCAGCCTGGGGGAAGGCGGAAATGACGTCCGCGAGGCCCCGCCTACAGTCAGGCAAGGCCGCCTGACTTCCTGGTCGCCGTGCAATCGCGGCAGCCGTTTCTTTTTCTCCTTTTCGGCTCGGATGCGGCAATGAGGGGTAGGCTCCCTCGTGATTTAAAATATAATGCGGGGTGGGCTCCCGCTAACCAACAATACGCAAAATGCGGGGTGGGCACCCGCTCGATGCTCAACTATACGGGGTGGGCACCCGCAATTCAGGCATCACGGGGGAATCCCTCGGGTCGGGATTCCCTCTCCAAGGGCTGCAGCGCCGCCCACGCTCCTCTTTAGGGGAAATAAAAAATAAAAGCGCTCACAAGGCGCTAGACGCAGCCAAAAGTCCTGGAGGCTGAAAAGAAGCAACATGGTCCCTGGGGCATAGCTGGGCCCAGGGAGGCCAGCACACAGGGCCCTCCAGCAGGGAGGTAAGCCCCCATGGCGGTTCCTCCTGGGCCCCAGCAGCAGCAAGCCCCTCAGCAAGTCAGGACAACACAGGAACTGAACTGAACATTTTCATGGGGTCACAGCCCCTATATTTATATTACAAAATCCCTTTGTGTCACAGCACAGGGCTTGGGGATACCAGTCAGAACTGGTTTAGGGGGGATTTGGAGCACTTTGTTTTTGAAGCTCCTCTTCCCCTTTGTCCGGTGGGGGCTCAGTGATCAGACACACCACAGGGGGCGGAGCCAGCATTCACTAGGGCAGGCACCATCCTATTCAGAGTCAGGGGATTACCCCTCCCACTACTCTTAGCCCAGAGGTCCTATTCAGCCCAGCGCTGACTCACCCTGCCCCTCCTGGAGCCACACACACCTCCCAGCCCCTGTCACTCACAAAGCCAGACATGCAATTCACATCAGGCAGGCAGACACATAGCACACGGAAATGCCAACTTCTAAAAGTGGCATTTCTAAAATAACCCCAATAAATCTGCGCACACCATTGCGCAGCATTTATTCACACAATTTCATACATACCAGACTTGACCACACTGCTCCTCTCATAACAGGAATTACCACTGACACTCACTGATCAGGGAATCCCCCATGCATTCCTATGGGAGGGCAGGCCAAGCTCACCAATGTAACACAGAGAGCGCACGCACTTTCCACTGGGCCACAGTGCGAAAGTGCCCAGAGGCCTAAAATCACCAACACCAGGTTACAGACAAGGCAAAAAGTTCAGGGGTGAACCTGCCAAAAAGGGCCAAGTCCAACAATGACCCTATCATTTCTTTGAAGAAGTTCGGGGGAAGGGGGTCATTGAAGTGATTAGAGGGTTTCAGGGTCGTGAGTATGTTGAGGATGGCAGTGTTATTGAGGGGTGTGAATTGATTCCAGGAGGCATTTTTTTGGGGGGCGAGACTGGGCGGCATGGGAGGGGCCGTGGGTAAAGAGGAGCAAGGTGAGGGTGGGAGCTCCAATCTCTGAGGTCCAATGAGCCAGGCACTATCCATACACTCATACAATCACCTAGACACTACTGTTGCACACATCCATTCCCTTAAACAATACCTATGCATTTATCCATGCACTAAGGATCTACCCATGCAGTGATGCATGTACCCAAGCATTACCCATGCAATCATGCAATAATTCAAACATTACTGCTGTACTCATCTATTCCCTCAAACACTACCCATGCACTCATCCATACACTCGGGCACTACCTGTGCACTGCTCCAATCACCCAGGCACTACCCCTGCACTCATGCAATCAGACACGCACTACTCATGCACTCCTCCAATCACTCAGGCAGTTTTATTGCACTCATCTATTCCCTCACACACTACCCATGTACTCATCTATGCACTCAGGCGCTATGCAAGCACTGTTCCATGCGCCCAGGCACTACCCATGCTCTGATGCAATCACTTAGATAAAACTGTTTCACTCATCCATTCCCTCAAACAGTACCTATGCACTCATTCATGTACTCAGGCTGTGCGCATGGACTGCTCCATACACCCAGGCACTACCCATGCACTCATGCAATCACTCAGGCACTACTGCTGTACTCATGCATTCCATCAAACAGTACCTATGCACTCATCTATATACTCAGACACTGCCCACACACTGCTCCATGCACCTAGGCACTACCCAAGAACTCATGCAATCACTCAGGCACTACTGCTGCACTCATGCATTCCCCTAAACACTACCTATGCATGCATCCATGCACTCAGGCACTATCCCTGCACTCATGCAATCACTCAGGCACTACCAATGCATTCCTTCAATTACCCAGGCACTACCCATGTACTCATCCATGCACTCAAACACTACCCAAGCACTCCTCCAATCATCCAGGCATTACTCTTGCACTCATGCAATCACCCAGGGACTACTGTTGCAATCATGCATTCCCTCAAACACTACCTATGCACTCATCCATACACTCAGACACTACCCATGCACTGCTGCAATCATCTAGGCACTTTCTCTGTACTCCTGTATTCAGGCAAACACAACCCATGCACTCATGCTATCATTTAGACACTACTGTTGCAGTCATCCATTCCTTCAAACCCTACCCATGGACTCATCCATGCACTCAGGCACTACCTATATACTTCTCCAATCTCCGAGGCACTACCCCAACACTCATCCAATAATCCAGGCACTATCTATACACTCATATAATCACTTAGGCACTACGGTTGCACTCATCCATTCCCTCAAACACTACCTATGCACTCATCCATGCACTCAGGATCTACCCATGCTCTGATGCATGTACCCAGGCATTACCCATACAATCATGCAATCATTCAGACTTTATTGCTGCACTCATCTATCCCTCAAACACTATCCATGCACTCATCCATACAGTCAGTTACTACCCATGCACTTCTCCAATTACCCAGTCACTACCCCTGCACTCATGCAATCAGCCAGGCACTACTCATGCACTCCTCTAATCACTCAGGCAGTTCTATTCCCTCAAACACTACCCATGTACTCATCCATGCACTCAGGCTCTACCCAAGCACTGTTCCATGCACACAGACACTACCCATGCTCTGATGCAATCACTTAGATAAAACTGTTGCACTCATCCATTCTCTCAAACAGTACCCATGCACTCATCCATGCACTTAGGATATACCCATGGTATGCTCCGTGCACCCAGACACTACCCATGCACTCATGCAATCACCCAGGCACTACTGCTGCACTCAAGCATTCCCTCAAACACTACCTATGAACTAATCGATACACACAGGCAGTACCCATTGACTGCTCCAATCACCCAGGCACTACCCCTGTACTCATACAATCATCCAAACAGTACTCATGCACTGCTCCAATCATTCAGGCACTTGTATTGCATACATTCATTCCCTCAAACACTATGCATGCATTCATCCATATACTCAGGCACTACACCTGCAGTCATGCAATCCCTCAGGCACTACCTATGCACTCCTCTAATCACCCAGTCACTACCCTTGCACTCATACAATCACTCAGACACTAGCTATACACTCCTCGAATCACCCAGGCACTACCCATGCACTCATGCAATCAGCCAGGCACTACTCATGCACTCCTTCAATCACTCAGGCACTTGTATTGCACTCATGCATTCCCTCAAACACTATGCATGTACTCATTCCAAGTACTCAGGCACTACCCCTGCACTCATGCAATCACTCAGGCAGTACCTATGCACTCCTCTAATCACTCAGTCACTATCCTTGCACTCATGCAATTACTCAGATACTACCTATATACTCCTCGAATCACCCAGGCACTACTCATGCACTCATGCAATCAGCCAAGAACTACTCATGCACTCATTCAATCACTTAGGCACTTGTATTGCACTCATCCATTCCCTCAAATACTACCCATGCACTCAGGCTCTATCCCTGCTCTCATGCAATCACTCTGCCACTACCCATGCACTCCTTTAATTACCCAGGCACTACCCATTCACTCATCCATGCACTCAGGCACTACCCAAGCATTCCTCTAATCTTCCAGGCACTACTCTTGCACTCAAGCAATCACCCAGGCACTTCTGTTGCACTCATCCATTCCCTCAAACACTACCTATGCACTCATCAATGCACTCAGGCTCTACCCATGGACTGCTCCATGTACCCAGGCACTACCCATGAACTCATACAATCACTCAGGCACTTCTGTTGCACTCATCCATTCCCTCAAACACTACTCATGCACTACCCATGCACTCTTCCAATCACCCAGGCACTACCCATGCACTCATCCATGCATTCAGGCTCTACCCATGCACTCATTCAATCACTCAGGCACTACTACTGCACTCATCCATTTTCTCAAACACTACCCATGCAGTCCTGCAACCATTCAAGCACTATCTGTGCACTCATGCAATCAGCGAGGCACTACTCATACACTCCTCCAATCATTCAGGCATTTCTATTGCACTCATCCATTCCCTCAAACAGTACTCATGAAGTCATCTATGCACTCAGGCAGTACCCATTCACTCATGCAATTACCCAGGCACTATCCAAGTACTCCTGCAATCACTCAGGCACTCTCCCTGCACTCATGCAATCACTCAGACAATGTTTCTATTTTTAACCAGTTTATGTGGTTCCGTAAGAACCGTTTTATTTTTTTAAACAATTTTGGAATTTTTTTGTATTTTCTAACAGTTTTTTCTTTTTTGGGTGTTTTTGACTTTTTTTTCAAACAAAACAAAATTCAACAGTCCAGTATGACTATTTGAAAAAAAGAGGAAAAGGAAGATTTGGAAGCATATAAAAAAAATTAACACTTGTGTGTTTTTATTGCATTGAAAATAACATCAATGCATTGCTCCCCAACACACAGTTTTGCGTCACATTTCTTGCAGTTAATGGAAGCATCCACTAGCACTGGGAAAATATGTGACCGAGGTGAAGGTGGAACTCTTGCACTTGATGTTGATGGTGCATTAGCGTCAACCTGGGCAGCTTGTTCATTTTTCTCCCGCACCATGAGTTCCTTTGCCAAATGAACAGGATGAATTGTCTCGAGGTGCTGCTTCATCGAGGATGTTCTGCATGAGTACTTTTTTTCTGATTCTCGAGAAAGTGCTCTTTTGCACAATTTGCAAGTGACTTTTCTTGCGTTCAACTTTTTTTCGCCCTCTGGCACTGTAAAAAAAGCCCAAACTACACTCCCCTTTCTTTTTGTTACAGGCTCCTCCACATCATCAAGCTCTTCCAGGAGATCTTCCTTAGGATGACTGGATGCCATAATGAAGAAAATCAGTCAAAGTACACCCAAAAAAATAAATTCCAACAGCCTACAATAAATAGTTCTTGCCAGGAAGACACACCCAAAATAAGAGAAATAAAATAGGTGTTAAATCCTCCCTCTAACAGAATGAAAAGGTTTTAAACCAATCAAAAGCTTTCTTTCCAGGTCACATGGAGTCACGTACACGTCGCGCACCCGTATAATTTCGTATACATAATTGTAAAGTATAAATTGGTGTTTATAAAATATTTTAAAAAGAATATTAGTGAAAGTGTTTAAGCAAAACTGATATTTAAAGTTTGAACAGTGATATTTCACACTTTAAAAATTACGCTGGAGTCGCGACCCCCGAAATACGTGCCAGACAAGGTGCGCGCACACTATGTGCATACGTCGCGCATTCGTAAAATCTCGTTCAGTTAATTCTAAAGTATAAATTCCTGTTTATAAATTGTTTTCTAAAGTCTATTAGTAAAAGTCTTTAAGCAAAACTGATATTTAAATTTTATATATTGATATTTCATACTTACGCCGGAGTCGCTACCACTGCGCGATCCCGGAAATACGCGGCAGCAGGGTTCGCGACTTCTTTTTAAAAATTAAAAAAAATATATATATATCATAACAATACAATAAAACAACTTTCACAGTATTAAAAGCATTAAGTCAAGTAAATATACATTTTAATCGTTCAAATAAATAACAAAATACATTTTTAGTAGTCTATGATATATATATTTTAAAAGAGTGATTATAATTATTGAAATGATTTTAGAAAAACTATGAATAATTTTAAAAAGAAAAGTTCAAAAAAATACTTCCAAACATTTTTAAACAAAAGGAATACTATAAAACACTTAGAAATACCGTAAAAAATCTAAGATTACAGTAATTTTATACTTAAGATTTAGCATTTAAAAAACCTTAGAAATTAACTGAAAAAACATAGGTTTCAGGGACGTTATAGTTAGGAATTAGTATTTAAAAACCTTTGAAATTCATTGAAAAAACCACAGGTTTCAGGGACGTTATAGTTAGGTTGACATTTCACTCGTACAAAACCAGAGAAATTCGGCCGTTATAGTTATCTGAGCTAACTATAACTCGCGCCCCTGCAATGCACTGCTGATGACGTCAAATATTAAACCACTTATGACATGGTCAGTGACATCACTGATGACATCACTGATGACATCTCAAATTACATCACTGATGACATCATCCACGTGATCATCTGATGCACCTCCTAACACCCTAATATAACATTTGATACATGCACCCTAAAATACAGTCTCGAAACCATAGAGAAACCAATACCAGTTAGTGCATAGCCGCTCACTGATTCATAGGTCTACACACACATACACTCACTAACCCTTACAGTCACTCATACACGCAGTCATTAATGAATACAGCCACTGATATATCCACTCATACACCCATACAGACACTCACATACCGCCATTCACCCATAGAGTTACTCAAACACCTAGTCAGTCACCCAAAGAATCAATCACACTGCCATTTACTCACCTATACAGTTATTCACACACACCACCTCACTTATTCATACAGATAGTACCATATACTTTCTCTCTTCTACGATCACTGACATAAGCACACACTCATCCATGCAGCCACTGTCACAATCACTCACTCTCACATTTAGTCACTTATATACTCCAATACTCACATATACTGCCTTTCACCTATGTAGTTACTTACACATATACCAATGAGACATTCATTCACTCACCAACACCCCCATACGCACACTCACTCACCCATACAGCCGCTCGCAGAGCAATCCTAAACCCAAAAACCCACTGAATCACCCACTCACACATCCATGCAGGGAGTCACACACACACCCACACAGACACTCAGGCACCCATACAGGTAATCAAAAAACCAATCATTAACCCATATTGACACTCATGTAGCTACTCACCAACCCGTGTAGCCACTTACACACCAACTGACAGACTGATACAGACATTTACACAGTTTAGACATTCACCCATGCATTCACTAAGACACGTTTAATCACTCACTTATACAGTCAGTCACTCACCCACTAAATCATCCATTCAGACACTCATACACCCACTCATTCTTCAATAAACCTTGGCGTGTATATATATAAGATTCTTAAACTTTTTAGAAACACTCAGTCACTGGATGATGTCATTAGTGATGTCATCAGTGATGTCATTTGAGATGTCATCAGTGATGTCATCAGTGATGTCACTGACCATGTCATGAGTGATGTAATATGTGACGTCATCAGCAGTGCACTGCGGGGGGCGCGAGTTTTAGTTAGCTCAGCTAACTATAACGACCAAATTTCTCTGGTTTTGTACAAGTGAAATGTCAACCTAACTATAACGTCCCTGAAACCTGTGGTTTTTTCAGTGAATTTATATATACCAAAGGTTACAAGGACGGTATAGTTAGGTTCAAATTTTATATGCACAAAACCATAGAAATTCAACAGATACTTATCTCAAGAAACTATAACTTGTGCCCTAAGGTAACCATAACGATGCCCTAAGGTAACTATAACTCACGCCCCCACATTAGGCAGTCCACGGCGGGGGCGGCCACAGGGCCTAGCCTGCAGCCCACCCTCCTTAGTCCCCTGAACCCACAGCACGCACGGCCTGTGGCTATGCATGGTGGGGATTGGCCACAGGGCCTGGCCTGCAGCCAACTCCCCCATAGGCACCCAACCTCGCTCCACACACGGCCTTCGTCATGCGCGGTGGTGGGTCAGTCACAGCGCCTGGCCTGTGGCCAGGCCCTACTGCCAACCCCCTGCAGGCACCCACCGCTTGTATGCCTTTGGCTGTGCTCTGTGTGGGGATGGTCTCTGGCCAGGCCCTGTGACCCATCCCCCATATGCAGGCAGCCGAGGAAGGGGCACGCAGCCCCCTCCCCAGGCCAATTGGGGCCCAGGGACCCCATCCCCTGGTGCCATCCATTCACTAAAAAGGGAAGGGAGTCCACTCAGCCCCCCTCCCGGGGCTGATTTTGGCCCAAGGGACCCCATCTCCCAGGCCTTAGTCAATTTATGAGAGGATGGGGGCCACAAGGCACTCCTCCCTGGGCCAATTTTGGCCCGAGGGACCCCGCCCCCGGGACCTGGCCAGTTATTGAAAGGGGGAGAGGGCAGAGTGCCCCTCTGGCTGATTTTTGACACAGGGATCCCAACCCCTGTGGCCAGGTCAATTATTGAAAGGGCGGCCCCCTCCCCGAGCCGATTTTGGCTCCGGGGACCCCATCCTCCGGTGCCAGGCCACTGCATCTTGGGTGCCTTGGCCCCACCCAGGGCACCGAGTGTCCACTATTGGAGACTGCAGTGCCTCAATGCCCTGCAGTCCCAGCCGGCTCCCCACCTCCAGTGGGAGCCAGCATTGCTCCCGAACGCAAGGAGCAGCAAAAATGCTGCTCCCTGCATGCTGGAGCTATTCTTTCATCTGTTTTCCTGGCCACTTGACAGCGGGCAGGAAAACAGATGAAAAGTCCACTCCCATTAGGCGAAAGTAGTTTTCCTGTTCCCACCCGCTGGGAGCGGAGTTACTGTTTCCTCTTGCTTGGCGGGAGTTGTCAAAGCTCCCGGCAAGTGAAAACAAACATCGATATCCCAAGGGTGGGCACCTTGGGACTTAGGGAGCCGGCCCTGGGAGGTGGTGGTTCCGAGGGCCATTAATGGCTCCAGGAGGGGGGCCACGTGGCCCCGCTCCTTTCTATTTGCAAGGCCTGCCCCAGGGAGGTGGTGGTCCCTGGGCCAAAAATGGCCTGGGAGGGGGGCCACACAGCTCCCTCCCTATTGAAAATTAGGCCTAGCCCAAAGGAGGTGGTGGTCCCTGGGCCTAAAATGGCCTGGGAGGGGGCTGCATACCCCCCTTCTCCCTATTTTGTGAATTGGCCTGACCCCGGGGAGGTGGTAGTCCCCGTGGCAGTACATGGCCCGGGAGGGTGGACCCTCTCCATTATAATTATTACACTATGCCCCCGGGACCTGGCTCGCCCAGGGGCCAAGGTTAAAACAAGCACGGGAGACCATGCTTATTTTTTATTAAAAAATCCCTAGATTCGTGGATCCACCGCGATTATCACAGGGAAAATAAAAAAAATGCTTTTTGGCCCTGGTGGGGTCCATGGGGGATCCCACCACCAAGCCTAAGGAGCATGGTATTCTTACCCTCCCCCCTTCTCTTTTTTAAAACTTTTTGTTTGGGACTCAGCTGAGTCTGAGCCCCAAAATGGTGGAAGTGTTGGCAGCCAGTCAGATCTCAGCACAAGATCTGTCGGATTCGCGAAGGGTTCGCATCACTAGATATCTATATTTCTTTTTTGTTTAATAACTCCAAAAGTTCTTAATGGATTTAAACCAAATCACAAAAAGGGCTCTTTCTGGACCAAGAGCTAGATTTCTGCCAAATTTGGTGTAATTCCGTTCAGCAATTCGGGCTGTTGTCGTGTCTAAAATCCCTGTGGGAAATTGCATGGGGAAAATGTGTTTTGGGACACCCTCTTTTCTCGGTCCTTGCCTGAAGCCTCACCTTGAAACTTTCCACACAGCAGCTGAACTCATGTGCGTACTAGTTTTGAAAAGTTCATGAAGATTGGTCAAACGGCGCCAAAGGTATTAGCAAAACTAAAAACGCTTTTTCTATGGAAACTATGTCCTAACTGGGATTACATTTTTAGCTTTTATTTCTTGTTCACTTATATGGCATAACGCGTTTCGGCAGTCAAAGCTGCCTTATTCACACACTCTAGACACCACTTTACATCCATTAAATACACGTCACCACGCTGTTTTTGCTGTTTGCATGGACATAGTAGACACTCTACTAACCACTTGGCATGTCCCTATTGTCTCTATACATTGCATTATTACCAGATTTAATTGTTTCAACCTTCAATTCTTTTTTCTATTATTTCTAATTGATGTTTTTTCAAATTTCTTTTTTAACGTTTCTCTCTCTTTAAATACATAAAAAAAGTTTGTCTACCTCAGCTCCCTCCTGGAAAGTTTTGGGGTGATCTGTCAAGCAGGGGTGAGAAAAAAGGGGGTCCCGAAACACAAAATCCCCATGAACTTTCCGTAAACTACTTTAAGGCGGGCTACAGCAAAAAAGGCGGAATGGAATTACACCAAATTTGGCAGGAAGCGAGACCTTGGTCCTCAGATTGTGCTTTTTGTGATTTGGTGTAAATAGTTTTTGAGATAAGAAGGGTGAAAAAAATATAGATATTGGAGGGCTGGGCTGACAAGAGTCTTGTGAGTTTTCCGCATGAGTGCAAATTAAAAAATGGAGCTCTGTGTTTGGGCGGGAGGCCCATTTTTCCTGTGAGATTTCATGCTCCAGCGAGTCTCGTGAGAGCGGGTGCTCTAATCAGTAGCGGCCAGCATGGCTCGCTGGTGGGAGGGGCAGGTGTGGGAGTGGGGTTGCGCAGGGAGGGGGGTCATAATTAAAAAAAATAATAAAACCTACCTTTCTGCCAGGTCTTGCGTCTTCTCTCCTCCTGCTTTCCTGTCCTTCTGTCTCCGACAGGAACAGGAAGCAGGCAGCCAGGCTCCCTCTCCTAAGCCAATCACAATGCTGTAATGCAGCATTGTGATTGGTCGGGACGGTGCCCAGCCAGGGGCTAGTGGGGTGGGCATGTTCTTCATGCAGTCTGCATGGAGAAGGGCAGATTGCGCAGGACTGGTTTGGGCAGCCCGAGAGGGCAGACCAAACAGTCTTTGTGCATTCAGGAGTGGGCAAACCACTGCTCCCCTGCCCTGCTCGGAGAGCAGAGCAGCCCCGCCCACACACCCGCCCGCAAAGCAAACATAAAATGGTACTAACTTAAAGGTATTACCATTTTATGTTTTGGCTTCTTGCACTGTGGAGGAGCCGCCCCTGGCTCTAATTGGCTGGCTGTTGGAATTTTAGAAATGAAATGGCCGCCATTACTGTTTACTGTGAAAAATTGCAGGTGTTGTGAAAATGAAGTACAAAAGCTGTATAAGGAGGCAGCAAAAATACATCCTGTCCCTCTAGATTTGGAGAGGAGGCCTTTAAGGCATAACTGCTTTGATGAAAATAAATGGCTGTTGTTTTAAAAAGAAATTACGATCTTGCAGGACTCTCACAGGATGGTGAACAGTAAAAAGGAGTAGGTGAGTTCTCAATACACCCTACTAGTACAAATGTATATTGTGGTGCTTGTTTTTGACAGGAAGTGTCAGACATAAGCACTATGATGAGTAGAAGGTTAAATCTTTATTTAAAAAATGTTATCAGAGGCAATTGGCGGCGACATCCAAGATGGCCACCTGAACTTGGAGCTCCGCACTACGTCGGGAGATCTCCTGAGTTTTTTAGCAGTTCCAGTCCAGTTTTCTGGGTCGCATGGGGAGTTCTATGAAGCGGAACTCCCCCTGATTATGCTGTTATGATTTGGACCCCTTCCTCCTTCGTGGGATGCATTTCTTCACTTCCCGGCCGCCATTTTGCTTCCCTTCCTGACTGGATTTTTTCCTTTTGGCTGCATTAAAGGCATAAGGTACTGTTTTTTTTTTCTCATTTACCTCTGAAGCTTGCACATCTGTTATACAACATCTTGCTCCAGCAGTTTTTTTGGGGCATTTTTCTTGTCACGGATATTTTTCTTTTTATCTTTATTAAAAGAGAGAGCAAGCTTAATTATTTATCTTTCAAGCTGGTCTGACAGTAACTTCCTTTTTTCATGGGCAGATCCAAACACCTGTTACATTCTACAAAAAGGATACTACTAGTCTGTCTGTGACGCACTCAGCTTTTGTGGCACCTCCAAAGGATCATTTACACAACTCTGTCAGCATGGCTCACTCTAATCCTTCCAGAGCGACTTCTTCATCCATTGTGCCTTCAAAATTAAATTCGCCCTCCTCCACTAATAAAAGACTCAAACAGGATCCACCATCTTCACCGAAGCCCGCATCACCTGTGTCCTTAGACACTGTTCTAGAAGGAATACGTGCTTTACGCCCATTTATAGAGGAAACCAATACACGCCTACAGGTATTGGACACTAAATGGTCTACGATTGATTCCAGGCTCTCTACGGTGGAACAGCAAGTCAGCGACCTTCAAGACTCTTCTACAAAGATCTCATCTCTGGAGAAGGAGGTGATCCAATTGAAAAAATCTACTGAAGATTTGGAGAATAGAAATAGGTGCAATAATCTACGTCTCTATGGTCTTCCTGAAGGCATTGAGGGAGAAGACCCTGTGACTTTTTTCACTTCCTTTCTTCCGAAGCTCTTAGACCTTCCTACTTCAACCTCTCTGAATATCCAGTGTGCTCATAGGTTTGGTCCTCGCCTCTCTTCTGCATCTGCCCCTTCAAGATCCCGTGGCGTGATCATTCTTTTCTTACAGTTTACGGACCTTTTGCAAGTCCTAAATGTAGCCAAACTTATGAAACATTTAACTTGGTTAGGTTCTAAGGTGTTTTTGTCCCAGGACTTATCTACAGCAACTGCTAAATGACGGAAATTGTTTTTAGATCTCAGACCAGCCTTACGTTCCATCGGTGCCCGATACGGTTTGTTTTATCCTTGCATTTTTAAAGTAACTTTTCAAAACAACACCTCTACTTTTGAAGACCCTGCGGACCTTCGAAAGTTTCTTCATCTACATTCCACGTCAACCATGGATACAGCTGGTCCCTCTTCAATACCATGACTCTTATAAGAAACTCTCTGATTTTTTAATTTTTGAATGACTCTTGTGAAGGTCATTCTAACCCTCACTAATCATTTTCTTTGCAGGTCATGTTCCGGCAGTTTTATCTGTTTATAATTGACTTGTGTGTAACTTTCTGTTCTTTATCATTATTACAGACCGTTTGAACTTCCTCATACCATTTTCCATATCCTTGTCTTCTTTTTTGATCTCCCGGCGTGGTTCGTCTCCCTTGTTGGTCGTGCCGTCTTTATCGTTTGCCGCCTGTCCCAGCTTTTACCATTTCCCCTTCAGGTATGTACTTCAGTCGTCATTGTCCTTCGTATGACATGTACTGTCTTCTCTTTTCTTTGATCTCACTTTTTCCTCTCTTTCCCTCCTCTTCTATTCTCCCCTTTCTCTTAATGTTTTCTTTGGAGACTTTATGTTATATCCTTCTCTTTCCTTTTTCTTCCTCTTCCTTTGCATTAATGTTGATCGTGTGATTATATTTTTAATTCTTTTTATTTACATTCAAAGTTATCTCTTGGAATGTAAAGGTTTTATTAATCCCATAAAGAGGCAGAGAATACTATCCCATTTAGCTACATATAATCCTGACTTAGTTTTACTGCAAGAGACTCATTTGACAGAGTCAGAAGCTTTGAAACTTAAAAGGCAATGGGTGGGTTTAGTCTTAGTATCTCCTATGACCACAAAGAAAAATGGGGTAATTATTCTAGTTCATAAACGTTTGAAATGCTCTGTTATTTCTAAGGAAACTGATTCAGAAGGTAGATGGCTATTAGTTAAGCTGTTCATTAATAATATTTCTCTTACAGTTTTTTAATATTTATGGTCCAACACAACCGGATTCTTCCTTTTGGCCTAATATCACAAAACAATGCATTCAACATAAAGATGAATTTTTTATTTTGGGTGGCGACTGTAACCAAGTTATGGACCCTTTCATTGATCGACAGTCCCAAGTCTGTTTCATACCCCACAAGACCCACAAACAATTTCAAAACACAATCTCTCAGACTCATCTTGTTGACGCATGGAGACTTTGTAACCCTGACAGCTCTGAATTCTCTTTTTTCTCTCCCTCACATGGCACTCTGACACGACTGGATTATATTTTTCTTTCTTCTGCCTTAACACAAAACCTTATTTCCTCCTCAATTGCACCCATTGTCATCTCTGATCATGCCCCGGTTGTTGTTGATTTCGATTTGCTCCGCTCACTTCTCAAGTCTTCTAGATGGAGGTTTAATAATTCCCTTCTACAGGATCCTCTTTTCTCTTCCTCTTTCATCTCCTTTACAGAAGAGTTTTTTTACTTTAAATTCGTCTCCTGATACCTCTCCTTCACTGATTTGGGACACTTTTAAGGCTACAGTTCGTAGCTTTATCATAGATTACGTATCCAAGAAAAAGAAGCATTTACTTAGTCAGCAAAAAATTCTGTTAGCTAATATTAAACGTTTAGAGCATCATTTCTATACATCCTCATCTGAACATTCCTTACTGGAGCTTGTTCGTGCCAAACTCGATTTTAATAAAACAACTACTGATAATGCCTCTTCGGTTCTTCTCCGAACGAGTGCTCGATATTACGGCGGTCGTAACAAAGCTGGCAAGCTCCTGGCAAACTATCTTAAATCTCGGAAAGAACGCTTTTTGATAGACTCTATTCATTCATTGGACGGGAAAACCCTTTTCAAAGCCCAAGACATTTTAAATGAATTCATGGAATTTTACTAAATTTTATATACCCAAGAATTTTCTCCACTTCCCCCTTCGATTGACTCATATCTTAATCAGATCCCACCCTCTTCTCATGTGGACCTTGACTTCAATTCTCTAGAATCTGATCTGTCTATCCAAGAAATATCTCAATCCTTAAATCTCCTTAAGAAAAATATAACACCTGGTCCTGATGGTTTTACGGTAGACTTTTTTCTACATTTTTCTCATCTTCTTTTTCCAAAACTTCTACAACTTTTTCAGTTTTTCCACACTAATGGTAAAGCACATGGCACTTTCTTAGATGCTACAATCTGTTTAATCCATAAAGATGGACGTGATCCCAAACTATGCAAAAACTATCATTCTATCTCTCTGGTAAACGTAGATTACAAAATCTTTGCCAAACTGCTTGCGCTACGTCTTGAGCCTCTTTTACCGAAATTAATTGGTTTAGAGCAATGCGGTTTCGTTAAAGGTAGATTAACATCTGACAAATCTCGTTTATTTTTTAATGTTTTAAACAAGGCCTCATCTCTTTCATACCCTCTTGCCGCTGTCTCTATCGATGCAGAGAAGGCTTTTGACAGAGTTAATTGGTCCTTTCTATTTAAAGCCCTCCGTTGGCACGGTTTTGGTCCTAAATTTATCTCCTTGATATCTTTGTTATATTCAGCTCCTAAAGCTTCTGTAGTAGTTAATGGTCTTGTAACGCAATCTTTCAACTTACACCGCGGTGTACGTCCTCTCTCGCCCCTCCTTTTCATTTTATCTCTTGAACCCTTCTTATCACATATCTGTCATAACTCGTCCATTTCTGGTTTTAAATATGGCGATCAACATTTGAAATTATCTGCCTATGCGGATGATATCTTACTTTTTATATCTCATCCCAAAACCTCTATCCCTCCTCTTTTGCAGGAAATTTCAGATTTATCTCTTGTTTCAGGTTATAAAATAAACTCTGGCAAGACAGAAATTCTTCCTATCACCAAATTCTGTTTCAAGCAACACTTTGATGCCACTGGTTTCCGTTGGAACAGCTCTAGAATCAAATACCTGGGCATTTGGTTTAACAACTCCATATTAGATTCAGTTAAGATTAATATTAAGGAAGTGCTAGATCGCATCTCTAAACTTCTCTCTTCCTGGAACCCTCTTTTTCTTTCTTGTTGGGGACGGCTTGATTCTATTAAAATGATGATTACTCCTATTTTATTATATATTCTTTCTATGGTTCCCATTCACATCCCAAATATTTATTTAAAAAAAATTGATTCCCTCCTCTCTAAATTTGTATGGAACAATAAAAAATCTAGACTTTCTTTGGCATATCTTCGCAAACCTAAATCTATGGGAGGAGTGAATTTTCCTGATTTTCGACTGTATCATAAGGCCTTCTGTCTTCGATTAGCTTTTAAATGGCTCCTTTCCGAAGTCTCCTCCTTTACAACTTTATGGGTCTCAATTGAACGTCCTTTTCTTGCACCCTTTTCTTTTAAGGAAGTCCTTGCTTTCTCAACAAAGGTCTATCTTACCTCTCTTCCGTTATTTAAACACACTTGTTCATTATTAAAACCTCATTTTTGATTGAAGACTTTCTCTAGGACTACTTTCCTTCATTCTCCCCTTTGGTACAATTGTCTCATTACCATCAACAATAGACCTCTTTTTTGGAAATCCTGGAGACTTAAGGGAATTATATGGGTTCAGGATATGTTTGATGGTTTATCGCCTTGCTCCTTCCCTCAATTTCAAGATTCCTTTAAATGCCCTCGTTCATTCTGGCACAAATGTTCTACTCTTATGGCAATAATCTTAGATGTTTTTTATTCTCTACCCTCTACTGAACCCATTCCCATAACAGATCCTATACTCAAAATATTAACTACATCTCCCAAGCTTCCTTGATATATAAACTTCTTCTTTCCCCTGATCCTGATTCCTCCAAATCCAAGATAGAGGCTGCTTGGGAAGCAGATTTGAGATGTGTCTGGAGCATAGATTTTTGGAACAAACTCTGGGGCAGGTCTTTGAAGACCTCTAGATCTGCATCCACTACTCAGTCCATGTTCTTTCTTTATCACAGATTATACTATACGCCCTCATCTATAGCTAATTTTACACACTCTAATGACGAGGCTTGCTGGTACTGTCTGTCTCCTTCGGCTGACCTGTTGCACCTTCTTTTCTTTTGCCCCGCTGTTGCTTCCTTTTGGAAGGATGTTTGGAAACATCTCTAAATTATTTTTAACCTACACATTCCTATTTCAAACATTAATCTTTTTATAGGTAGTTTGTCAGAATCATTGGGATTGTCTTTATATGAGAAGGGTTTATTTGATTTGATGCTGGCCTTAGCCTTCCAGCAGATCTCACTTAATTGGAAATGTTCAACTAAGCTTTCAGTGAAGGCCTGGTGGAACAACGTTTGTCATTACCATAGATTAGATGTTGCATTTGCTTCTTCTGTTAAAC
The DNA here is from genome assembly GCA_963921515.1 of Calotriton arnoldi. Classification (NCBI taxonomy): domain Eukaryota; kingdom Metazoa; phylum Chordata; class Amphibia; order Caudata; family Salamandridae; genus Calotriton; species Calotriton arnoldi. Next base: position 400,806 of record CAWUFW010012659.1, on the reverse strand, counting down.
CATGTGTAAATAGGGATTTATTTTGGTTATCATTAACCAATTATTTAACTAAGATTTCATTTCATGTATCACGTAATCGTTCTGAGAATTTCCAGCCTCCATAGATCATTTAATCATTGTTTCTCTCCCCTACATTAATTTTTCCCCTTGTTTATTTATGGCATTTCTTATGTTTTTGTATATATTACTGCCTCTTGGATAAGCTTAATATGTAATAATATGTTTAATAAGTTGATTAGGTCTAATAAGTCTATAACTTACTCTCATGATCTTTAATTATAGAATTGAATTATTATTTCTCCTCTTTTCCTTTCTTCCCCCCCTTTTTTCCTTCATTATTACTAAATTGTAAATAGCTTTCTACTTTGCTTATCACCTATTTATATTTCTAGTATACTATGGATATTTTGTTTTTTCATGGCCTACTCTTATGTAATTGTTATCTATTTAATTAAGCTTATTAAACATAAAAAAAATGTTATGATCTCGCAAGACTCTTGTGGGATCTTGAAAAGTAGGAAGGAGAAGGTGTTGTTTGACTACACTTGTTACTCTAGTAAGGAGTCTTAGTAGAGATGGTGTTTATCAGATTATACTATTTATGCCCATTGGCTTGGGAAGAGTTGTGAGTTGAGTTAAGGCTCTTCCCGCACCCTACTATGCACACCACGCCCATTTTCCAAGAGAGGGGTCTCAGTGGAGATGCCAGTTCCTCCACACACCCTACTATGCACACCTGTCATTTGACAGAGAGGTCTCCAAGGAGATGCTTGTCACACCCCATAGACCCTACTATGCACACTCGTCATCTGAGAGAGAGGTCTCGAAGTAGAGGCCAGTCAATGCACGCACCCTACTACGCACACCTGTCATTTGAGAGAGAGGTCTGAAAGAAGAGCACAGTCCCTCGCCACACCCCACTGCACACACTTGTCATCTGGGATAGAGGTCTGAAAGGAGAGCCCAGTCCCTCTCCACACCCTACTACTGCATACCCATCATTACAGAGAGAGGTCTCAGTAGGGAGGTCAGTCCCTCCACACACCCTACTACGCACACCCATCATCTGAGTGACACATATCAAAGGAGAGGGCAGTCCATGCGCACACCCTGCTATGCACACCTGTCATGTGAGAGAGAGGTCTCAAAGGAGAGGCCAGTCCCTCCCCACACCCAACTGTGCACACCCATGATTTGAGAGAGAGATGCAAAAGGAGAGGCCAATCCCTACGCAATCACTACTACACACACCTGTCATTTGAGATAGAGGTATGAAAGGAGAGGCCAGCCCATCTACACACCCTACTACAAACACCTGTCATCTGAGAGAGAGGTCACAAATGAGAGACAAGTTCATCCCCACACCCTACTATAGACACCCATCTTCTGAGAGAGAAGTCTCGAAGGAGAGGCCAGTCCGTCCTCACTCACTACTATGCACACCCATCATTTGAGAGTGATGTCTCAAAGGAGAGGCCAGCCGCTCCCCATACACCTTACTACACACACCCATCATCTGAGAGAGAGGTCTGAAAGGAGATGCCAGTCGCCCCCCATTCACCCTACTACGCACACCCATCATTTTAGAGAGAGGCTCAAAGGAGAGGCTAGTGCTTCCAAACATCCTACTATACACACTTGTCATGTGAGAGAGAGGTCTCAAATGAGAGGTCAGTCCCTCCCCACTTACTACTAAGCACACCTGTCATCTGAGAGAGAGATCTGAGCAGAGAGGCTAGTCCCTCCCCACACCCTACTATGCATACCCCTCATCCAAGAGAGGGGTCTCAACGGCGATGCCAGTCCCTCCACACACCCTGCTATCCATACCTGTCAACCACAAGAGAGTTTTGAAAGGAGAGAGCAGTCTCTCCTCACACCCTAGTATGCACACCCATCATGCAAGAGAGGGTTGTTATTGGAGAGGCTAGTTCTTTCCATATACTACTATTTTTCTACAATACTGTTGCAATCTTGTGAGAGTCCAGAGAGAGTGGAGCACAAGCTTCAGGCAGTGAAGCTTGCTGCATAAGGCTCGTTTGATCCCATGAGACTCTTGCAAAGCCCGCATGGAAAATTACTGGGCCTGCTACGAGGTGTATCACAATCCCACAAGAGTCTCACAAGATCGTATAGGGAGTAGTAGAAAAAAAGGGCCAAGGTCAACCAATAGTTAACATTCTTATTACATGGTTGAAGAAATGCTGTGATTGGCTGCAAAGTCAGAGAGAGCTCAGATTGTCTTTGGTGCTTTGGAGTAGAAGAAAGTCTGTTTGAGTTGTGCTCAGCAGATGTGACTTAATTTGAAACTGAAAGAGACTGGTGTTTTCAGCTGAATTTAAGAAACAGCTCCAAGTTCAGGTATTTATTAATATATTTTATGAACTTTGTTAAGAAGTGTCAGTAAGTGTACAGCTATTGTTAAACTTATTCTACACAATGTTTACTGAGTGAAAAGCTGTTTGGAGAAGTGTAGATTTCTAAATATAGCTTTTGAGAAGTAAACATCATGTAGAGAGATATCAGTAAGTATTGCATGTTGTGTTAAAAATGAACTGTTCAATCTGTATATAGTTGTAAGTACAAGAGGTAGTGTTTCTCAAACTATAAAACGAAGAATTTGCAATCTGTTAATACAAGTCCTAGTGGTTTTATGAACCTTACTGTACACATACTTTACCTCTAAGAAATGTTTGATTGGAGTTATTGTTCTTTCTAAAGTAAAACACAATTTCACTGTTAGGAAAGGTGTTTCAAGAGGAATGTGTTACTTTATACGGTTTTATGGAACCAGGGTTGATGGCATGTTATAATTTAACTATGAAATAAATTCAATGGTTGAGGGTGTGTGACTTTTCAGGAGAAAGGAATAATTAATTAGGGGTACACTATTTATAAATAAGTGATGGTGGGTGAAAGATGTAGAAATGATTTAGAGAATGTAGTGATGAATTACTGTTATTAATTATTAACCATTATGACCAGTTTTCTTGTTGTTTCGTCTTTTAGTAGGAGGAAAATGGAAAACACATATTGTGGAAAAAAAAACTACCTTGTCAAAAAATATATGGAGGAGAAAAAGAAAAGTTGTCAGCTTTTGAAGAAACAGGAAAGAATAACTGCTTGGAAAATAAGGACAAAAACTAGTAATTGGAGAAGTGATTATGTTCTTATTGCCTAGGGGGTCATTTGTGGTCTTGCACAAACTTGTCCTGTGCAGGTGTGCTTGCCTCTAATGAAAAAGGTATCTGCTTAGATAAGCAGTAAAAAAACCTTATTAGCTGAAGCAGGATTATTGTATTGTTCAGCAGTAGATACCTGAGTGGGCACAGTGTATCCAGGTTGAAAAGATGTGGAAGCACATGAAGACCTCTCTAGTTCAACAGCATGAGCTAACTCTGCCCGAGCTATCCTTTGTGAACTGTATGCATGAAAGAATTTGAGGAGAGTTTTTTACCACCTGGCCTCATATAAAAAAACTGCCATACCAAAGATTTGTTGGGAGGCTGAGGCGGCCGTAGTGCTGCAACAACACCATGCTACTCATCATAATCTGATGAAGACATTATAAATTAGTGAAGTTGATTATTTTCTTTGTTTTACAGTTGTTGAAATAGTTTATTAACCCCTTAACTGCTGGGCCTTTTCCCCCCCAGTGCTGAGCCCTTTTTTGGCTATTTGTAGTAGTTCGCGATTAGGCCTCTGTAACTTTTTGACCACATAAGGTATCCACGCCAAATTTGCGTCCTTTTCTTCCAACATCATGGGGATTCTAAAGGTACCCAGGGTTTGTGGATTCCCCTGGAGGGGTCCCAAATATTAGCCAAAATACAGCAAAATCTTGGTTTTTTGGGGAAACATGGGAAAAAAGTCTCGCATATGAAAGCGTCTGGGTTTTTCCCTGCAAATGGTATCAAAAAAGGGTTTGTGGGGCTGAAATCTCCATTTTCCCAGCTTTGAGGGAATGACAGACTTTTGTCAGAAAACCAAAAAATTTTACACAGTTTTGGCATTTTTCTGGGACATAGCCTATTTTTGCTATTTTTGTGCTTTCAACCTCCTTCCAGTTAATGGTAGAAATGGGTATGAAAGCAATAATGGATCCTGGAAATCTATACATTTTAGAAAAGTAGACAAAATGCTGAATTCAGCAAGGGGTCATTTGTGTAAATCCATCAAGGTTTCTTTATAGAAACTAACAGTTAGATATAGGAAAAATGGAAAATTAGTTGAAAAAAACAGCCTTTTTTGTCAACGTTTTCACCTGTAACTTCTTCTAATTATGACTGCTCTTTGAAAGCAATATACCGTTACATCCACTGGACCTTAATGGTTGTGGGGATATATAGGACTTGTAGGTTCACCAAGAACCCGACGAACCCAGAGCCAAAAACTGAGCAGCGTCTTGCAATGGTTTTTTATAATGTACCGGGTATATAGCAATTATTCTGGGAAAATGTATACATGGAATATTCGGTATGAAAGACTCCTATGTATTTCTGAAATGGGAACACAATATAGAGTTTAGAAACAGTAGATATTTGCACATTTCTGAAATTGGTAATACTCATACTAGCATGAGAATTATAGGTCATTTTTCAAAATAACTTCTTTTTACACATTGTCTTTCATTTGGAAGGCAGAAATGCATCGAAAGTCAATAGGTAATAACAGTTGCTTTACAAATCTGAATTACCGTAAGTGTCCCGATAAAAATGGTACCTCACTTGTGTGGGTAGGCCTAGTGCCCACGACAGGAAACGGCTCAAAACGCAACGTGAACACACCACATTTTCACAATGAAAAATTACCCTTTTTTTGCAAAGTGCCTAGCTGTATTTTTTGAACCCTTGCTCTGCCGGCACCCAGGGAAACCTAGCAAACCTATACATTTTTGAAAACTAGACACCCAGGGGAATCCAGGATGGGGTGACTTGACTGGCTTTCACCAGGTTCTGTTACCTAGAATCTCTTGCAAACCTAAAAAATTGTCCAAAAAAACACATTTTCCTCACATTTCTGTGGTGGAAAGTTCTGGAATCTGCATGGATCCACAAATTTCCACCCACCCCGCGTTCCCCAAAGTCTTCCGAGTAAAATGGTACCTCACTTGTGTGGGTAGGCCTAGTGCCCACGACAGGAAATGGCACAAAACGCAACGTGGACACACCCCAATTTCACAGTGAAAAATGACCCTTTTTTGGCAAAGTGCCTAGCTGTAGTTTTTGAACCCTAGCTCTGCTGGCATCTAGGGAAACCTAGCAAACCTATACATTTTTGAAAACTAGACACCCAGGGGAATCCAGGATGGGGTGACTTGACTGGCTCCCACCAGGTTCTGTTACCCAGAATCCCTTGCAAACCTAAATAATTGTCAAAAAAAACACATTTTCCTCACATTTCTGTGGTGGAAAGGTCTGTAATCTGCACGGATCCACAAATTTCTACCCACCCCACGTTCCCCAAAGTCTTCCGAGAAAAATGGTACCTCACTTGTGTGGGTAGGCCTAGTGCCCGCGACAGGAAACGGTGCAAAACGCAACGTGGACACACCACAATTTCACAGTGAAAAACGACCCTTTTTGGCAAAGTGCCTAGCTGTAGTTTTTGAACCCTAGCTCTGCCGGCACCTAGGGAAACCTAGCAAACCTATACATTTTTGAAAATTAGACACCCAGGGGAATCCAGGATGGGGTGACTTGACTGCTTCTCACCAGGTTCTGTTACCCAGAATCCTTTGCAAACCTAAAAAATTGTCAAAAAAAACAAATTTTCCCTACATTTCTGTGGTGGAAAGTTCTGGAATCTGCGTGGATACACAAATTTCAATGCACCCTGTGTTCCCCAAAGTCTTCCGAGAAAAATGGTACCTCACTTGTGTGGGTAGGCCTAGAGCCTGCGACAGGAAATGGCGCAAAACGCAACATGGACACACCCCAATTTCACAGTGAAAAATGACCCTTTTTTGGCAAATTGCCTAGCTGTAGTTTTTGAATCCTAGCTCTGCCTGCATCTAGGGAAACCTAGCAAACCTATACATTTTTGAAAACTAGACCCAAGGGAATCCAGGATGGGGAGACTTTACTGCCTCTCACCAGGTTCTGTTACCCAGAATCCCTTGTAAACCTAAAAAATTGTCAAAAAAAACACATTTTCCTCACATTTCTGTGGTGGAAAGTCCTGGAATCTGCGTGGATCCACAAATTTCTACCCACCCCGCGTTCCCCAAAGTCTTCCGAGAAAAATGGTACCTCACTTGTGTGGGTAGGCCTAGAGCCCGCGACAGGAAATCGCGCAAAACGCAACGTGGACGCACCCCAATTTCACAGTGAAAAATGACCCTTTTTGGCAAAGTGCCTAGCTGTAGTTTTTGAATCCTAGCTCTGCCTGCATCTAGGGAAACCTAGCAAACCTATATATTTTTGAAAACTAGACACCCAGGGGAATCCAGGATGGGGTGACTTTACTGCCTCTCACCAGGTTCTGTTACCCAGAATCCCTTGCAAACCTAAAAAATTGTCCAAAAAAACACATTTTCCTCACATTTCTGTGGTGGAAAGTCCTGGATTCTGCGTGGATCCACAAATTTCTACCCACCCCACGTTCCCCAAAGTCTTCCGAGAAAAATGGTACCTCACTTGTGTGGGTAGGCCTAGAGCCCGCGACAGGAAATCGCGCAAAACGCAACGTGGACACACCCCAATTTCACAGTGAAAAATGACCCTTTTTTGGCAAAGTGCCTAGCTGTAGTTTTTGAATCCTAGCTCTGCCTGCATCTAGGGAAACCTAGCAAACCTATATATTTTTGAAAACTAGACACCCAGGGGAATCCAGGATGGGGTGACTTTACTGCCTCTCACCAGGTTCTGTTACCCAGAATCCCTTGCAAACCTAAAAAATTGTCCAAAAAAACCCATTTTCCTCACATTTCTGTGGTGGCAAGTCCTGGAATCTGCGTGGATCCACAAATTTCTACCCACCCCGCGTTCCCCAAAGTCTTCCGAGAAAAATGGTACCTCACTTGTGTGGGTAGGCCTAGTGTCCGCATCAGGAAACGGCGCAAAACGCAACGTGGACACACCTCAATTTCACTGTGAAAAATGACCCTTATTTGGCAAAGTGCCTAGCTGTAGTTTTTGAACCCTAGCTCTGCCAGCACCTAGGGAAACCTAGCAAACCTATACATTTTTGAAAACTAGACACCCAGGGGAATCCAGGATGGGGTGACTTGACTGCCTCTCACCAGGTTCTGTTACCCAGAATACCTTGCAAACCTAAAATATTGTCCAAAAAAACAAATTTTCCTCACATTTCTGTGGTGGAAAGTTCTGGAATCTGCGTGGATCCACAAAATTCCACCCACCCCGCGTTCCCCAAAGTCTTTCTATAAAAATGGTACCTCACTTGTGTGGGAGGCCCAAGTACCCGCGACAGGAAACTGCCCAAAACGCAACGTGGACACACCACATTTTCGCCGTGAAAACGGACCCTTTTTCAACAAAGTGCCTAGCTGTAGATTTTGAACCCTAGCTCTGCCGGCACCTAGGGAAACCTAGGAAACCTATACATTTTTGAAAACTAGACACCCAGGGGACTCCAGGATGGGGTGACTTGGCTGGCTCTCACCATGTTATGCTACCCAGAATCCATTGCAAACCTAAAATATTGTAAAAAGAAACACATTTTCCTCACATTTCTGTGGTGGAAAGTTCTGGAATCTGCGTGGATCCACAAAATTCCACCCACCCCGCGTTCCCCAAAGTCTTCCGAGAAAAATGGTACCTCACTTGTGTGGGAGGCCTAAGTACCCGCGACAGGAAACGGACCAAAACGCAACGTGGACACACCACATTTTCGCAGTGAAAACGGACTCTTTTTCAACAAAGTGCCTAGCTGTAGATTTTGAACCCTAGCTCTGCCGGCACCTAGGGAAACCTAGGAAACCTATACAGTTTTGAAAACTAGACACCCAGGGGAATCCAGGATGGGGTGACTTGGCAGGCTCTCACCAGGTTCTGCTACCCAGAATCCCTTGCAAACCTAAAATATTGTAAAAAACCCACATTTTCCTCACATTTCTGTGGTGGAAAGTTCTGGAATCTGCGTGGATCCACAAAATTCCACCCACCCCGCGTTCCCCAAAGTCTTCCGAGAAAAATGGTACCTCACTTGTGTGGGAGGCCTAAGTACCCGCGACAGGAAACGGACCAAAACGCAACGTGGACACACCACATTTTCGCAGTGAAAACGGACTCTTTTTCAACAAAGTGCCTAGCTGTAGATTTTGAACCCTAGCTCTGCCGGCACCTAGGGAAACCTAGGAAACCTATACAGTTTTGAAAACTAGACACCCAGGGGAATCCAGGATGGGGTGACTTGGCAGGCTCTCACCAGGTTCTGCTACCCAGAATCCCTTGCAAACCTAAAATATTGTAAAAAACCCACATTTTCCTCACATTTCTGTGGTGGAAAGTTCTGGAATCTGCGTGGATCCACAAAATTCCACCCACCCCGCGTTCCCCAAAGTCTTCCGAGAAAAATGGTACCTCACTTGTGTGGGAGGCCTAAGTACCCGCGACAGGAAACGGCCCAAAACGCAACGTGGACACACCACATTTTCGCAGTGAAAACGGACCCTTTTTCAACAAAGTGCCTAGCTGTAGATTTTGAACCCTAGCTCTGCCGGCACCTAGGGAAACCTAGGAAACCTATACAGTTTTGAAAACTAGACACCCAGGGGAATCCAGGATGGGGTGACTTGGCAAGCTCTCACCAGGTTCTGCTACCCAGAATCCCTTGCAAACCTAAAATATTGTAAAAAAAACCACATTTTTCTCACATTTCTGTGGTGGAAAGTTCTGGAATCTGCGTGGATCCACAAAATTCCACCCACCCCGCGTTCCCCAAAGTCTTCTGATAAAAATGGTACCTCACTTGTGTGGGAGGCCTAAGTACCCGCGACAGGCTAGGGCCCAAAACATATTGAGGTGACATTAAAATTGCCTATCACAAAACAACCTGGTTTTGCAAGGGGTCACCTCGGTTTTGGCCCCGTGCTCGGCGCCCAGCTAGGAAACCTATCAAACCCATACATTTCTGAAAACTAGACACCCAGGTGGTTCCAGGGAGGTATGGCTTGTGTGGATCCCCCAACGTTTTCTTACCCAGAATCCTCTGCAAACCTCAAATTTAGTTGAAAAAATCACTTTTTCACACATTTTTGTGTGGGAAAGTTGTGGCATCGCCGGGCAGACACGCATTTCCCACCACCCAGTGTTCCCCAAGGTCTCCCGATAAAAATGGTGCCTCACTCGTGTGGGAGGCCCAAGTACCCGCGACAGGCTAGGGCCGAAAACGTATTGAGGTGACATTAGAATTGCCTATCACAAAGCAACCTGGTTTTGCAAGGGGTCACCTCGGTTTTGGCCCCGTGCTCGGCGGCCAGCTTAGGAAACCTATCAAACCCACACATTTCTGAAAACTAGACACCCGGGTGGTTCCAGGGAGGTATGGCTTGCGTGGATCCCCCAACGTTTTCTTACCCAGAATCCCTGCAAACCTCAAATTTAGCTGAAAAAAATCACTTTTTCCACACATTTTTGTGTGGGAAAGTTGTAGCATCGCCGGCAGACACGCATTTCCTACCACCCAGTGTTCCCCAAGGTCTCCCGATAAAAATGGTGCCTCACTCATGTGGAGGCCCAAGTACCCGCGACAGGCTAGGGCCCAAAACGTATTGAGGTGACATTATAATTGCCTATCACAAAACAACCTGGTTTTGCAAGGGGGTCACCTCGGTTTTGGCCCCGTGCTCGGCGGCCAGCTTGGGAAACCTATCAAACCCACACATTTCTGAAAACTAGACACTCGGGTGGTTCCAGGGAGGTATGGCTTGCGTGGATCCCCAACGTTTCTTACCAGAATCTCTGCAAACCTCAAATTTAGCTGAAAAAATCACTTTTTCACACATTTTTGTGTGGGAAAGTTATGGCATCGCCGGGCAGACTCGCATTTCCTACCACCCAGTGTTCCCAAGGTCTCCCGATAAAAATGGTGCCTCACTCGTGTGGGAGGCCCAAGTACTCAGCGACAGGCTAGGGCCCAAAACGTATTGAGGTGACATTAAAATTGCCTATCACAAAACAATCTGGTTTTGCAAGGGGTCACCTCGGTTTGGCCCGTGCTCGGCGGCCAGCTAGGAAACCTATCAAACCCACACATTTCTGAAAACTAGACACCCAGGTGGTTCCAGGGAGGTATGGCTTGCGTGGATCCCCCAACGTTTTCTTACCCAGAATCCCCTGCAAACCTCAAATTTAGCTCAAAAAAATCACTTTTTCCACACATTTTTGTGTGGGAAAGTTAATGACATCGCCGGGCAGACACGCATTTCCTACCACCCAGTGTTCCCCAAGGTCTCCCGATAAAAATGGTGCCTCACTCGTGTGGGAGGCCCAAGTACCCGCGACAGGCAAGGGCCAAAAGCGTATTGAGGCAACATCAAAATTGCCTCTCACCAAATGTTTTGAGCCCTAGCCTGTCGCGGGTACTTGGGCCTCCCACACGAGTGAGGTACCATTTTTATCGGGAGACCTTGGGAAACGCTCGGTGGTAGGAAATGCGTGTCTGCCCGGCGATGCCACAACTTTCCCACACAAAAATGTGTGGAAAAGTGATTTTTTCAGCTAAATTCGAGGTTTGCAGGGGATTCTGGGTAGAAAACGTTGGGGATCCACGCAAGCCATACCTCCCTGGAACCCCCGGGTGTCTAGTTTTCAGAAATGTGTGGGTTTGATAGGTTTCCTAGCTGGCCGCCGAGCACGAGGCCAAAACCGAGGTGACTCCCTGCAAAACCAGGTTGTTTTGTGATAGGCAATTTTAATGTCACCTCAATACGTTTTGGGCCCTAGCCTGTCGCGGGTACTTGAGCCTCCCACATGAGTGAGGTACCATTTTTATCGGAGTCCTTGGGGAACACTGGGTGGTAGGAAATGCATGTCTGCCCGGCGATGCTACAACTTTCCGCACAAAAATGTGTGGAAAAAGTGATTTTTTCAGCTAAATTCGAGGTTTGCAGGGGATTCTGGGTAGAAAACATTGGGGATCCACGCAAGCCATACCTCCCTGGAACTTCCCGGGTGTCTAGTTTTCAGAAATGTGTGGGTTTTGTAGGCTTCCCTAGCTGGCCGCCGAGCACGGGCCAAAACCAAGGTGACCCCCTCACAAAACCAGGTTGTTTTGTGATAGGCAATTTTAATGTCGCCTCAATACCTTTTGGGCCCTAACCTGTCGCGGGTACTTGGGCCTCCCACACGAGTGAGGTACCATTTTTATCGGGAGACCTTGAGGAACGCTCAGTGGTAGGAAATGCGTGTCTGCCCGGTGATGCCACAACTTTCCCACACAAAAATGTGTGGAAAAAGTGATTTTTTCAGCTAAATTCGAGGTTTGCAGGGGATTCTGGGTAGGAAAACGTTGGGGGATCCATGCAAGCCATATCTCCCTGGAACCCCCCGGGTGTCTAGTTTTCAGAAATGTGTGGGTTTGATAGGTTTCCCTAGCTGGCCGCCGAGCACAAGGCCAAAAACTGAGGTGACCCCCCTTGCAAAACCAGGTTGTTTTGTGATAGGCAATTTTAATGTCACCTCAATACGTTTTGGGCCCTAGCCTGTCGCGGGTACTTGGGCCTCCCACACGAGTGAGGTACCATTTTTATTGGGAGACCTTGGGGAATGCTGGGTGGTAGGAAATGCGTGTCTGCCCGGCGATGCCACAACTTTCCCACACAAAAATGAGTGGAAAAAGTGATTTTTTTCAGCTAAATTCGAGGTTTGCAGGGGATTCTGGGTAGGAAAACGTTGGGGGATCGACGCAAGCCATACCTCCCTGGAACCACCCGGGTGTCTAGTTTTCAGAAATGTGTGGGTTTGATAGGTTTCCCTAGCTGGCCGCCGAGCACGGGGCCAAAAACCGAGGTGACCCCCCTTGCAAAACCAGGTTGTTTTGTGATAGGCAATTTTAATGTCACCCCAATACGTTTAGGGCCCTAGCCTGTCGCGGGTACTTGGGCCTCCCACACTAGTGAGGTACCATTTTTATCGGGAGACCTTGGGGAACACTGGGTGGTAGGAAATGCATGTCTGCCCGGCGATGCCACAACTTTCCCACACAAAAATGTGTGGAAAAAGTGATTTTTTTCAGCTAAATTCGAGGTTTGCAGGGAATTCTGGGTAGGAAAACATTGGGGGATCCACACAAGCCATACCTCCCTGGAACCCCCCGGGTGTCTAGTTTTCAGAAATGTGTGGGTTTGGTAGGTTTCCCTAGCTGGCCGCCGAGCACGGGGCCAAAACCAAGGTGACCCGCCTCACAAAACCAGGTTGTTTTGTGATAGGCAATTTTAATGTCGCCTCAATACCTTTTGGGCCCTAGCCTGTCGCGGGTACTTGGACCTCCCACACGAGTGAGGTACCATTTTTATCGGGAGACCTTGGGAACGCTCGGTGGTAGGAAATGCGTGTCTGCCCGGTGATGCCACAACTTTCCCACACAAAAATGTGTGGAAAAAGTGATTTTTTCAGCTAAATTCGAAGTTTGCAGGGGATTCTGGGTAGGAAAACGTTGGGGGATCCACGCAAGCCATACCTCCCTGGAACCCCCGGGTGTCTAGTTTTCAGAAATGTGTGGGTTTGATAGGTTTCCCTACCTGGCCACCGAGCACGGGGCCAAAAACTGAGGTGACCCCCTTGCAAAACCAGGTTGTTTTGTGATAGGCAATTTTAATGTCACCTCAATACGTTTTGGGCCCTAGCCTGTCGCGGGTACTTGGGCCTCCCACACGAGTGAGGTACCATTTTTATCGGGAGACCTTGGGGAACGCTCGGTGGTAGGAAATGCGTGTCTGCCCGGTGATGCCACAATTTTCCCACACAAAAATGTGTGGAAAAAGTGATTTTTTCAGCTAAATTCGAGGTTTGCAGGGGATTTTGGGTAGGAAAACGTTGGGGGATCCACGCAAGCCATACCTCCCTGGAACCCCCCGGGTGTATAGTTTTCAGAAATGTGTGGGTTTGATAGGTTTCCCTAGCTGGCCGCCGAGCACAAGGCCAAAAACTGAGGTGACCCCCCTTGCAAAACCAGGTTGTTTCGTGATAGGCAATTTTAATGTCACCTCAATACGTTTTGGGCCCTAGCCTGTCGCGGGTACTTGGGCCTCCCACACGAGTGAGGTACCATTTTTATCGGGAGACCTTGGGGACTGCTCGGTGGTAGGAAATGCGTGTCTGCCTGGTGATGCCACAACTTTCCCACACAAAAATGTGTGGAAAAAGTGATTTTTTCAGCTAAATTTGAGGTTTGCAGGGGATTCTGGGTAAGAAAACGTTGGGGGATCCACGCAAGCCATACCTCCCTGGAACCCCCCAGGTGTCTAATTTTCAGAAATGTGTGGGTTTGATAGGTTTCCCTAGCTGGCCGCCGAGCACGGGACCAAAAACCGAGGTGACCCCCCTCGCAAAACCAGGTTGTTTTGTGATAGGCAATTTTAATGTCACCTCAATACGTTTTGGGCCCTAGCCTGTCGCGGGTACTTGGGCCTCCCACACGAGTGAGGTACCATTTTTATCGGGAGACCTTGGGGAACACTGGGTGGTAGGAAATGCATGTCTGCCCGGCGATGCCACAACTTTCCCACACAAAAATATGTGGAAAAAGTGATTTTTTCAGCTAAATTCGAGGTTTGCAGGGGATTCTGGGTAGGAAAACGTTGGGGGATCCACGCAAGCCATACCTCCCTGGAACCCCCCGGGTGTCTAGTTTTCAGAAATGTGTGGGTTTGGTAGGTTTCCCTAGCTGGCCGCCGAGCACGGGGCCAAAAACCGAGGTGACGCCCTCACAAAACCAGGTTGTTTTGTGATAGGCAATTTTAATGTCGCCTCAATACCTTTTGGGCCCTAGCCTGTCGCGGGTACTTGGGCCTCCCACACGAGTGAGGCACCATTTTTATCGGGAGACCTTGGGGAACGCTGGGTGGGAGGAAATGCGTGTCTGCCCGGCGATGCCACAACTTTCCCAAACAAAAATGTGTGGAAAAAGTGATTTTTTCAGCTAAATTCGATGTTGGCAGGGGATTCTGGGTAAGAAAACGTTGGGGGATCCACGCAAGCCATACCTCCCTGGAACCCCCCGGGTGTCTAGTTTTCAGAAATGTGTGGGTTTGATAGGTTTCCCTAGCTGGCCACCGAGCACGGGGCAAAACCGAGGTGACCCCCCTCGCAAAACCAGGTTGTTTTGTGATAGGCAATTTTAATGTCACCTCAATACGTTTTGGGCCCTGGCCTGTCGCGGGTACTTGGGTCTCCCACACAAGTGAGGTACCATTTTTATCGGGAGACCTTGGGGAACACTGGGTGGTAGGAAATGCATGTCTGCCCGGCGATGCCACAACTTTCCCACACAAAAATATGTGGAAAAAGTGATTTTTTCAGCTAAATTCGAGGTTTGGTGGGGATTCTGGGTAGGAAAACGTTGGGGGATCCACGCAAGCCATACCTCCCTGGAACCCCCCGGGTGTCTAGTTTTCAGAAATGTGTGGGTTTGATAGGTTTCCCTAGCTGGCCGCCGAGCACGGGGCCAAAAACTGAGGTGACCCCCCTTGCAAAACCAGGTTGTTTTGTGATAGGCAATTTTAATGTCACCTCAATACGTTTTGGGCCCTAGCCTGTCGCGGGTACTTGGGCCTCCCACACGAGTGAGGTACCATTTTTATCGGGAGACCTTGGGGAACGCTCGGTGGTAGGAAATGCGTGTCTGCCCGGTGATGCCACAACTTTCCCACACAAAAATGTGTGGAAAAAGTGATTTTTTCAGCTAAATTCGAGGTTTGCAGGGGATTCTGGGTAAGAAAACGTTGGGGGATCCACGCAAGCCATACCTCCCTGGAACCCCCCGGGTGTCTAGTTTTCAGAAATGTGTGGGTTTGATGGGTTTCCCTAGCTGGCCGCCGAGCACAAGGCCAAAAACTGAGGTGACCCCCCTTGCAAAACCAGGTTGTTTTGTGATAGGCAATTTTAATGTCACCTCAATACGTTTTGGGCCCTAGCCTGTCGCGGGTACTTGGGCCTCCCACACGAGTGAGGTACCATTTTTATCGGGAGACCTTGGGGAATGCTGGGTGGTAGGAAATGCGTGTCTGCCCGGCCGATGCCACAACTTTCCCACACAAAAATGAGTGGAAAAAGTGATTTTTTCAGCTAAATTCTAGGTTTGCAGGGGATTCTGGGTAGGAAAACTTTGGGGGATCGACGCAAGCCATACCTCCCTGGAACCACCCGGGTGTCTAGTTTTCAGAAATGTGTGGGTTTGATAGCTTTCCCTAGCTGGTCGCCGAGCACGGGGCCAAAAACCTAGGTGACCCCCCTTGCAAAACCAGGTTGTTTTGTGATAGGCAATTTTAATGTCACCCCAATACGTTTAGGGCCCTAGCCTGTCGCGGGTACTTGGGACTCCCACACTAGTGAGGTACCATTTTTATCGGGAGACCTTGGGGAACACTGGGTGGTAGGAAATGCATGTCTGCCCGGCGATGCCACAACTTTCCCACACAAAAATGTGTGGAAAAAGTGATTTTTTCAGCTAAATTCGAGGTTTGCAGGGGATTCTGGGTAGGAAAACATTGGGGGATCCACGCAAGCCATACCTCCCTGGAACCCCCCGGGTGTCTAGTTTTCAGAAATGTGTGGGTTTGGTAGGCTTCCCTAGCTGGCCGCCGAGCACGGGGCCAAAAACCAAGGTGACCCGCCTCACAAAACCAGGTTGTTTTGTGATAGGCAATTTTAATGTCGCCTCAATACCTTTTGGGCCCTAGCCTGTCGCGGGTACTTGGGCCTCCCACATGAGTGAGGTACCATTTTTATCGGGAGACCTTGGGGAACGCTCGGTGGTAGGAAATGCGTGTCTGCCCGGTGATGCCACAACTTTCCCACACAAAAATGTGTGGAAAAAGTGATTTTTTCAGCTAAATTCGAGGTTTGCAGGGGATTCTGGGTAGGAAAACGTTGGGGGATCCACGCAAGCCATACCTCCCTAGAACCCCCCGGCTGTCTAGTTTTCAGAAATGTGTGGGTTTGATAGGTTTCCCTAGCTGGCCGCCGAGCACGGGGCCAAAAACTGAGGTGACCCCCTTGCAAAACCAGGTTGTTTTGTGATAGGCAATTTTAATGTCACCTCAATACGTTTTGGGCCCTAGCCTGTCGCGGGTACTTGGGCCTCCCACACGAGTGAGGTACCATTTTTATCGGGAGACCTTGGGGAACGCTCGGTGGTAGGAAATGCGTGTCTGCCCGGTGATGCCACAACTTTCCCACACAAAAATGTGTGGAAAAAGTGATTTTTTTCAGCTAAATTCGAGGTTTGCAGGGGATTCTGGGTAGGAAAACGTTGGGAGATCCACGCAAGCCATACCTCCCTGGAACCCCCCGGTGTCTAGTTTTCAGAAATGTGTGGGTTTGATAGGTTTCCCTAGCTGGCCGCCGAGCACGGGGCCAAAAACTGAGGTGACCCCCCTTGCAAAACCAGGTTGTTTTGTGATAGGCAATTTTAATGTCACCTCAATACGTTTTGGGCCCTAGCCTGTCGCGGGTACTTGGGCCTCCCACACGAGTGAGGTACCATTTTTATTGGGAGACCTTGGGGAATGCTGGGTGGTAGGAAATGTGTGTCTGCCCGGCGATGCCACAACTTTCCCACACAAAAATGTGTGGAAAAAGTGATTTTTTTCAGCTAAATTCGGGGTTTGCAGGGGATTCTGGGTAGGAAAACATTGGGGGATCCACGCAAGCCATACCTCCCTGGAACCCCCCGGGTGTCTAGTTTTCAGAAATGTGTGGGTTTGGTAGGCTTCCCTAGCTGGC
Source organism: Calotriton arnoldi (assembly GCA_963921515.1). NCBI lineage: Eukaryota > Metazoa > Chordata > Amphibia > Caudata > Salamandridae > Calotriton > Calotriton arnoldi. The sequence continues at coordinate 383,896 of CAWUFW010012659.1, read as the reverse complement.
CGCCGAGCACGGGGCCAAAAACCAAGGTGACCCCCCTCACAAAACCAGGTTGTTTTGTGATAGGCAATTTTAATGTCGCCTCAATACCTTTTGGGCCCTAGCCTGTCGCGGGTACTTGGGCCTCCCACACGAGTGAGGTACCATTTTTATCGGGAGACCTTGGGGACTGCTCGGTGGTAGGAAATGCGTGTCTGCCTGGTGATGCCACAACTTTCCCACACAAAAATGTGTGGAAAAAGTGATTTTTTCAGCTAAATTCGAGGTTTGCAGGGGATTCTCGGTAGGAAAACGTTGGGGGATCCACGAAAGCCATACCTCCCTGGAACCCCCCGGGTGTCTAGTGTTCAGAAATGTGTGGGTTTGATAGGTTTCCCTAGCTGGCCGCCGAGCACGGGGCCAAAAACTGAGGTGACCCCCCTTGCAAAACCAGGTTGTTTTGTGATAGGCAATTTTAATGTCACCTTAATACGTTTTGGGCCCTAGCCTGTCGCGGGTACTTGGGCCTCCCACACGAGTGAGGTACCATTTTTATCGGGAGACCTTGGGGAACGCTGGGTGGTAGGAAATACGTGTCTGTCCGGCGATGCCACAACTTTCCCACACAAAAATGTGTGGAAAAAGTGATTTTTTCAGCTAAATTTGAGGTTTGCAGGGGATTCTGGGTAAGAAAACGTTGGGGGATCCACGCAAGCCATACCTCCCTGGAACCCCCCGGGTGTCTAATTTTCAGAAATGTGTGGGTTTGATAGGTTTCCCTAGCTGGCCGCCGAGCACGGGGCCAAAAACCGAGGTGACCCCCCTCGCAAAACCAGGTTGTTTTGTGATAGGCAATTTTAATGTCACCTCAATACGTTTTGGGCCCTAGCCTGTCGCGGGTACTTGGGCCTCCCACACGAGTGAGGTACCATTTTTATCGGGAGACCTTGGGGAACACTGGGTGGTAGGAAATGCATGTCTGCCCGGCGATGCCACAACTTTCCCACACAAAAATATGTGGAAAATGTGATTTTTTCAGCTAAATTCGAGGTTTGCAGGGGATTCTGGGTAGGAAAACGTTGGGGGATCCACGCAAGCCATACCTCCCTGGAACCCCCCGGGTATCTAGTTTTCAGAAATGTGTGGGTTTGGTAGGTTTCCCTAGCTGGCCGCCGAGCACGGGGCCAAAAACCAAGGTGACCCCCTCACAAAACCAGGTTGTTTTGTGATAGGCAATTTTAATGTCGCTTCAATACCTTTTGGGCCCTAGCCTGTCGCGGGTACTTGGGCCTCCCACACGAGTGAGGCACCATTTTTATCGGGAGACCTTGGGGAACGCTGGGTGGTAGGAAATGCGTGTCTGCCCGGCGATGCCACAACTTTCCCAAACAAAAATGTGTGGAAAAAGTGATTTTTTCAGCTAAATTCGATGTTGGCAGGGGATTCTGGGTAAGAAAACGTTGGGGGATCCACGCAAGCCATACCTCCCTGGAATCCCCGGGTGTCTAGTTTTTAGAAATGTGTGGGTTTGATAGGTTTCCCTAGCTGGCCGCCAAGCACGGGGCCAAAAACCGAGGTGACCCCCCTCGCAAAACCAGGTTGTTTTGTGATAGGCAATTTTAATGTCACCTCAATACGTTTTGGGCCCTGGCCTGTCGCGGGTACTTGGGCCTCCCACACAAGTGAGGTACCATTTTTATTGGGAGACCTTGGGGAACACTGGGTGGTAGGAAATGCATGTCTGCCCGGCGATGCCACAACTTTCCCACACAAAAATATGTGGAAAAAGTGATTTTTTCAGCTAAATTCGAGGTTTGCAGGGGATTCTGGGTAGGAAAACGTTGGGGGATCCACGCAAGCCATACCTCCCTGGAACCCCCGGGTGTCTAGTTTTCAGAAATGTGTGGGTTTGGTAGGTTTCCCTAGCTGGCCGCCGAGCACGGGGCCAAAAACCAAGGTGACCCCCTCACAAAACCAGGTTGTTTTGTGATAGGCAATTTTAATGTCGCCTCAATACCTTTTGGGCCCTAGCCTGTCGCGGGTACTTGGTCCTCCCACACGAGTGAGGCACCATTTTTATCGGGAGACCTTGGGGAACGCTGGGTGGTAGGAAATGCGTGTCTGCCCGGCGATGCCACAACTTTCCCACACAAAAATGTGTGGAAAAAGTGATTTTTTCAGCTAAATTCGATGTTGGCAGGGGATTCTGGGTAAGAAAACGTTGGGGGATCCACACAAGCCATACCTCCCTGGAAACCCCCGGGTGTATAGTTTTCAGAAATGTGTGGGTTTGATAGGTTTCCCTAGCTGGACGCCGAGCACGGTGCCAAAAACCGAGGTGACCCCCCTCGCAAAACCAGGTTGTTTTGTGATAGGCAATTTTAATGTCACCTCAATACGTTTTGGGCCCTAGCCTGTCGCGGGTACTAGGGCCTCCCACACGAGTGAGGTACCATTTTTATCGGGAGACCTTGGGGAACACTGGGTGGTAGGAAATGCATGTCTGCCCGGCAATGCCACAACTTTCCCACACAAAAATGTGTGGAAAAAGTGATTTTTTCAGCTAAATTCGAGGTTTGCAGGGGATTCTGGGTAGGAAAAAGTTGGGGGATCCACGCAAGCCATACCTCCCTGGAACCCCCCGGGTGTCTAGTTTTCAGAAATGTGTGGGTTTAGTAGGTTTCCCTAGCTGGCCGCCGAGCACGGGGCCAAAAACCAAGGTGACCCCCTCACAAAACCAGGTTGTTTTGTGATAGGCAATTTTCATGTCGCCTCAATACATTTTGGGCCCTAGCCTGTCGCGGGTACTTGGGCCTCCCACACGAGTGAGGCACCATTTTTATCGGGAGACCTTGGGGAACGCTGGGTGGTAGGAAATGCATGTCTGCCCGGCGATGCCACAACTTTCCCACACAAAAATGTGTGGAAATAGTGATTTTTTTCAACAAAATATGAGGCTAGCAGGGCATGTTGGGTGAAAAAAAACAGTGAGAACCACGCAAGTCATTCACCCTTGTACTTCCCCCTTTGTCTACTACTCAAAAATGTAAAGGTTTGCCTAGGTGACGACTGAGCTAGGGCAGAAAGTCCCCTGCTACCCATTGTGAAAAAAAAATATCTTACAAAAGGCCATTAAACCGACACAAATATAAATCTAACACTCATTTGATAAAGCTAATCCACCACTTACACAGGTTGGTTTTAGCACCTCCAGAAACGCTGGCTTCAAAGCACAAATACTTATCAAAGTATATAAATATTGAAGCCAAGCCTTCTGAAGGGGAGCCATAAAGCCACATCACGGCACCAACCACTTTATGGTCCATTCACACGCCATTCACACACCACACACAAGACTTCCGTACCGCCAGCCACGGGCCCAAACAACCATATCACTTGCACTCACACAAACATACTGCCGCCATGCAAGGGCCCATCACATTCATATGCCACAAGACATAATGACTTTGACTATATTCTACCACCTGTCAAGTCTCCACCTCCTTCTTCCAGAACGTTACCGAACTCATGCCCAGTGAACCTATACTAATGACTTCCATGACAGCCACATGAGGCTCAGGAAGACATGTCTTTCATGCACCTTTAGTGCACTCACTATGCTAAATCCAACTCCTTCCAGTTTGTGGATGCAAGTTGGGGGTGCTCGAGTATGCCGCAAAAACATTTCTCGAGCTGAGCAAGCATATCTACCTTTGAAACTAAGGCAAACATGCTGGAAATTTTCAAAAGATAACATTATAAACTATGAACGGATGAATGTGAAACAAGGGTAGTCCGTGACAACGTAGCATATGTCCAATCCACCGTTATGTGCAGTGACTGTAATGCACTTATCATACAGCAAACTGACCATCTACTAAGTTCTAACGGAGGATGAACATGGCAAGCAGCATTGACCCATAAGTACCACAGTAAATTCAGTGTGAGTGTGGCAGCAATGGATTTGAATCCATGGGTGAAGAAGAAGTCAGGACGTGTATCTATACTACCTTTACTATCTGCCTTCTACCTTTGCAATATTCCTCGGAAAGCGTCCCTACCGTAAGCTGTTCTAACCTGTTCGTGTGTCTGTCCTCAGAGTCCTGACTAACCCTGTCCAATTGTTAAGAGACCCTATACTAATGCCTTTCATCTCTAGCTACTTGAAGCTTGAGTGAACATTTCTGTCACGAGCTATCAATGCTCTCACAATGCTCTATCCAACTCCTTCCAGTTTGTGGATGCAAGTTGGGGGTGCCCGAGTATGCCGCAAAAACATTTCTCGAGCTGAGCAAGCATATCTACCTTTGAAACTAAGGCAAACATGCTGGAAATTTTCAAAAACTTCCTAAAGAGAACATCATAAACTACGAAGAACGGTTGAATGTGAAACACGGGTACTCCATGACAACGTGGCATATGTTCTGTCCACCAGTATGTGCAGCGTGGGGACTATAATGCACTTGTCAATTGGCGAACAGAACAACTACCACGTTCTGAAAGCAGATAAAGGTGTTGAGAAGTCCATGATTTCATGAAGTAGAGGAAGAAATATCCTGCAGCTGCTTGCGTAGTGAAGGAGTGGCCCACAGACAATAGGTATCCATTCACACCAATTGAAAGGTTATCCTATTGGCAGCTCCACCTCAGTCAATTTCCCAGTATTTTGCTTTAGTGTGATACAACATAAAGCAAGTAGGAAAACAGAAGGCAGGCTTACTTGGGACTGGGGACAGTAAACACGAGTCTCCTGCCTCTTTCCCTGCATCGAGCACACTTTACAACGACGACATGGTCACTCCTTTTTGGGTGTTGCAGGAATTTTATCTGCAAAGTGTCGCTCCTGCAGCCTTGCCACGTCCTCCAGAACACATGAAGTGGAGGCTTCTGCTTCTGTAGCAGTAAGACTTTCAATCACAGACAACTGAAAGTCAAGGAAAGACATGAGTCTTCCTGTGGAGGTCTCACGATAAACAACATACGCATTGTATGTTGCCATCTGGATCAGGTGCGTAAACAGTTTCTTATACCAAGTGCGAGTTTTACGACTCGCATTGTATGGCTGAAGAACCTGGTCGTTCTTGTCCACTCCGCCCATGTACTTGTTGTAATCAAGTATACAGGTGGGCTTGTGGACTTCGGCCATCTGACCCTAAACCGTGACAGGGGAAGTGCTCTCAGCATGAATTGTAGTGAGCATGTACACATCACGCCTATCTGAGAACTTAACTGCGAGCAGTTCGTTGGAACGCAACGCAGTGCTCTGGGATTTCTGGAGCTTCTTGCAAACAAGCTCCTGCGGGAATCCTTTGCGGCAACAACGAATTGTACCGCAAGCCACGGTGCCAGCTTTGTAGAGCTCACTGAACAGCTCTACTCCTGTATAGAAATTGTCCACATAAAGGTTATAACCTTTGTGAAGAAGTGGCTGGACAAGCTCCCATACGATCTTTCCTGTGACCCCTAGCATGGGAGGGCAACCTACAGGGTTAAGAGTTGTGTCCTTCCCTGTATACACTCTCAAGCTGTACACATAGCCAGTCGAGCTCTCACACAGCATGTACAGCTTGATGCCATAGCGAGCGCGTTTGCTCGGAATGTACTGCCTAAACAGCAGCCGCCCTTTATACAAGATCAAGGACTCATCAATGGCTATATTCTTTCCAGGAGTATAAACCTCTGGAAACCTGGCAGACAAATGTTCCACGACAGGCCGAATTTTGAACAACCTGTCATAGTCTGGATGGTCCCGGGGCAATGCAGCAGAATTGTCATTGAAATGCAGCATGCGCTGCAATAGCAAAAAACGATCTCTGCTCATGTATGGTGCAAAGATGGGGGTTAACCAAACCGTGCGAGTAGACCAGTAGGATAGCAAGGTTGGTTTATGCACTACCCCCATTTTAAGTGTGAGGCCCAAAAATATCTTCAACTCCCTAGTGAAGTGGGAGTCCACTTGCGCGCCCTAGAATGAGGCCCAAGAGTGCCTCCTTGCTCCCTCAGAAATTGTTCGGCACGCAAATTTGTTTGGTGCACAATTTCGTCTAGGAAGTCAACACCAAAAAAGAGATGGAAGTAGTCAATTGGCAAAAAATTTGCCGTATCTACTTTACATCCAGCGTCACCAGTAAAAGGCGGAATTTGGGGCTGAACTAAATTGGGAGGCTGCCAAGACAGCACTCCGTCTGTGCTTGCGGCCGCACGTGCCTGCACTCTGGGTTGCTCTAACCTGTTACGGGTGTCCTGCTGCACAGACTGTGCTGGCAAAGGGACAGCACGACTGACATCGTCTCCTTCAGAATCGCTGGACGATGAGTCATCGGATGGAACTGCGCCGACTGAAAAGTCACTCCCAGATTTGGCTCCATTGTCCTCTCCCTCAGATGCTGTCTCAGTATCTGCTGTCTCAGTCTCTGATCCTGCCTCAGAGCTGGACTCCAGAACCAGATTTAGGGCCTGGGCAGCATTAATCCAACGATATGCCATCTCTGCTAGTGCCTAAACTATCCTTTTAAAACACTATCCTACGTAGAAGGCAGATAGGTTGTTGGTTTTAAAGTGTAGGTGGGTGTGTGCGTAAGTGAAGTGTTTAAGTCAATAATGACGAAGTCACCTTACCTTTGCGAAATCCGTACGCTCTCCAAAAAGACTAAGAAAGAGAGAAAAAAGACACAGTATTACTTTACCTTGCCACATACCCATAATCGAAGCCTTTTAGCGCTGGTGGGAGCCAGTGCTACCATCATTTTAGCGCCAAGATGCCTACGGGTGAACGTGTGCTTTACAATTGCACACTATGACCTCCTTTGATGCGCCCACTACCATCCTTGCAAACGTGCCCCTCATCTCTCCATAGCCCCTCTCTCACATACATTTAGTCTGTTACAAAGTGTTTCTACTGCGTGGCTTTACTAATCCACTTAGCTGTCTACATAATACCGATCTGTTCATTTCAGCATACCCTTTATGGCGTCAAAACTGCCACTACACAAAAGTCAGATATCTCTATCTAGCAGAAATGTTGTACTCTGCAGCAGTACCACACTTTACTGCCTTTCAGGTAACTTCAAAGAGACTCATTATAGTTCTTTCACAGTCTCATAATTTCAGCACTGAGAAATATCTCTGTAAATAAATATTTATATATATATAACAATTAATTCCCAATGTCAGCGCGCTCAATACCTGGTGCAGGCAGCAACGGGTAGAATCCTTACACAATATTTAAATTCAGAAACACAAAGGATGCCGCACTCCAGAGACAGGTTTCAGAGTTGCTTTATTTTCACCACCACTACCACCAGTCGTGGTGAAAATAAAGCAACTCTGAAACCAATCTCTGGAGTGCGGCATCCTTTGTGTTTCTGAATATATATATATATATATATATATATATATATATATCCGTATGAATCATGACGAGAAAAGGCGCCCTTCCAGGTGGGCCAGGGATTCGTAGCGACATTGCCGCTTTACTATTCCAAATGAAAATCATGCCGTATTATAGCACAAAGGAAGCCCTCCAGTCGAGAAAGCAGGTAACAGCAGTCAAAGAGTACATGTATCTATATATATATATATTCACTGAAAAAACCATAGGTTTCAGACACGTTATAGTTACAAATTAGCATTTAAAAAACCTTTGAAAGTCACTGAAAAAACCATAGGTTTCAGACACGTTATAGTTACAAATTAGCATTTAAAAAACCTTTGAAATTCACTGAAAAAACCATAGGTTTTAGGGACAGTTATAGTTACTTGGACATTGCACTCGTACAAAACCCGTGAAATTCCCCCGTTATAGTTAGTTCAGCTAACTATAACTCGCGCCCCGCAATGCACTGCTGATGATGTCACATATTACATCACTCATGACATGGTCAGTGACATCACTGATGACATCATTGATGACATCTCAAATGACATCACTGATGACATCATCCAGTGACTGTGTGTTTCTGTAAAGTTTAAATATTTTTAAAATATATAGGAAAAGACGTATTGAAGAATGAGTGGGTGTGTAAGTGTCTGTATGGATGATTTAGTAGGTGCGTGACTGACTCTATAAGTGAATGATTTAACGTATCTTACTGAATGCATGGGTTAGTGACTAAACTGGGTGTATGTCTGTATCCATCTGTCTGTTGCTGTGTAAGTGGCTGCATGTGTTTGTGAATAGCTAAATGATTTTCTATATGAGTTATTGAATGCTTGTCTGAGTATCTGTATGGGTGCCTGAGTGTTTGTGTGGGAGGGGTGTGTGCAACTCTGTGCATAGATGTGTGAGTGGGTGATTCACTGGGTGGATGGTTTCAAGAGTGCATCTGTGATAGACTGTATGGGTGGGTAAGTGTGTGTAAGAGTGTGTTAGTGAGTGAATGTATGTCCCAGTGGTACATGTGTGAGTAACTACATATGTGAAAGGCAGTATATATGTGTGTTGGAGTATATAAATAGCTATAAGCAAGAGTGAGTGATTGTGATAGTGGCTGTATGGATGATTGTGTGCTTGTATCAGTGATTGTATAAGAGCGTAACAATGTGCTACTATTTGTATGAGTAAGTGAGCTGGTGTGTGTATAACTGTATAGGTGAGTAAATGGCAGTGTGTTTAATTATTTGCATGACTGACTAGGTGTGTGAGTATCTCTATGGATGAGTGGCGTTGTTTGAGTGTCTATATAGGAGTAAGAGTGCATATGATAGTCCTGTACTGAGTGACCGTAAGTATGAGTGACTGTACGGGTGAGTGAGTGGATGTGTGTGTGTAGACCTAAGAATCAGTGAGTGGGTATGTAGTTATTGGTGTTGGAGTGTCTATGGTTTTGCGAATGGCAGTCTGTAATTTAGAGTGGGTGTATCAAAGGTTATATTAGGGTGTGAGGAGGTGCATCAGATTATCACGTGGATGATGTCATCAGTGATGTCATTTGAGATGTCATCAGTGATGTCATCAGTGATGTCACTGACCATGTCATGAGTGATGTAATATGTGACGTCATCAGCAGTGCATTGCGGGGGCGCGAGTTATAGTTAGCTGAACTAACTATAACGGGGGAATTTAACGGGTTTTGTACGAGTGCAATGTCCAAGTAACTATAACTGTCCCTAAAACCTATGGTTTTTTCAGTGAATTTCAAAGGTTTTTAAATGCTAATTTGTAACTATAACGTGTCTGAAACCTATGGTTTTTTCAGTGAATTTCAAAGGTTTTTAAATGCTAATTTGTAACTATAACGTGTCTGAAACCTATGGTTTTTTCAGTGAATTTCAAAGGTTTTTTAAATGCTAATTTCTAACTATAACGTGCCTGAAACCTACGGTTTTTTCAGTGAATTTCAAAGGTTTTGTAAATGACAATTTTTAAATGTATTAATTGTTATATTAATTTTTTTCATACTGATTTACTACATTTTTAGAAACAATTTTTTTTACATATTTTATTTGTCAAATTACATTGTAATTACATTATACATTACATTACAAAAAATACTTTCTCAGAATGAATTACTTTAGTTTAAATACTTTGCAGATAGGCAATAGACTTTTAAGTACAGTAGTTACAGTTGTTGCAATGGGCAACACATTTTCAAACACAATGCAACATTCAGCTCAATGTGAATTTCTAGTTAAATGCAATTAGTTACTTTATGGATTACTTTTGTAACCACAGGACTGGATCCTAGATTCAGTCCTGGTACATCTCCTGTAAACAGTTGAGTAAAAGCGTTTTGGTTACAGTCGTGATTTTTAAGGAATATTATTGTATTTTAAAAGTTGACACTTTGAAACTTTTTCTCATAGAATCACCAATGTTATCCTATGGAAGGAAATTCACTTAGCAGGTAAAAACTGTTATCGTTACTTTTTCTTACTCAGTGTTGGATCCTGGATCCAGCACTGGTGCATCTCCTGTAAACAGTTGAAAGAATGCGTTTAAGTCATACAGGCGATTTTTAAGGAATATTTGTAGTTTGTGAAAATCAACACTTTGAAACTTTTTGCTGAAAACCAGTCAATGTTAGCCTATGAAGGAAATTCAAGTTACCGGTAAGTACGGTTAAAATTACTTTTGAGGATCAGTACTGGGCTGAAACATGCAGCACTGAGGTCTCTCCTGATAACAGGTGAGTAAATCGGAATTCGTATTTCGGCTGATTTTAGAGGAATATTTTAAAGTTCCAAAACTCCACACTTAGAAGAATTTCCAAGTGAAACCAGTCAATGTTAGCCTATGGAAGGAAATTCAAGTTACTGGTAAGTACGGTTAAAATTACTTTTCAGGACCAGTACTGGGCTGAAAGATGCAGCACTGAGGTCTCTCCTGATAACAGGTGAGTAAATCAGAATTCGGATTTCGGCTGATTTTAGAGGAATATTTGTATGTTTCAAAAATCAACACTTAGAAACTTTTTCAGCAAAAAGCAGACAATGATATCCTATGGAAGGAAATTCAAGTTACTGGTAAGTACGGTTAAAATTACTTTTGAGGATCAGTACTGGGCTGAAAGATGCAGCACTGAGGTCTCTCCTGATAACAGGTGAGTAAATCGGAATTCGTATTTCGGCTGATTTTAGAGGAATATTTTAAAGTTCCAAAACTCCACACTTAGAAGAATTTCCAAGTGAAACCAGTCAATGTTAGCCTATGGAAGGAAATTCAAGTTACTGGTAAGTACGGTTAAAATTACTTTTCAGGACCAGTACTGGGCTGAAAGATGCAGCACTGAGGTCTCTCCTGATAACAGGTGAGTAAATCAGAATTCGGATTTCGGCTGATTTTAGAGGAATATTTGTATGTTTCAAAAATCAACACTTAGAAACTTTTTCAGCAAAAAGCAGACAATGATATCCTATGGAAGGAAATTCAAGTTACTGGTAAGTACGGTTAAAATTACTTTTGAGGATCAGTACTGGGCTGAAAGATGCAGCACTGAGGTCTCTCCTGATAACAGGTGAGTAAATCGGAATTCGTATTTCGGCTGATTTTAGAGGAATATTTTAAAGTTCCAAAACTCCACACTTAGAAGAATTTCCAAGTGAAACCAGTCAATGTTAGCCTATGAAGGAAAATCAAGTTACCGGTAAGTACGGTTAAAATTACTTTTCAGGATCAGTACTGGGCTGAAAGATGCAGCACTGAGGTCTCTCCTGATAACAGGTGAGTAAATCGGAATTCGTATTTCGGCTGATTTTAGAGGAATATTTTAAAGTTCCAAAACTTCACACTTAGAAGAATTTCCAAGTGAAACCAGTCAATGTTAGCCTATGAAGGAAATTCAAATTACCGGTAAGTACGGTTAAAATTACTTTTGAGGATCAGTACTGGGCTGAAAGATGCAGCACTGAGGTCTCTCCTGATAACAGGTGAGTAAATCGGAATTCGTATTTCGGCTGATTTTAGAGGAATATTTTAAAGTTCCAAAACTCCACACTTAGAAGAATTTCCAAGTGAAACCAGTCAATGTTAGCCTATGAAGGAAATTCAAGTTACCGGTAAGTACGGTTAAAATTACTTTTCAGGACCAGTACTGGGCTGAAAGATACAGCACTGAGGTCTCTCCTTATAACAGGTGAGTAAATCGGAATTCCTATTTCGGCTGATTTTAGAGGAATATTTGCACAATGGTGAAGGGAGGGGGCGGGGCCTGAGGTGACATCTTTGCAAACGCGCCCGGTGGCGCGTTTTAAGTTGGGGGATTAAGTTCCCTTGAATCCTGAGGGTCCCTAGGGGCCAACTAGACCACCAGGAACCTCCAATATGCGCCAGGGGCTGCGTTGCAGAGACGTGTAGAGAGGCCACACCCCTTTTACACCTCTCTGCAACGCAGCTCTGTGGCGCTTTCTGGATGTACCTGTTGGGCTAGTTGGCCCCCAGGGACCCTCAGGATTGAAGGGGATTTAATTCCCCATCTTAAAACGCGCCAGGGGCCTGTTTGCACACATGTCACCTGAAGCCCCGCCCCCTCCCTTCACCACTGTGCAAACGCGCCCCGTGGCGCGTTTTAAGTTGGGGGATTAAGTCCCCTTGAATCCTGAGGGTCCCCGGAGTCCAACTAGCCCACCATATACCTCCAAAAGCGCCACAGAGCTGCGTTGCAGAGAGGTGTAAAAGGGGTGTGGCCTCTCTACACCTCTCTGCAATGCAGCCCCCTGGCGCATACTGGAGGTTCCTGATGGGCTAGTTGGCCCCCAGGGACCCCCAGTATTCAAGGGGAATCGTTCCCCTCTGCAAACGCGCCAGGGGCGCGTTTGCAGAGTGGTGAAGGAAGGGGCGGGGCCTGCGGGCCGATCGTTTTTTTTTTTTTAAATTTTTGTCCCCTGAAGGGGGGCTGTGTAGCCCCCTTCCTTTTTCCTGTTTTTATGCCCTGGGGACCCCATCCCCAAGGGCCTTACCCCTTTTTTTTAATTTGTAATTTTAAAAAAAACGGGAAGGGGGCCGCATGGCCCCCTTCACTGGGCCTGTATTGGCCCCGGGGACCCCATCCCCGGGGCATGGCCTCGTTTTTATTTATATTCTTTGGAGGGGGCTGCGTGGCCCCCTCCTCTGGCCATTTAAGGCCCCGGGGACCCCATCCCCGGGGCCGGCCATTCCGTTTTTTTTTTTTAAAATTAATTTATTTTTTGGGGGAGGGGGCCGCGTGGCCCCCTCCCGAGCCACTACTTGCCCCGGGGACCCCATCCCCCGGGGCCTGGCCTCTCGTTGGGGACTGTGGGGGTCCCCAATCCCCCACAGTCCCGCCGGCTCCCCGCGTCCCTAGGGTGCCGGCATTGCTTGTACACATGGGGAGCAGCTAACATGCTGCTCCCCATGTGTAAAGCAATCGGCTTTGGATATTGGAAGAGAGAGCAGGTTTCCTGCTCTCTCTTCCAATATCCAAGCAGTTTGCAATGACAGGACGGGAGCCGCGAGGCTCCCGTCCTGTCATTGCAAACAGCAGTGTCCCGGGGGTAGGCACCCCGGGACACTGCAGGAGCCGGCCCTGGGGGTGGTGGTCCCCAGGGCCATCAAGGGCTTCCAGGAGGGGGGCCGCGCGGCCCCCTCCCATTCAGTACACAGCCCCGGGGAGGTGGTGGTCCCCGGGGCTCTGGGGTCCGTAACGGACCCCCATATTAAAATGTTTAGTGCCCCGGGAGGTGGTGGTCCCGGGCGTGTGGGGGCTGGAGCCCCCACACAGGTTTAATAATTTTTTTAAAAAGCCCCGGGGAGGTGGTGGTCCCCGGGGCTGCGGGAGGGCTCAGAGCCCTCCCGCACCATTTTTAAAAAGCCCCGGGGGTGGCGGTCCCCGGGGCTTGGGGGCCCTTTGAGGCCCCCACACATTAAATTATCCCCCACCATGCCCCCGGGACTTGGGCCACCCGGGGGCCAATTAACATCGAAGCGCGGAGACCGCGCTTCGATTTTTTCGGCAGGATTCGCGCACCCTGAGCGCATCCTGCCGATTTTTAAAAAAAAAATTTTTTTTGCCCAGGGGTCCTTGTGGGACCCCCTGAGCAAACCTAGGGGGTCAGGGTGTTTCTACCCTCCCCCTTTGTGCGCTTGCGCACTTGTTTCTGTCCCTCGGTTCTACCGAGGGACAAAATGGCTGCCAACATTTCCTGAATCGGAATGTTGACAGCCAGCTGACAGCCAATTAACATGCAGCTCGTGATCGGGACGGTGCGCGCAGGGTGCGCTCAGGGTGCGCGAATCCTCCGTGCCCATAGATATATATGTACTTTTACTTTTTGATTTTCTCAGCAACTACTGAACGGATTTACACCATTTAACAAAAGGGTTCTTTCTGAACCAAGAACTACCTTTTTCCCAAATTTGGTGTAATTCCGTTCAGCAGTTCGGGCTGTAGCCGTGTCTAAAGTTTCCTATGGAAAAATGCATGGGAAAACGCGTTTTGGGACCCCCTTTTTCTCGGCCCCCGCTTGACGAATCCCCCGAGACTTTCAGGGTAGGAGCGGACCGGAGCGGGCCACAAAGTTTGAAAATTTCGCGAAGATACGTCAACCGGCAAGAGAGTTATTTCAAATAGAATGTCGCGGATTTCCTATGGATAATAGGTTGTAACTATAACTATCTACTGGCGACCGCCAGTAGATAATATATATATATATATATATAGATATGTATATAGATACATATATATCATTCACTCCAGGGCCGGCATTAGCGCTGGTGGCGCCTGTGCGACAATGTCTGCTGGTGCCCCACCAATGACCACCTCTGCCATGGATTCCCTCACTAGCACCATACAGTGCCCCTCAAGTCTCAAAACCACTCACACCAGTGTACGGTGTCAGAGCACTTTACACCACACACACACACATTGCACAGAGACAACAGTACATAGGATATGCTACATCAGACAGGACAAGGTGTAGTGTAGCAGTAACATGCCATCTATACTGGCAGGCAATATAGTTTGAGCCCTTATTCTGGGAAAGCACAAATCCAGAATTTAAAACGTACCATCGTTGGGGGTTCTCTTTCATAATAAGAATTATTTTCTACCCAAATGAACCCTTTTCACAAGATTAGATGATGAAAGACTGGGCAAAAAAAACATAAAGCTGGCACAGAAGCAGTAACCCACTAACCTCTTTACATTATATCAGACATGCCAACCCTCCCAATTCAGGCGGGAGACTACCGATTTCAAGGCTAGCCTCCCGCCTCCCGATTCCTGCAAGCAAAAACCCGATTCCTCGGGGGTTTCAGCTGACAGGGCTTGGTATTGTGTAATTTGCTAATTCTTCCAGCAATAGTCAGAGTGGCAATGCAGGGGCTCTAGAAGGGGTGAAAAACCAACAAAGCCTGTGTGTGCCCGGGAAGCTGTTTCAGCCCGGGCTACCACACAGGGGTGTGGGGGGTGTATGCACTGCCAGCAACCTGCCATGCTTCTGAAAGGTAAGAAAAAAACGTGCATTTGCGTTTCAAATGTCCGATCCTGCAGCAGCACACTTCCAAAGCCCATACATGACAGTAACCCGATTCAAGACCCCAATCTCCCGATTTTTTTTTTAAATCTCCCACTTTGCTCTTCTGAAATGTTGGCATGTAATATATATGCACTTTATGTGCATGCCTATGGCTCCCCTGGGAGCAGATTGTGGCCCCCATAATTATATACATAATTATTGCCCCCACAGGGGGTCGGCCACTGAGCAGAAGGACCGACCCCCTGCCAATATCGCCGCCATTTAAAAAAAAAAAAAAACGTCTTTTTTTTTTATTTTTTAAGGGGCGATCGCGCCCCCCAAGGAAAGTCAGGTAAATTAATTTAAAAATGTGCCCCCTGGGGGAGGCGACCCATCACCACGAGGGCCGACCCCCCCAAAGACATCCCTGGTGTCTAGTGGGGTTTCCTGGCCATGGATCGCAGCAGCGCTGCGATCCACGGCCAGGAAACCCTTTCAGGAAGGCCTCGTTTGAAAGGGGAGACTCTCCCTTCAAACGAGGCCTCCCTGAAAGCTGGGAGGCCGTTTCCAGCCAGATTTCCCCATCGGAGCCGAGCACGGCCTTACCTGCTGCTGTCCTCGGCTCCGGTGGGGAAATCAGTGACGTCAGAGCGCCTCGCGGCGCGCTGACGTCACAGATGGGCGGGAGAGGGGGCGGGGGAAGACGCGGAAAGCCTTCCGCGTCTCCCCCAGTAAGAATAAAATAAAAAAATTAATCCGGTGCGATGCACCGGACGATTTTTTTAGTGCCCTCCCTGGTGACGTCCAATGGACGTGCGCAGCACCAGGGAGGTAGTGCTTGCGTCGGCCATTGGCCGACGCAAGCACCAAAAGGGTTAATATAGTGGTTGTCATTTTGATATGTTGTTAAATTATGTAGTTGTAATTAAAAAAGTTTCAAGTTACTACTGATTTGTTTGCTTAATAGTTGTTATAGATTTGAATATTGTTATTGTATTGTAATGTTGACTAAAACTGCCAGTTACATCTTCAGGGAGTGCGAAAGGCTCCCAAATGTATATGTATCTATACGGTACTATGCATGTCTTTTATGCTACAAAGAGTTAGTTATGAGAAGTCATTTATTTGAATACCCTAGAATGCTGACTTGTCATGCAACAGTGAGGTCTCAGTAGAGAGATCATTTCTTGTCCACACTGTCGTATAGAGATCTCTCATATATGAGAGAGGTCTTGGAACAGAGGCCAGTGCTTCTTCATACTTTAGAATGCACTGTCATCAGCTGTTGAAGATGTGATAGTGGAGAGGGCAGTTATTTTGCACATGTTACTACATGTGCTTGTGACTCTGGAGAGAAGTTTCAATGGCGAGGTCTATCTCTGTCTGCACCCTACTACGTATGTTTGAGGGAGAGGTGAGTGTGTTCTCACATTCAAGTAGGCACAGTTGTCCAAGAGACAGTTTCAGCAGAAAGGCTACTCCATTATGTACCCCAAATATGGACATTCATCACCATAAAGGAAGGTATGAGCAGAGAGAGCTGTCTCTACCCACAGCCTACTTTGCACATGTGTTTGTCTGGGGAGATGTCTGACTTGACAGGGCAGTGTGTCTCCATATCCAAGTTTTTATAGTTGTTATGCAAGATAGAATTCTCAAAATAGAGGTAATTTCCTCCCCACACCTTACTTGTACATATGTCATCATGGGGAGAGCTGTGACAAGAGAGTAAGCCCCTTTTCATGCTTCAATTTGCACACCCATCATCCAAGAGACAGGCTACAGGAGAGGGGCTAGTGTCTCTCCACATTCGACCATGCAGACTTATCATCCAAGAGAGATGTGCCTGAAAAAAAGACAGTTCGTCCCTACAGCCTAGTGTACATACCTGTTAGCATTGGAAGAGGTATGAGCAGAAAGGTAAGTTTTTCACAAAGACTATTACAAACACCTCTCACCATGGGGAGATGTGTTAGCGGACAGGCCACTCACTTCCCAGACATTACTCTGTATCCCTGTTGCTCTAGGAAGAGGTGTCAGAAAAGTGGACACTCCTTGCCCACACTGTACTGCACATCCATGTTGTCCTAGAGATAGGTGTTAGTGGAGAGGACAATGTTTCCTTACACACGACCGTGTATGTGTATCATTCGGGGGAGAGGTCTCACTGGACAGAAAAATCCATTCCCAAATCCTAATATAGAGAGTTATTGTCCTGGGGAGAGTTCTCAGTGGAGAGACCAGTACCTCTAATACTTGCTATGCAATACAGAGGTCTTACATGTGAGGTGAGTGCCTTCTACACCCTACTATGCATACTGCTGAGCCTGAAGAAAGAAGTAAGTGGAGAGGCAGTGTCTTGTTACACCCTGCTCTATACACTGGTCACCTTGATGCAAGGTCTCAGAGGAGAGGCCAGTCCCTCCACATAGTCTACTATATACAGTTGTTGGTATGAGGAAAAGAATGAGTGAGAACCCAGTCTCTCCTCACATCCTACTATGCACTGTTGTCATATTGTGAAAAGGTCTTATTGGAGAGTCCACTTTTGCCCCACACCTTACTAATGGGTGCTGTTAGGCATAAGTACCATAATGAAGGAAAGTATAAATTCCTGCCCCAAACATTCTTACGATCTCCCAAGAGTCTCGCAGGATCAAAAACAAAAAAGTTGGGGCAGAGGAAATCTTTCTCAAGAGAGAGGTTTCGGTGGAGAGGCTCCTCTGTTTGCACAGTCTGATATACCTACACTACAATACAGAGCTATTATAAATGAAATATAGGTTAAATGTTTGGGCTTGCGAGAGCTGGAGAAATATAAAAGTGAGGACAGGCGTTTGGGTGTTCCCGCTCTCAAGCACAAGAGCCTTCATGTTTATAGTGTGTAATGTTCAGTTACACATAGAACTGGATACATTCCTTGATGTTATTAAGGAAGATCCTGTTCCCTTCTGCTGTGAAGTGCACTCCATCTCGTCTATAGACACCTGGCATATCAAACCGGATGTTGTTATGATATATAGAGCCCATCCCATGGTCACGAAGAAATGCAGAAACTGTTTAATTGAGATGCTTCTGGGATTTCTCAGTCTAAGGACAAAACACTTTTCACCATTGACATTTTTGTCTTTGATATATATTAGAATATACAAAGGCAGCGTGAGGATAGAGAGACATCAATTGTGAAAGGGTCTCCTTCATTTGGATTTCAAGTGCAACATCTGCGATTGTGCCTAGGTCATTGCCACCACAGTGCACTGTCTTCAGTTATGGGTGCTCACAATCCAAAATGCTCTCAACCACTGGTAACAATTGATGCCACTTCATACCTCTGTGGCCAATCCAAGTTATGTCCAAGTTTGTAATTCCAAGATTTCTGTCAATACCACAGTTAATGGCATATTCTCTGGCACAGTGGATGAAGCTGTGTCCCAAACTCCAGAGGTGAACCATGGTGCAGTATGGAGATCTCAGTCACAAGAGGAGTGCGCAGCAGAATGAGTAAGCTCTGTGAGCAAGATAGAGTTATATGAGGAGAGAAAAATGGGAGGGTGGCAAAACTATAAATGTAATTGGTAGATTTTTGGCAGGTACAAAAGGAGGTTAGGTTGTGAACAACTGCTGTTTGTATGGTGCACAGTTACTTGATAAACAGTATGAGTTTTTCTATTGGGTGATTTTCAAATTTTGGTACGATCTCTGGAGATGCTTATGAGAGTAAAGAAGGCAGCACTGTCCCCTTGGACTGCACGCAAGAAATTGCCTGACTGACTTGTGAGAGGCTCACAAGAGCTATTGACTATAATGGGCTCTTCCTGGCTCTCGCAAGAGTTTTTCAGAAGGGAAGAAAGGGAAACATACTACAAACCACATAGATAATAAAACTATAGGGTAGCTCGTTAAAGAGCAGTTTTTGTTAACATTTTGTAACAATTTTCATTTTTTTTGTTTTCTAACTTGTTTTCAATTTTATTATAGGGTAGAACTAAAACATACAACTTGGTGGAGGAGAAAACAACATCTTAAAAACAAAAAGGAGAACATTCTAGAAAAATAACTGCTAAAAAACAAACTGCTGCCTATGGGGGCATTTGTGATCTTCAACAAGCTTTTCCTCTGCAGACCTGGTTGATGCCAATGAAAAAATGATCTGCTTACATAAGCAGAAAAAAAGTGCTTTATTAAGATAAGCAAGGTTGTTATCTGCTTCAGCACTCAGTACCTGGGCAGGCACAGTATCTACAGGTTCAAATGAGGTGGAAGCCCCTGAAGAGTTGTCCAGCTCCACAGCATGAACTAACTTTGCCCAAGTAAGCCTTTGTGGATGCAAAGATCTGAGGTGCCTCCACATTTCTGTAGTACTCACACTCTACTGTTTGTAACTAGTCCTCCGGCTGAACTCCTTCTTGCAAAGTTTGCAAATGACATACTCTGCACAGACTTTTTGTACCTGGCCTTAGGTCAAAAAATCCCTATACCGAAAGCTCTTTGGCAAGCTGACGTGGCTGAGCTGGTGCCACAGCACCAGGCTGCTCATCAGAATCTGAGAAAGACATTTTTTCTGTAGCAAAACAAAAAGACACACAAAGCAAAGCAACAAGGTCTACCCAAGGCAAACTCCAATAGCAAATAAACCAAAAGGATAGATTCTACCTTTTGCAAATAAAGACATCCGTATCAACCAATCACAACTCTTCCTTGGGGTGTGTTTCCTCTCCCGGACCTCTCAAAAGACTCTAGTGAGATTGTAAAAAAATGATTGCTTTATATATTGAATTAGACAATTCATAAATAATTTTTCTAATGTAATCAATACCTCTAATTTCATCCTTTGTTCAGAATACCAAGAAAACACTGCTATTAACCTAATTCCATATGTAAGATCTCGCGGGTGCTTCGCGAGAGCCGAACAGGAAGTACAGCCCCCTCAGAGTCCACAAAGGGGATTGTGTGATTGACTCCCATGAGTGTCTCACAAGAATCATGATGAGAAAAGGCGCCCTTCCAGGTGGGCCAGGGCTTCGTAGCGACATTGCCGCTTTACTATTCCAAATGAAAATCATGCCGTATTATAGCACAAAGGAAGCCCTCCAGTCGAGAAAGCAGGTAACAGCAGTCAAAGAGTACATGTATCTATATATATATATATATATATATGTATATATATATATATATATATATAGATATGTATATAGATACATATATATCATTCACTCCAGGGCCGGCATTAGCACTGGTGGCGCCCTGTGCGACAATGTCTGCTGGTGCCCCACCAATGACCACCTCTGCCATGGATTCCCTCACTAGCACCATACAGTGCCCCTCAAGTCTCAAAAACCACTCACACCAGTGTACGGTGTCAGAGCACTTTACACCACACACACACACATTGCACAGAGACAACAGTACATAGGATATGCTACATCAGACAGGACAAGGTGTAGTGTAGCAGTAACATGCCATCTATACTGGCAGGCAATATAGTTTGAGCCCTTATTCTGGGAAAGCACAAATCCAGAATTTAAAACGTACCATCGTTGGGGGTTCTCTTTCATAATAAGAATTATTTTCTACCCAAATGAATCCTTTTCACAAGATTAGATGATGAAAGACTGGGCAAAAAAACATAAAGCTGGCACAGAAGCAGTAACCCACTAACCTCTTTACATTATATCAGACATGCCAACCCTCCCAATTCAGGCGGGAGACTACCGATTTCAAGGCTAGCCTCCCGCCTCCCGATTCCTGCAAGCAAAACCCGATTCCTCGGGGTTTCAGCTGACAGGGCTTGGTATTGTGTAACGTGCTAATTCTTCCAGCAATAGTCAGAGTGGCAATGCAGGGGCTCTAGAAGGGGTGAAAAACCAACAAAGCCTGTGTGTGCCCGGGAAGCTGTTTCAGCCCGGGCTGCCACACAGGGGTGTGGGGGGTGTATGCACTGCCAGAAACCTGCCATGCTTCTGAAAGGTAAGAAAAAAATGTGCATTTGCGTTTCAAATGTCCGATCCTGCAGCAGCACACTTCCAAAGCCCATACATGACAGTAACCCGATTCAAGACCCCAATCTCCCGTTTTTTTTTTTTAAATCTCCCACTTTGCTCTTCTGAAATGTTGGCATGTATGTTATATGCACTTTATGTGCATGCCTATGGCTCCCCTGGGAGCAGATTGTGGCCCCCATAATTATATACATAATTATTGCCCCCACAGGGGGTCGGCCACTGAGCAGAAGGACCGACCCCCTGCCAATATCGCCGCCATTTAAAAAAAAAAAAAACGTCTTTTTTAAGGGGCGATTGCGCCCCCCAAGGAAAGCCAGGTAAATTAATTTAAAAATGTGCCCCCGGGGGAGGCGACCCATCACCACGAGGGCCGACCCCCAATGACATCCCTAGTGTCTAGTGGGGTTTCCTGGCCGTGGATCGCAGCAGCGCTGCGATCCACGGCCAGAAACCCTTTCAGGAAGGCCTCGTTTGAAAGGGAGACTCTCCCTTTCAAATGAGGCCTCCCTGAAAGCTGGGAGGCCGTTTCCAGCCAGATTTCCCCATCGGAGTCGAGCACGGCCTTACCTGCTGCTGTCCTCGGCTCCGGTGGGAAATCAGTGACGCTCAGAGCGCCTCGCGGCGCGCTGACGTCACAGATGGGCTGGAGGGGGCGGGGAAGATGCGGAAAGCCTTCCGCGTCTCCCCATTAAGAATAAAATAAAAAAATTAATCCGGTGCAATGCACCGGCCGATTTTTTTAGTGCCCTCCCTGGTGACGTCCAATGGACGTGCGCAGCACCAGGGAGGTAGTGCTTGCGTCGGCCATTGGCCGACGCAAGCACCAAAAGGGTTAATATAGTGGTTGTCATTTTGATATGTTGTTAAATTATGTAGTTGTAATTAACAAAGTTTAAAGTTACTACTGATTTGTTTGCTTAATAGTTGTTATAGATTTGAATATTGTTATTGTATTGTAATGTTGACTAAAACTGCCAGTTACATCTTCAGGGAGTGCGAAAGGCTCCCAAATGTATATGTATCTATACGGTACTATGCATGTCTTTTATGCTACAAAGAGTTAGTTATGAGAAGTCATTTATTTGAATACCCTAGTATGCTGACTTGTCATGCAACAGTGAGGTCTCAGTAGAGAGATCATTTCTTGTCCACACTGTCGTATAGAGACCTCTCATATATGAGAGAGGTCTTGGAACAGAGGCCAGTGCTTCTTCATACTCTAGAATGCACTGTCATCAGCTGTTGAAGATGTGATAGTGGAGAGGGCAGTTATTTTGCACATGTTACTACATGTGCTTGTGACTCTGGAGAGAAGTTTCAATGGAGAGGTCTATCTCTGTCTGCACCCTACTACGTATGTTTGAGGGAGAGATGAGTGTGTTCTCACATTCAAGTATGCACAGTTGTCCAAGAGACAGTTTCAGCAGAAAGGCTACTCCATTATGTACCCCAAATATGGACATTCATCACCATAAAGGAAGGTATGAGCAGAGAGAGCAGTCTCTACCCACAGCCTACTTTGCACATGTGTTTGTCTGGGGAGATGTCTGACTTGACAGGGCAGTGTGTCTCCATATCCAAGTTTTTATAGTTGTTATGCAAGATAGAATTCTCAAAATAGAGGTAATTTCCTCCCCACACCTTACTTGTACATATGTCCTCATGGGGAGAGCTGTGACAAGAGAGTAAGCCCCTTTTCATGCTTCAATTTGCACACCCATCATCCAAGAGACAGGCTACAGGAGAGGGGCTAGTGTCTCTCCACATTCGACCATGCAGACTTATCATCCAAGAGAGATGTGCCTGAAAAAAAGACAGTTCGTCCCTACAGCCTAGTGTACATACCTGTTAGCATTGGAAGAGGTATGAGCAGAAAGGTAAGTTTTTCACAAAGACTATTACAAACACCTCTCACCATGGGGAGATGTGTTAGCGGACAGGCCACTCACTTCACAGACAGTACTCTGTATCCCTGTTGCTCTAGGAAGAGGTGTCAGCAAAGTGGACACTCCTTGCCCACACTGTACTGCACATCCATGTTGTCCTAGAGATAGGTGTTAGTGGAGAGGACAATGTTTCCTTACACACGACCGTGTATGTGTATCATTCTGGGGAGAGGTCTCACTGGACAGAAAAATCCATTCCCAAATCCTAATATAGAGAGTTATTGTCCTGGGGAGAGTTCTCAGTGGAGAGACCAGTACCTCTAATACTTGCTATGCAATACAGAGGTCTTACATGTGAGGTGAGTGCCTTCTACACCCTACTATGCATACTGCTGAGCCTGAAGAAAGAAGTAAGTGGAGAGGCAGTGTCTTGTTACACCCTGCTCTATACACTGGTCACTTTGATGCAAGGTCTCAGAGGAGAGGCCAGTCCCTCCACATAGTCTACTATATACAGTTGTTGGTATGAGGAAAAGAATTAGTGAGAACCCAGTCTCTCCTCACATCCTACTATGCACTGTTGTCATATTGTGAAAAGGTCTTATTGGAGAGTCCACTTTTGCCCCACACCTTACTAATGGGTGCTGTTAGGCATAAGTACCATAATGAAGGAAAGTATAAATTCCTACCCCAAACATTCTTACGATCTCGCAAGAGTCTCGCAGGATCAAAAACAAAAAAGTTGGGGCAGAGGAAATCTTTCTCAAGAGAGAGGTTGCGGTGGAGTGGCTCCTCTGTTTGCACAGTCTGATATACATACACTACAATACAGAGCTATTATAAATGAAATATAGGTTAAATGTTTGGGCTTGCGAGAGCTGGAGATATATAAAAGTGAGGACAGGCGTTTGGGTGTTCCCGCTCTCAAGCACAAGAGCCTTCATGTTTATAGTGTGTAATGTTCAGTTACACATAGAACTGGATACATTCCTTGATGTTATTAAGGAAGATCCTGTTCCCTTCTGCTGTGAAGTGCACTCCATCTCGTCTATAGACACCTGGCATATCAAACCGGATGTTGTTATGATATATAGAGCCCATCCCATGGTCACGAAGAAATGCAGAAACTGTTTAATTGAGATGCTTCTGGGATTTCTCAGTCTAAGGACAAAACACTTTTCACCATTGACATTTTTGTCTTTGATATATATTAGAATATACAAAGGCAGCGTGAGGATAGAGAGACATCAATTGTGAAAAGGTCTCCTTCATTTGGATTTCAAGTGCAACATCTGCGATTGTGCCTAGGTCATTGCCACCACAGTGCACTGTCTTCAGTTATGGGTGCTCACAATCCAAAATGCTCTCAACCACTGGTAACAATTGATGCCACTTCATACCTCTGTGGCCAATCCAAGTTATGTCCAAGTTTGTAATTCCAAGATTTCTGTCAATACCACAGTTAATGGCATATTCTCTGGCACACTGGATGAAGCTGTGTCCCAAACTCCAGAGGTGAACCATGGTGCAGTATGGAGATCTCAGTCACAAGAGGAGTGCGCAGCAGAATGAGTAAGCTCTGTGAGCAAGATAGAGTTATATGAGGAGAGAAAAATGGGAGGGTGGCAAAAACTATAAATGTAATTGGTAGATTTTTGGCAGGTACAAAAGGAGGTTAGGTTGTGAACAACTGCTGTTTGTATGGTGCACAGTTACTTGATAAACAGTATGAGCTTTTCTATTGGGTGATTTTCAAATTTTGGTACGATCTCTGGAGATGCTTATGAGAGTAAAGAAGGCAGCACTGTCCCCTTGGACTGCACGCAAGAAATTGCCTGACTGACTTGTGAGAGGCTCACAAGAGCTATTGACTATAATGGGCTCTTCCTGGCTCTCGCAAGAGTTTTTCAGAAGGGAAGAAAGGGAAACATACTACAAACCACATAGATAATAAAACTATAGGGTAGCTCGTTAAAGAGCAGTTTTTGTTAACATTTTGTAACAATTTTCATTTTTTTGTTTTCTAACTTGTTTTCAATTTTATTATAGGGTAGAACTAAAACATACAACTTGGTGGAGGAGAAAACAACATCTTAAAAACAAAAAGGAGAACATTCTAGAAAAATAACTGCTAAAAAACAAACTGCTGCCTATGGGGGCATTTGTGATCTTCAACAAGCTTTTCCTCTGCAGACCTGGTTGATGCCAATGAAAAAATGATCTGCTTACATAAGCAGAAAAAAGTGCTTTATTAAGATAAGCAAGGTTGTTATCTGCTTCAGCACTCAGTACCTGGGCAGGCACAGTATCTACAGGTTCAAATGAGGTGGAAGCCCCTGAAGAGTTGTCCAGCTCCACAGCATGAACTAACTTTGCCCAAGTAAGCCTTTGTGGATGCAAAGATCTGAGGTGCCTCCACATTTCTGTAGTACTCACACTCTACTGTTTGTAACTAGTCCTCCGGCTGAACTCCTTCTTGCAAAGTTTGCAAATGACATACTCTGCACAGACTTTTTTGTACCTGGCCTTAGGTCAAAAAATCCCTATACCGAAAGCTCTTTGGCAAGCTGACGTGGCTGAGCTGGTGCCACAGCACCAGGCTGCTCATCAGAATCTGAGAAAGACATTTTTTCTGTAGCAAAACAAAAAGACACACAAAGCAAAGCAACAAGGTCTACCCAAGGCAAACTCCAATAGCAAATAAACCAAAAGGATAGATTCTACCTTTTGCAAATAAAGACATCCGTATCAACCAATCACAACTCTTCCTTGGGGTGTGTTTCCTCTCCCGGACCTCTCAAAAGACTCTAGTGAGATTGTAAAAAAAATGATTGCTTTATATATTGAATTAGACAATTCATAAATAATTTTTCTAATGTAATCAATACCTCTAATTTCATCCTTTGTTCAGAATACCAAGAAAACACTGCTATTAACCTAATTCCATATGTAAGATCTCGCGGGTGCTTCGCGAGAGCCGAACAGGAAGTACAGCCCCCTCAGAGTCCACAAAGGGGATTGTGTGATTGACTCCCATGAGTGTCTCACAAGAATCATGACGAGAAAAGGCGCCCTTCCAGGTGGGCCAGGGCTTCGTAGCGACATTGCCGCTTTACTATTCCAAATGAAAATCATGCCGTATTATAGCACAAAGGAAGCCCTCCAGTCGAGAAAGCAGGTAACAGCAGTCAAAGAGTACATGTATCTATATATATATATATATATATATATATATATATATATAGATAGATATGTATATAGATACATATATATCATTCACTCCAGGGCCGGCATTAGCACTGGTGGCGCCCTGTGCGACAATGTCTGCTGGTGCCCCACCAATGACCACCTCTGCCATGGATTCCCTCACTAGCACCATACAGTGCCCCTCAAGTCTGAAAAACCACTCACACCAGTGTACGGTGTCAGAGCACTTTACACCACACACACACACATTGCACAGAGACAACAGTACATAGGATATGCTACATCAGACAGGACAAGGTGTAGTGTAGCAGTAACATGCCATCTATACTGGCAGGCAATATAGTTTGAGCCCTTATTCTGGGAAAGCACAAATCCAGAATTTAAAACGTACCATCGTTGGGGGTTCTCTTTCATAATAAGAATTATTTTCTACCCAAATGAACCCTTTTCACAAGATTAGATGATGAAAGACTGGGCAAAAAAACATAAAGCTGGCACAGAAGCAGTAACCCACTAACCTCTTTACATTATATCAGACATGCCAACCCTCCCAATTCAGGCGGGAGACTACCGATTTCAAGGCTAGCCTCCCGCCTCCCGATTCCTGCAAGCAAAAACCCGATTCCTCAGGGGTTTCAGCTGACAGGGCTTGGTATTGTGTAACGTGCTAATTCTTCCAGCAATAGTCAGAGTGGCAATGCAGGGGCTCTAGAAGGGGTGAAAAACCAACAAAGCCTGTGTGTGCCCGGGAAGCTGTTTCAGCCCGGGCTGCCACACAGGGGTGTGAAGGTGTATGCACTGCCAGAAACCTGCCATGCTTCTGAAAGGTAAGAAAAAAACGTGCATTTGCGTTTCAAATGTCCGATCCTGCAGCAGCACACTTCCAAAGCCCATACATGACAGTAACCCGATTCAAGACCCCAATCTCCTGATTTTTTTTTTTAAATCTCCCACTTTGCTCTTCTGAAATGTTGGCATGTATGTTATATGCACTTTATGTGCATGCCTATGGCTCCCCTGGGAGCAGATTGTGGCCCCCATAATTATATACATAATTATTGCCCCCACAGGGGTCGGCCACTGAGCAGAAGGACCGACCCCCTGCCAATATCGCCGCCATTTTAAAAAAAAAAACGTCTTTTTTTATTTTTTAAGGAAGCGATCGCGCCCAAGGAAAACCAGGTAAATTAATTTAAAAATGTGCCCCGGGTGAGGCGACCCATCACCACGAGGGCCGACCCCCAATGACATCCCTGGTGTCTAGTGGGGTTTCCTGGCCGTGGATCGCAGCAGCGCTGCGATCCACGGCCAGAAACCCTTCAGGAAGGCCTCGTTTGAAAGGGGAGACTCTCCTTTTCAAATGAGGCCTCCCTGAAAGCTGGGGAGGCCGTTTCCAGCCAGATTTCCCCATCGGAGTCGAGCACGGCCTTACCTGCTGCTGTCCTCGGCTCCGGTGGGGAAATCAGTGACGCTCAGAGCGCCTCGCGGCGCGCTGAGCGTCACAGATGGGCGGGAGGGGGCGGGGGAAGATGCGGAAAGCCTTCCGCGTCTCCCCCATTAAGAATAAAATAAAAAAATTAATCCGGTGCAATGCACCGGACGATTTTAGTGCCCTCCTGGTGACGTCCAATGGACGTGCGCAGCACCAGGGAGGTA
Source organism: Calotriton arnoldi (assembly GCA_963921515.1). Classification (NCBI taxonomy): domain Eukaryota; kingdom Metazoa; phylum Chordata; class Amphibia; order Caudata; family Salamandridae; genus Calotriton; species Calotriton arnoldi. Next base: position 356,256 of record CAWUFW010012659.1, on the reverse strand, counting down.
GTGCTGCGTCGGCCATTGGCCGACGCATAGCACCAAAAGGGTTAATATAGTGGTTGTCATTTTGATATGTTGTTAAATTATGTAGTTGTAATTAAAAAGTTTCAAGTTACTACTGATTTGTTTGCTTAATAGTTGTTATAGATTTGAATATTGTTATTGTATTGTAATGTTGACTAAAACTGCCAGTTACATCTTCAGGGAGTGCGAAAGGCTCCCAAATGTATATGTATCTATACGGTACTATGCATGTCTTTTATGCTACAAAGAGTTAGTTATGAGAAGTCATTTATTTGAATACCCTAGTATGCTGACTTGTCATGCAACAGTGAGGTCTCAGTAGAGAGATCATTTCTTGTCCACACTGTCGTATAGAGACCTCTCATATATGAGAGAGGTCTTGGAACAGAGGCCAGTGCTTCTTCATACTCTAGAATGCACTGTCATCAGCTGTTGAAGATGTGATAGTGGAGAGGGCAGTTATTTTGCACATGTTACTACATGTGCTTGTGACTCTGGAGAGAAGTTTCAATGGAGAGGTCTATCTCTGTCTGCACCCTACTACGTATGTTTGAGGGAGAGATGAGTGTGTTCTCACATTCAAGTATGCACAGTTGTCCAAGAGACAGTTTCAGCAGAAAGGCTACTCCATTATGTACCCCAAATATGGACATTCATCACCATAAAGGAAGGTATGAGCAGAGAGAGCAGTCTCTACCCACAGCCTACTTTGCACATGTGTTTGTCTGGGGAGATGTCTGACTTGACAGGGCAGTGTGTCTCCATATCCAAGTTTTTATAGTTGTTATGCAAGATAGAATTCTCAAAATCGAGGTAATTTCCTCCCCACACCTTACTTGTACATATGTCATCATGGGGAGAGCTGTGACAAGAGAGTAAGCCCCTTTTCATGCTTCAATTTGCACACCCATCATCCAAGAGACAGGCTACAGGTGAGGGGCTAGTGTCTCTCCACATTCGACCATGCAGACTTATCATCCAAGAGAGATGTGCCTGAAAAAAAGACAGTTCGTCCCTACAGCCTAGTGTACATACCTGTTAGCATTGGAAGAGGTATGAGCAGAAAGGTAAGTTTTTCACAAAGACTATTACAAACACCTCTCATTATGGGGAGATGTGTTAGCGGACAGGCCACTCACTTCACAGACAGTACTCTGTATCCCTGTTGCTCTAGGAAGAGGTGTCAGCAAAGTGGACACTCCTTGCCCACACTGTACTGCACATCCATGTTGTCCTAGAGATAGGTGTTAGTGGAGAGGACAATGTTTCCTTACACACGACCGTGTATGTGTATCATTCTGGGGAGAGGTCTCACTGGACAGAAAAATCCATTCCCAAATCCTAATATAGAGAGTTATTGTCCTGGGGAGAGTTCTCAGTGGAGAGACCAGTACCTCTAATACTTGCTATGCAATACAGAGGTCTTACATGTGAGGTGAGTGCCTTCTACACCCTACTATGCATACTGCTGAGCCTGAAGAAAGAAGTAAGTGGAGAGGCAGTGTCTTGTTACACCCTGCTCTATACACTGGTCACTTTGATGCAAGGTCTCAGAGGAGACGCCAGTCCCTCCACATAGTCTACTATATACAGTTGTTGGTATGAGGAAAAGAATTAGTGAGAACCCAGTCTCTCCTCACATCCTACTATGCACTGTTGTCATATTGTGAAAAGGTCTTATTGGAGAGTCCACTTTTGCCCCACACCTTACTAATGGGTGCTGTTAGGCATAAGTACCATAATGAAGGAAAGTATAAATTCCTACCCCAAACATTCTTACGATCTCGCAAGAGTCTCGCAGGATCAAAAACAAAAAAGTTGGGGCAGAGGAAATCTTTCTCAAGAGAGAGGTTTCGGTGGAGAGGCTCCTCTGTTTGCACAGTCTGATATACATACACTACAATACAGAGCTATTATAAATGAAATATAGGTTAAATGTTTGGGCTTGCGAGAGCTGGAGATATATAAAAGTGAGGACAGGCGTTTGGGTGTTCCCGCTCTCAAGCACAAGAGCCTTCATGTTTATAGTGTGTAATGTTCAGTTACACATAGAACTGGATACATTCCTTGATGTTATTAAGGAAGATCCTGTTCCCTTCTGCTGTGAAGTGCACTCCATCTCGTCTATAGACACCTGGCATATCAAACCGGATGTTGTTATGATATATAGAGCCCATCCCATGGTCACGAAGAAATGCAGAAACTGTTTAATTGAGATGCTTCTGGGATTTCTCATTCTAAGGACAAAACACTTTTCACCATTGACATTTTTGTCTTTGATATATATTAGAATATACAAAGGCAGCGTGAGGATAGAGAGACATCAATTGTGAAAAGGTCTCCTTCATTTGGATTTCAAGTGCAACATCTGCGATTGTGCCTAGGTCATTGCCACCACAGTGCACTGTCTTCAGTTATGGGTGCTCACAATCCAAAATGCTCTCAACCACTGGTAACAATTGATGCCACTTCATACCTCTGTGGCCAATCCAAGTTATGTCCAAGTTTGTAATTCCAAGATTTCTGTCAATACCACAGTTAATGGCATATTCTCTGGCACAGTGGATGAAGCTGTGTCCCAAACTCCAGAGGTGAACCATAGTGCAGTATGGAGATCTCAGTCACAAGAGGAGTGCGCAGCAGAATGAGTAAGCTCTGTGAGCAAGATAGAGTTATATGAGGAGAGAAAAATGGGAGGGTGGCAAAACTATAAATGTAATTGGTAGATTTTTGGCAGGTACAAAAGGAGGTTAGGTTGTGAACAACTGCTGTTTGTATGGTGCACAGTTACTTGATAAACAGTATGAGCTTTTCTATTGGGTGATTTTCAAATTTTGGTACGATCTCTGGAGATGCTTATGAGAGTAAAGAAGGCAGCACTGTCCCCTTGGACTGCACGCAAGAAATTGTCTGACTGACTTGTGAGAGGCTCACAAGAGCTATTGACTATAATGGGCTCTTCCTGGCTCTCGCAAGAGTTTTTCAGAAGGGAAGAAAGGGAAACATACTACAAACCACATAGATAATAAAACTATAGGGTAGCTCGTTAAAGAGCAGTTTTTGTTAACATTTTGTAACAATTTTCATTTTTTTGTTTTCTAACTTGTTTTCAATTTTATTATAGGGTAGAACTAAAACATACAACTTGGTGGAGGAGAAAACAACATCTTAAAAACAAAAAGGAGAACATTCTAGAAAAATAACTGCTAAAAAACAAACTGCTGCCTATGGGGGCATTTGTGATCTTCAACAAGCTTTTCCTCTGCAGACCTGGTTGATGCCAATGAAAAAATGATCTGCTTACATAAGCAGAAAAAAAGTGCTTTATTAAGATAAGCAAGGTTGTTATCTGCTTCAGCACTCAGTACCTGGGCAGGCACAGTATCTACAGGTTCAAATGAGGTGGAAGCCCCTGAAGAGTTGTCCAGCTCCACAGAATGAACTAACTTTGCCCAAGTAAGCCTTTGTGGATGCAAAGATCTGAGGTGCCTCCACATTTCTGTAGTACTCACACTCTACTGTTTGTAACTAGTCCTCCGGCTGAACTCCTTCTTGCAAAGTTTGCAAATGACATACTCTGCAGAGACTTTTTTGTACCTGGCCTTAGGTCAAAAAATCCCCATACCGAAAGCTCTTTGGCAAGCTGACGTGGCTGAGCTGGTGCCACAGCACCAGGCTGCTCATCAGAATCTGAGAAAGACATTTTTTCTGTAGCAAAACAAAAAGACACACAAAGCAAAGCAACAAGGTCTACCCAAGGCAAACTCCAATAGCAAATAAACCAAAAGGATAGATTCTACCTTTTGCAAATAAAGACATCCGTATCAACCAATCACAACTCTTCCTTGGGGTGTGTTTCCTCTCCCGGACCTCTCAAAAGACTCTAGTGAGATTGTAAAAAAAATGATTGCTTTATATATTGAATTAGACAATTCATAAATAATTTTTCTAATGTAATCAATACCTCTAATTTCATCCTTTGTTCAGAATACCAAGAAAACACTGCTATTAACCTAATTCCATATGTAAGATCTCGCGGGTGCTTCGCGAGAGCCGAACAGGAAGTACAGCCCCCTCAGAGTCCACAAAGGGGATTGTGTGATTGACTCCCATGAGTGTCTCACAAGAGTTATCAGTTTCTAAAAATTAAAATGAATATAACAAACATATCTAAATGACTCCCTTATTATATTAAACAATAACTGAACACATAAAAAATAATTCTATACAATACTTTAAAGAAAAATGTATAACTTGTGAGAATAATAAAACACCTTAAAAATAGATTTACATAATGAAAATGAATACTATACATTATTGCAAAAACTGATAACTCTCTTTTGGAATTATAATTACAACTTTAATGTAAAAACAGATAAAAAGGCTATGAAAGTATGGTATTAGAATATTAATTAACTTGCTGGGAAGATGTCTCAATATGAGAGTTACAAGAAGTGAGAAGATGGGCAATCTCAACACAAATATTGTGGTATTACTCTGTTTTATACTCAGACATTCATTCATATTTAGTTTATTTCGACCAATCGGCCATAAAAGTACATACAGACAAACAATTTCATTGAATAAAACATAGAATAAATACACTGTAGGATGCTTGGCAGAGTAAAGTGCAAAAAGTTGTGTTATCAGCAAAATATTAGTACAATGATAAGATGCAAATGAACAATAACAAGCATCACCAATCCTCAAGCGAGTTTGAATGGTTAAATTCAAATAAAATCATATCTTATATTGTATGTATGTAAAATAGTTCAGGGAAATGGGCAACAGTTAAAAATGTCACGGTTTGTTAGTGGGCCCATGCCTCTATGTAAAAATACCTAAGCAACAACATATAGGGTCAAGGTCACTGGATTTAAACAATAGGAAAAATGTACATATGTTAGAAGAATATATTGTATGCTAGGAGAAAACAAGTTAATATAAAGTTAAAAGAACAAGTTAAAACAATTAAAGCAAAAAATATTAAGAGTAAGGAAAGAACAACACATGGCCCAATAGGGGAGGGATTAAAGTACATAATTAATTGACCACTGTAGGGATTAGGAGTGTCTGTTCCTGATAAAACAGGTATTTGCTAAGGGCAAACCCAACACACCTTGAAGTGTCCAATTTAAGGATCCTAAGGGCAGTTTGGTATCGTTTTAATCCTGTATTAAGACATACAGGCTGAATTCATTTACGTATATGTCCGGTATAGCAAGGACAGCAGAATTTTAAAAAGAACAGCATGTTTAAGTATTACCACACTTTATGCACTGTAGGGAATCTTAGATCCCGGAGGACCATCTAGAAGTGAAGGCATTAATGGGTAGTATGGCAAATTTAAATTTGATAAAAAGAGTTTTCCTGAGGGGAGGGTATATCTCATCAAGAAATTCCTCAAATCTAGGGAGCGGTTTGAAGGATAAAAATGAGTCAGACAGTAAATCCATACTAGGAGAGGAATGCCAATGTGTCACAATGTAATCCCAATACGTTTTGACTAAAAGGCCTTTGATATTTGGTTAAATAAATGTCGGGTTTGTATACATTATCTGGAGGCCCAATTTGGAAAAGGAGATCTTCAGATTTAGAAACCACTTGACCTTATTGTTAGTGTCTAAACTTTTAAAATTGAGGAGTTCCAGTCTTTATGTATCTAATTCTCGATTTGACCAAAGTTTCACCCAATATAAAAGGGTTTTTAATACAGCTAAGTGATCAACACCCTTGAGAGCGGTGTCAAGGGTGATTGGTAAGGTAGGTGAACTGGTCGGGAAATTAAGTAAATATTTGAGAAACCCAAGATCTTTAGTCACCAAAGAGCTAACAATAGAGGTACCCCATATCTCAGCTCCATATAGCGTGGCAGATTGGGCTTTGTCACTATAAACGTTTAAAGCTGGGGAAATTGCCTTGACTTGGGAAGGCCTGTGCATTTTTAGGATGCCAGCAGCTTTATGGTGGATAATCAGGCTACTTTTAAGGATATGTGGAGATCAAAAAAGTGAGTTGGTATACTCAGACTGTATTTTTTAGAAACATTTTGCAAACTGTGAACCCTTTCCTGTTATATTTCAGTACAAAAACCGTTCCCTTTCAAAATAATGTCTGCACACAGGATATATTATTCAGTTATTCTACCATATATATACTTAACAAATAATACATTTACTTAAAAAAAACCTAGAAATTCACTGAGAAAAACAAAGGTTAAAGTAACATTATAGTTAGGTGTAATATAAAGATTTGTCTTTGTTAAAAAAACTTTAGAAATTCACTACAAAAAACAAAGGGGCATATTCTCAAGAGCGTGTGATAACTACCGCAAGTGTAGCTTAACGCAACCCTACACATCGCAGTCCATTGCGGGAAAAAAACTCTGTGTTAACGTGGTATTCACAACACGGTGGTACCATGCGATAGTCACAGGACAGCGCATCAAATGAACGCGTTAGAAACAACGCGACGCCGCAAAAACGTGAAACCCCAACGCGAAAATAGTAGCGATGACGCCAATCATGATACAAAAACCTATGAAAACCAGCCACGGGCCTGCAATTCCCACGCGTCATGCGGGAAAATGCATCATAAAAGTAGAAAAAAACATACCGACAAAAGCCAAACAACAGCGAAGCACAATGGAGGCAGCCGGGGCAAGTACAGAGGACAACCAGAACCCCACAAGCCCCACGGAGGACCAGCCTGGGACCTCGGGGTCAGGGAAGGGCAAGGACAAGAAGAAGAGGAAGACAAAGTTCAGTCCGCAGGAAAACAGGATCCTGATAACGGAGGTGATAGAACACCATCAATCACTGTTCGTCACCTCCACTGTGTCACTGGCAACTAAAAATGGAATATGGCAGACCATCGTGGACAAGGTGAATGCAGTCGGAGTGCTGAAGAGGACAATGGACGAGGTCAAGAGGCGCTGGAATGATGTGAAGCGCAAAACCAAGCTGAAACTAGCAAACAACCGGAAGGCAGCAATGCAGACTGGAGGTGGGAGTCCTGCGCCACAGGAGGAGCTGGACGAGATGGAGGAAATGGTGTCCACAGTCATCAGTGGGGAGACGGTGGCAGGAGTCGGGGGACCGGACACTGCTCAACATGACCGGACACAACAGCAACAGGGTGAGTAACCACCAGGGACTGGGGGGACGGGGGGAGATGGGCACAATGGCACACATGCACAATTAAGCATAGCACATCTGCGGACAAACCATGCCCCAGACCCACAACTCCCACCAAGAGGCCAATGCACACAGGTATGCAACATCGCAGCACTGCAGAAGTACAGAACCCAGAGGCACGCCGCATGGAAGGGAGGAGGGCAGCTAAATCAGAGCTGCAGGGGTGACTCCCCCAAAATGCGGCACACACACATAACATGCAGAGCACATCAACATTGACAACGAGGTGGTACAAACCGCAACACATCCACAACAGAACAGAAGACACAACAGGTGCCGCATGTGCGTAGAAACTGGCCAATCACATATGGCACTGCAGGGAAATGTGAGTTGACAATGTACAAGTACAAACTCACATCCGTGATGTAGTCGGAATGTCTACTGTCCCGCATCAAATAGGCAGCTCCCCCGAAACAGTCACAATGTACACTGTCATGCAGTCTGAATGCAGACATGTACAATGCGTCAACATACATGTGTACACGATGTCAAACTGCATCTCCCCTTCACATTGCAGGGGGAAATCCAACACCTCCTGCAGAGCAGTCCGAACCTCTCTTCTCTGATGACGAAGAGGACCACCACACCTTCGACTCAGACGCCCTCGAACAGCTCATGGAGAGCCTCCGCAGCCCACTTCCAGGATCAGAGCAACCCAGCTGCCACGAGGAGCCCCCCCCTGCACAGTACACACAGCAGGCAGCACCCACCACCACGGCTGCCTCCCAGGACCCCCACAACGAACTCATGGCCTTCCAACACCGTGTGTTGGGGTGCCAGGAGAAGCTGGCTGAACAGGTGCAGGTGGGGTTTGACCGCATGGCAGCCAAACTAGACACCATACGTGGGTGTCTATGTCCCATCAGGGACCACTCACAGTCCCTAACGGATGCCCACAGTCCGCTCCATGCCCTCCAATGGACCATGGTGGACATCGCCAGAGTCCTGACTCTGCGACAAGAACGACTGTCTAGCCAGAGTTCCTCCAGCGATCTCGCCCGGGAGTTGGGACACATGAGGAGGATCATGGAGAACATGGAGTGGACGTAGGCGGAAAGTGCGGCTGCCACAGCTGCACACCAGCGAGAGGTAGCCGGGTCCCTCAATGCCCTGAAGACCTTCCTCATGGCATTGCTGCCACAAGGCCTGGCGCTGATGCATGCTGCTGCTACCACCCCATCCACATCTCCGGCCCCTGATGTGTCTGTGCCACACAGTCCTGGGGACAGTACACCACCACCCACATGTGAGGCACATGCAACAGCAGAGGACGAAGATGCGGATGAACCCACCCTCGTGGTCAGGAGGACGCAGTAGCATTCATCTCCGCCATGTGGCCTGTTTCTGCTTGGTTCTGCCCTCTGCATCATCACCTTCCACTGTCCCCCAATGCACTCTGCGACACTCACCTCTGACCTCGACATCGACATGGACTGCCATATTCTGTTTGGTCACCAATGACACAGCTATCAGACTGCAGACTGAAGTCCTCCTCTCCTGATGTACCTGTCATTCCCTGAAGGACTCTGGCTGGCCCTCCACGGGCCGACAATGTGAAGTGGGGTTGGCATGGCCCTGTACTGCTCCAGCTACAACACTCCCTTGAATGTATAATAAATATCCACACAGATGTGTCATGTCTATGATCTTTCAAGTGTGGAAGTATGGATGAAGTAGGGTCAGTGATTCCCCCTTACGTCCATGTTGCCCATGTTGTGGGACTATTGTCACAGGGTGACAGATTGCCGATTCCGGTCCGGGTGGGCCCGACACTACAACGGAGACACATCCATTAGTCACTTCCTTGTCCAGCCCAGGACGGAACCACGCCCAGAGCCCCAGGGTCATTGTTCACACCCTTACGCTGGACTGGCATACACCAGGACAGCCCACTCCGATCACGCTCACAGGGGGGGACGACAGCGCTACATGTCCTAGGTCTTCACTGTGGGGATCTGCAGCTCACAGGTCTAGTTGTCAGCATGCCACAGCCACTCCCTCACGGCTGGTGTACACCCAGACCACACCCATCCAGCACTGGCATCACAGGACATGTGACCCTGGCAATAAAAATGGCCTGGCGCACGTGCTGGACGCCATTTCCGCTCTCTCTGACTGGGTGTCTCCGTGTAGTTCTCATGTGTGCATGAGGGCCTAGGGCCCTGCCAACTCACATTGCCCAGTGCCGGTGGTGACATGATGGCGTCCGCACAACGGGACTCAATCATTCAGGGTCCATGGCTAGCGGGGCACAGACTTGGTGGCACCGGATACACTGCGGCAGGCACAGGCACCCCGCTACGGGACAGTGTCTTGCGGTGCAGTGAGATAGGGGCACCTAAAGTGCTGAGCGGGTGTGCAGCCTGCGATGATGCGCCGTCCTGGCGGTCCGGACTGGCAAGGATTCGTGTGAGCCCTGCTGGGCCACAGTGTAGGCATGGGCCAGCAGGCAGTGGGGCCCTCCTGCCACGTGCCGTTGCGTCGTGCTTCACAGAGTTAGTGGCACCTTAAGCGCTGAGCGGGTGTGCAGCCTGCGATGATGCCATGTGCACTGATGTGGTCTCTGCCATTGCGTAATCAAGACCCAGAGTCAGGTGTGTGACCTGGTGGCCCGTGGTGCGGAGCTGCATGATGTGGAGGGTGCCATGGTCGCGGGCACCGGGCTTGGAGATCCCTCCGGAACGTGGTGGGCCCTCTTGGAGACACGACGGTGGCGGAAGGTGAGCAGTGAGGCCTGGTTGCGCAGGGGCGGGCAATCACCGCTGGGCGGCGGGAGGGGCTGGGGTGCAGCAGCCTGTGTGCGCAGGGGTGGGCAAGCGATGATGGCGTGTGCAACTGTATGGACTCTGCCATTCATGTCTCTGGAAACTGTTTCAGATGAGGGACCTGGGGGACTGCTGTGAATACCGGCACGTGGTTAGAGACAAACCGGTGGCAGCAGGTGAGCAGTGAGGCCTAGGTCCGCAGTGTCGGCACTCTCTCCCTCTCTCCCTCTCCCCCTCTCTCTTTCTCTCTCCCTCTCTTTCTCTCTCCCTCTCTCTTTCTTTCTCCCTCTCTCCCTCTCTCTTTCTCTCTCCCTCTCTCCCTCTCTCTTTCTCTCTCCCTCTCTCCCTCTCTCTTTCTCTCTCCCTCTCTCTTACTCTCTTTCGCTCTCTCTCTCTGTACTTTGATGGGCGCATGGCACACCTTCTGATCCATATTTCTGTTTTGCAGGCTGTGACTTACAGAATGTCCTGATACGACCCGCCATGCCTCTTCAGATTTTTTTTTTTGGTTTGTTCTGTAATAAACGTATTGTTTGGATATTTTGATATGGGTGTATGATTTCCCTTTTTCTGCCCACACATGTATGTTGGGTGTTGTGATTGTGCGACTTCAGGCGATTTGTTTGGTTCATGATTTCGTGGGGTTGATGTGCAATATCTTTGTCCATAGGGGGGGTAGAGGGGTGTGGGGGGTGCCCGGGGTTGGGCCCCGGGGGTGGGGGTGGGGGGGTGGGGGTGGTGGGGTCCTGGGGGTGGCGGCGGTGGGTGCTGTTGACCTATTGGGGCTCAGGCCTGCATGATGGGTTGCTCCAGGGCATCTGTTGTTCTTCATGTGTGGCTTTGGGCTGTGCTCCCTTGTCTGGTGCCGGTTGTCGTCCGACTTTACACCAGGTAGGAGCAGGTGTTAGTTTCCTGCTGCTAACGCGCCTTAGCGCATGTTTTGTGATCTTATCGCCGATCTGGCTGGTCGTTGAGAATGTTGTGGAGTGGTGTTGTCGCGGCTTTTTGCACGGGAACGCCTACTCTGCATATCATTAGCGTTAGTTGCCGGGCTCCTCTGTGGCGATGTTTTTTGCGACTGCTATCGCAGGTAAACTGGTGTTATGGGCTGTTAGCACCAGCTTGGGAATGGGGTGATAACTTTATCGCGGATTTGGCTGCGATAAAGTGCCGTTGGTTTGGTGATAGCTCCTTAAGAATATGCCCCAAAGTCTAAAGTAACGTTATAGTTAGGTGAATTTCTCAGTGACAACATGAATGTTTTGAACTAAAAAAATCTCAGAAATTCACCAGTTATAGTTAGCAGCGCTAACTATAACTTGCACCCCTGCCATGCACTGCTTATCGCCTCACATTTTACATCACTCTTGACATGTTCTAGGATATCATGTATTACCTATAAAATATATATATATATATATATATATATATATATATAACGCTCCAAAGTTGCCCACAGGCGAGGGAGCACTCGGGCTGCAGCAATCCCCAGCAATCCCCAGCAGACCACACACACGGCAGGAGCATTTCGGATCAAATCCTTAATCATAGGGACAGTTCCACCAAGTGCACAGCGTTTTAGACCACACCTTATACATATTATAGTTAGGAAATAGAATTTAAAAAAACCTTAGAAATTCACTGAAAAAAACAAAGGTTACATGGATGTAATAGCTTGGTTAAAATTTAACACACACAAAACCATACAAATTCAAAAGTTATAATTATACTCATCTCAAGAAACAATAACTCGTGCCCTTAGGTAACTATAACTCACACCCCCAACATGCACAGTTTTCTCATCACTCATTTTATTGCAAATGTTGCAGTTATATTATAAATGATGTAATCTAAGGTGTCATTACTGATGTAATATGTGGTGTAAGAATCAGTGCATGGCAAGGGTGCTAGTTATAGTGACCTTAGGGCCCCTCCCTTTCTAATTGCAGGGTCTGCCTTGGGAAGGTGGTGGCCCCTGAGGCTGAAAATGGCCTGGGAGGGGGGCCACACGGCCCCCCTCCACTTTGAAACATAGGCCCTGCCCCGGGAAGGCGTGGCAGTCCCCAGGGTGGTTAACAGCCTTTGGAGAGGGGCCATGTGGCCCCTTCACACTAATTACTGACCTGCCCTAGGGAGGTGGCGGTCCCTGGGGCCTAAATCGACCATGGGGAAGGGGGCCGTGTGCGCCCACCTCTCCATTATAATTATTACATTATGTCCCGAGGACCTGGCCCACCCGGCTGCCGCATAAAGCGCAGTACTCCACGCTTGGTTTTTTAAAATTTTTCCTGAGATTTGCGGATTCCGTGCGATTATCGCAGGAATTTATTTAAAACAAATGTTTTTTGGCCTGGTGGAGTGCCCAAGGGGGTCAGGCTATTCCTTCTCTTCTTTTTTTTTAAACTTTTTTTTTGGGACTCTGCTGATTCAAGTCCCAAAATGGCTGCCAACACTTCCTGGTTGAAGTGTTACTAGCCAATCAGATCTCAGCATGAGATCTGTCAGATCCGCGGAGAGTTTGCATCCCTAGATATCTATATTTCTTTTTTGTTTAATAACTCTAAAATAACTGAACAGATTTACAGCAAATCAAAAAAAGGGCTCTTACTGGACCAAGAGCTAGTTTTCTGCCAAATTTGGTGTAATTCCGTTCAGCGGTTTGGACTGTGGTCGGGTCTAAATTCCCTTTGGGAAGTTGCATGGGGAAAAAGTGTTTTGGAACCCTCCATTTTTCTCGCTCCCCGCTTGAGGAATCACCCCGAAACGTTCCACACAGCTGCTTAACTCAGGTGCGTACTAGTTTTGAAAACTTTGTGGATTCATCAAACTGTGCCAAAGTTATTAGCAAAATAAAAAACGCTGTCCCTACGGAAACTTTTAGCAGTTGGTCATACCACTTCTGCTATTGGCTATCTTCACTGTGATGGACGGCAATCTGCCCTTCACAAGGAGTGTATCGGCACACAAAGTTGCCCATTCGAGACCAAATAATATTTTTGCTTTAACGCATCCTTTTTTTCATATTGGTGAAGGCAAAGGCAACTCCCCAAACAATAAAGTTTTCAAACGCAATGATGAAACAAAACGAGCATTGGAAAGGCTAAATGGCTAGCAGCCAATACCAGACCTGCTGGCTTTGCCACTGCTTATTGTTATCAGACTTCAATACGAAGATCCTATCTGGCACAGGCTATAACTCTAGAGTTCAATCTCTAATTTTAGAATAATGGTGCATAGGTGGAAACTATTGCTAATAGAAAATCTTGTTTTTAACTAAGTAGTGTGTTGGGGGGACTAGATGTAAATAATTCCACTGAACATTAGAACGCATGCACACAAAAGCAAAAGAGCAACCGTGCCGTGCTTTATCATTTATACCACTGAGGTAAAAGAGGCAGCAAAAGCAGGAGGGAGTGGACATTTATTTCAATATCAGTAAGCCAAAGACAATAATGTGCAATGCTAACTTCAATGGGGTCATCCAATGAAAAGGGAATATCAAGTTTTCTTACAAATCATCAAATGTCACCGTCAATGGTTCCAGAATGTCTCATTTTTGATGATGTCTGGTTGGGTTGTAGACCCTTTTGTGACTTTATGCCATTAATAGGCATTTTCAAGTTCTCCATCAGATGATGCCAAAGACTAGACATGTTTTTCCTACTCGTATCTTTCTTGCAACATGTTGAAGTGTTGTCTCAGGGAGTCGAGTCCATTAGTCCAACACAGGGCTGGCCTGCGTATGTCCCTGAATGTTAGGTGCATACCAGAATTTTTAGTACACTACAGATATATAAATGAGTTGCATTTAGATTAATTGCATGTAAACGTTTCTTCCAAGATATTTAGAAAATCGGACATGGATTCTGCCCCTCCTTGGTCAACGTTGGACACAAAGCAAACACAAGGAGATAATGGACTGAGCGCTGAAACGTTTTAGACACTCACCCCCAGTCACTATTAGATCTGGGTTGAACCAGACATTGTTCTTTAGCTCACTTTGCCACAGCAGCTCAGACCCAGCCATATGCAAATCAGACTTGACCCCGTTCCTCATGGGAACAGTCCAGCCCGAACTGCCAAGCCAGGTCTTCCCTGGACCGGAAACAAGCATCCTGGGACCGGTTTCGGGGTACCACCCCTCATCAGCCAGGTTAACTTGAATCCATTGGCAAAGTGAGCAAGGGAACCACGTCTGGGCATATCCTGCCAACTTATGGTGAACAAAGCAAACACAAGGAGATGATGGACGGAGCGCTGAAACTTTTCAGACACTCACCCTCAGTCTCTATTAGATCTGGGTTGAATCCATCATCATTATTTAGCTCACATCGCCACCCCAGTGGACACCTCTGGTCTAATAGTTTCCATTCCATGTGCTTTGATATTTTGCAGCCTCAACCCATATGCAAACCATAATTTGCATGATTTTAAAAGTGGATTTGGTATTTGTGGAAAGTGATAGGTTGAGAATTATGAGGCCTGCAGTGCTTTATACCACTGTGAATTCCTCAGACGATTCACAGTGAAAGCTTCTCTCTCTCCCCAACAGTGCTTAGTTTGTAAAAAAAAAAAGGAGTGCCAGGGCTATCGTCAGGAGGCCACTGCAGCTTGAACCACAAATTGCCCTTCCCATGCTGCCAAGGATGGTAACAACACAACTACTAACCATCACACTCCTAGAAGTGTGACAATTCGGACAATTTCAGGCCCTCAAATCTATAAGAATGTCTTGGGTGGCAGATAATAGTCATTTTTAATGTATATTGAATTAATAATTAACTGTTGCTGTGGTCATCTCTAAATTAGCCAGACAGCGCCACCTTGTGGCAGACCGTAACAAGCGCTGGTGTTGACAATGAAGTGCCGGAGCCGAGCACCAGTAACCACTGGCTCAAATGAAGCAGTCCCCCAGTGCCTATTCCTTATGCTGCTGACTTCTCCCTTCATACGCAAATGCAGCTATGCTTCACATACAATATACTTGGTCTGCTTTAAAAGAAAGATTATGGGCCAGATGTACACAGCTTTCTGCAAATGAAAAAAGGCATTTTTCAATGTACAAAGGCCAATTTGCCATTCGGTCACCTATTATTGGGTTTGCGATTCAGTATAAAGAAGGCGCATGTTTAGGGTGTCCCTACCTAATACCGAATCACAGTGGTATATGTGAAAGTTTTGTAACCGAAATGCGGTCGTAAAACATTCACATTTTACCACGTACTTCAAGTAGGGGTTATCCCATTCGCAAGTGGGAAGGGGTCCCCAAAGGAACTCCTGCTGCTTTGTGAATGTTTATTAAAAAAAAATGTAAGAGCAGGTTTTTGTCCCATGGACCACTGCCTACTCTTAAAAAATTAAATGAAAAATGTTCATTTTTCTTTATGAAACACATCCCGTTTTCCTTTAAGGAAAACGGGATGCATTTAGATAAAAAAAAAATCAATGCTTTTTTATTGAGAAGCAATCACAGACATGGTAGTCTGCTGACCCCAGCAGGCCACCATTCCTGTGATTTTTACGATTCCCAATGGTCACAAACCGAGACCTACCTCATGAATATTATTGAGATAGGTCTATTTGCGACCCACTGGGAATTGCAAAATGTGTCAAAGACAGATTTGTACATTAGTGCTTGTGATTACCAAATAGCGAATCGCACAAATTCGCTATTTGGTAATCGCAAACGATTACCAACATACAGCTGGCCCCAAGATTGAACTGGAGTAACAGCAACTTCACACCCTTGGCCTGTGTGATTAAATTGTTGAGTGTGAGGTTTCTCCTCCTTAAAGCATTCTACAAAACGTAACAGTCCACTTTCACTTTTGCTATTTCTGTTTCGGTCACTACCCAATTACCATTTGGGATTGTAAGAATCGCTGTGAATTTAAGTCTTCTCTTAAGGTGGTCACAGTGAGATCTTAAAGCTCAAACAGAATCTAACCTTTATGAGCCATTTTCATATACTTTAAAAAGTTAGCAGCTTCAAGGTACATAGCACCGATATCCCATAGCTCACCCATAAGCATGAATGTGTATAAAATATGTAAACCCAATAAAATGAAAGACAGGCCACCGTTTTTGTTGGAGGAAATCAAGAAAATGTATGTTGCAGGTCTAATAAACAAGTCAATAGTTGAATGTACCGGCACTAAAAACTAATCTGTTGACCAGCCTGATTATTCAATAAGCACAAGGGATACATACAACTGAGGCAGTATATATCAAACAGCTTCAAATGAGTTCACCTCACATATGGAGACCATAGCCCTGGAGAACATAGCTCCCTCTGAAGATGGCGATACCAAAAGGGGATGATGGACGGAGCGTTTGAGGTAATCAAACACTCACCCCCAGTCAACTGATCTGGGTTTAATCCATCATCATTCTTTAGCTCACTCCACCACCCCAGTTCAGACATGGCCATATGCAAATCAGTCTGACCCTGTGCCTCATGGGAACAGTCCAGCCCGAACTGCCAAGCCATGTCTTCCCTGGACCGGAAACAAGCATCCTGGGACCGGTTTCTGGCTATTCAGCCGTCATCAGCCAGGCTAGCTTGAATCCAGTGGCAAAGTGAGCAAGGGACCCACGTCTGGGCATACCCTGCCAACTTAGGGCGAACAAGCGATACCAAAGGGGATGATGGACGGAGCGTTTGAGCTAATCAAACACTCACCCCCAGTCAACTGATCTGGGTTTAATCCATCATCATTCTTTAGCTCACTCCACCACCCCAGTTCAGACATGGCCATATGCAAATCAGTCTGACCCTGTGCCTCATGGGAACAGTCCAGCCCGAACTGCCAAGAAATGTCTTCCCTGGACCGGAAACAAGCATCCTGGGACCGGTTTCTGGCTATTCAGCCGTCATCAGCCAGGCTAGCTTGAATCCAGTGGCAAAGTGAGCAAGGGACCCACGTCTGGGCAGTTGTTATGAACCCAAAACCGGTCCCAGGATGCTTGTTTCTGGTACAGGGAAGACATGGCTTGGCAGTTCGGGCTGGACTGTTCCCATGAGGCACAAGGTCAGACTGAATTGCATATGGCCATGTCTGAACTGGGGTGGTGGAGTGAGCTAAAGAATGATGATGGATTAAACCCAGATCAGTTGACTGGGGGTGAGTGTTTGATTTGCTCTAACGCTCCGTCCATCATCCCCTTTGGTATCGCTTTGTTCAGCCCTAAGTTGGCAGGGTATGCCCAGACGTGGGTCCCTTGCTCACTTTGCCACTGGATTCAAGATAGCCTGGCTGATGAGGGTTATGAACCCGAAACCGGTCCCAGGATGCTTGTTTCCGGTCCAGGAAGACATGGCTTGGCAGTTCGGGCTGGACTGTTCCCATGAGGCACAGGGTCAGACTGAATTGCATATGGCCATGTCTGAACTGGGGTGGTGGAGTGAGCTAAAGAATGAAGATGGATTAAACCCAGATCAGTTGACTGGGGTGAGTGTTTGATTTGCTCTAACGCTCCGTCCATCATCCCCTTTGGTATCGCTTTGTTCGCCCCTAAGTTGGCAGGGTATGCCCAGACGTGGGTCCCTTGCTCACTTTGCCACTGGATTCAAGATAGCCTTGCTGATGAGGGTTATGAACCCGAAACCGGTCCCCAGGATGCTTGTTTCCGGTCCAGGGAAGACATGGCTTGGCAGTTCGGGCTGGACTGTTCCCATGAGGCACAGGGTCAGACTGAACTGCATATGGCCATGTCTGAACTGGGGTGGTGGAGTGAGCTAAAGAATGATGATGGATTAAACCCAGATCAGTTGACTGGGGGTGAGTGTTTGATTTGCTCTAACGCTCCGTCCATCATCCCCTTTGGTATCGCTTTGTTCGCCCTAAGTTGGCAGGGTATGCCCAGACGTGGGTCCCTTGCTCACTTTGCCACTGGATTCAAGATAGCCTGGCTGATGAGGGTTATGAACCCAAAACCGGTCCCAGGATGCTTGTTTCCGGTCCAGGGAAGACATGGCTTGGCAGTTCGGGCTGGACTGTTCCCTTGAGGCACAGGGTCAGACTGAATTGCATATGGCCATGTCTGAACTGGGGTGGTGGAGTGAGCTAAAGAATGATGATGGATTAAACCCAGATCAGTTGACTGGGGGTGAGTGTTTGATTTGCTCTAACGCTCCGTCCATCATCACCTTTGGTATCGTTTTGTTCGCCCTAAGTTGGCAGGGTATGCCCAGACGTGGGTCCCTTGCTCACTTTGCCACTGGATTCAAGATAGCCTGGCTGATGAGGGTTATGAACCCGAAACCGGTCCCAGGATGCTTGTTTCCGGTCCAGGGAAGACATGGCTTGGCAGTTCGGGCTGGACTGTTCCCATGAGGCACAGGGTCAGACTGAATTGCATATGGCCATGTCTGAACTGGGGTGGTGGAGTGAGCTAAAGAATGATGATGGATTAAACCCAGATCAGTTGACTGGGGGTGAGTGTTTGATTTGCTCTAACGCTCCGTCCATCATCCCCTTTGGTATCCCTCTGAAGATGGAGCAATTACAGGCCAGACCAGCAAATGCTCAGGCTTGCAACTGTCCCGGGGAATATGGGGTGCTTTTGCTTTCCCCAGGGCCCCAGAGGTATTGCAGTGAAACCCATCTATTCTGGGCTAATTTTCTGTGTTGATTTCAAGTACCAAAACTGTTGCATCATCCTGTAACTCCGCCAAGTCACAGGCAGTGGCAGGTGCCGGCACTGAGTCCCCCAATTGCCTGTCACATAGAACCACTTGCTAGAAGCTACCAGCCCACTCCAACACCACCTGCAAATCCATAGAAACATATTAGTCCTGATGCTGGAGAAGTGGACCCCTTCATCTGCATTCACTTGTGCATTTATGAGGTTATGTCTTATGAACCAAAGTCTCAGTGGCCAAATAGCTTCTGCCTAAAACTGTTTACCCATATGTGGGTGAGCTCAATGGTTTCCTGGTTCTTACCAACATTAGTGTTTCATGGTTTTCAACCACACTCTTTCATTTGAGCCAAATCATCCTAACTTAAATAAGGGTCTTCCTCGTGGCCCAAAGTAGACGTTGGCTTCCTATTGTGGCGCGGCGTACACTCACAAAATATACTAATATACATAATTTCACACTAAATATACATAATTTGTTGTTCAAGCGGTCCAGCTCATTGCTAGAGAAATACACTGGGCTATTTACTTTAGGTGAGTGTCTGGGTTAGAAAATTATCCGCCATTGAGCTGCAAGCCCTTCTATAGGGACCCGAGTTTGTCAAGAGTTGGACCAAACCTAACCCGTGCCCTCTTAGCCGCTTCTGATTCAGGCAGGGTGGCCATTGGGTCCATATTAGTCCTCTAAGACTGCATATTGTTCAATTGGTCTCCTTATGTGATGATAAGTGGCAACCCTAGCCATTTACAATCAGGCGCATATCCTATGAAAGAGAAGTGTATGCACTTTATAAAGAATGAAAAGACCAGAACCCTGCTGGAGGATAAAATGGCAGCCCTGCTTTGTTGTTCAGGTCCCGACAGGCAACGTACATGTGTTCTTTGACTTCGATAAACATTCATCGAGGACTGTGCATGATAAATGCATGAAGAGAAATGACACCCGATGCCCTGCCTTGAGCATGCAATAGCATCACTTCAATGAGGCTGAGGGTCAGACCTGTATTTTATATTATGTCCAAGGAAAACACTTTGCAACCACCCATCTTCACTGGAATTCGCACATGCTCAGTTAAGTGTATTCAGCCATGCAAGTGACCATTTTTGGACAATGGAGCATCCAGGAAACAACTAAACTGCTTGAAGCCATCACCACCAGGATGGCTATGTGATACCTATTGCTCCCCGTCATGTATAGGTGCGGTATTAGATGACAGTAGTGAAATAAAGTTTGCTGTTGTAGCCTTCTGGGGGACCAGAAGTAAAAACATGCAAAAGCATGTGTGTAACAGTTCTTTGATGGGAGTCACTAAATGCTGGGCTGCTCCCAGGACTATATTCACATCCTGGGTCTGATTAATCAACACTGTCGGCCCAGTGGCTTTGGGGAACTTGTAGATCCATTTGTTCGTTGCCCCACCATATATTACTCAGGTTCCCGGCACCTTTGGGATCAAAGGCTAAATTGACTCACCTAGATAGGACTCATGACTACAAGGTGTCTTTGATTTTTCCTGGCTGGTAGGGCCGATAAAGGTGGATTGCGGGTCATACCTTCATAGTAGGAATGAATAGCAAGATGGGACCTAATGCTTAGGATTCAGCAAGGCCAGCACAAGAGATTGTGATCAGCCTTAAAGTGGAAGGGGCCAGGTTGAGTTTCCTGGACTGGCAGGGCTTGGCACCCTTTCATCTAATGCCGATAAAGGCAGAGTGTGGGTCATATCCTTGCAATGGGAGAGTCAGCCGGATGTGTGCCAAGAGCCCAGAATCAGCGAGGCTAGCCTGAGACATTTTGCCAGCCTTAAAGCAAAACGGGGGTGTCTGATTTTCCCTACAATATGACTATATGGCCCAAGAACACAATTCTTAACGAAACTAGGCAGACAAAGCCTCTGGTCTCCTAAGGCAGACTTAAGCTGCAGTATTGCGTAAACCCACTCAACACACTCTGCTGGCTGGCGCCACCATTCAGAGAGGTTGAATTAGGAGTTGTCCAAGGCAAGGAATGACACCTATTGGCTAATAGTGTTTTAGATCCAAGCCCTCCTGCCAGCAGTGAGAACAGGGCTAATGAGGGGAGCAGGGGAAGGAAAGAGGGGGAAGGGACCAGACAAAGAAAATTGAAAGTTGACTTGTGGAAACATAGTAAAAGGTTCATTGATCAGAGAAGAGCTGGGCTAAGATTGAACACAGTGAGAACTACCGAATCAGTGCCTTGCTGCACCCTTGTTTGAAAAATAGAATCACGTTGTCTCCTTTCAACACATAGTCTCTTTTCACCCTGAAATGTCATTCACACAGTGGAAGTTGTTCTTCATGGAAATTCTAGAAGGTCAGGAGGATGCCTGCTAACTAGAAAGAACATGAGTCTCTGGAAGAAAAATATTGGGCTCATACAGAGGAGTGTGGGCAAACAGGGTAACATGAGGCTGTCAGGACACCAACCTACCAAATGCTTCATCTCTCACCCGCTCTTGTGAAATGAAATGAAATTTGTACTTGTAAAGCCCACTTATACCCCCAAAGGGGTCTCCTGGCGCTGTACGCATACTGCTGTGGAACCCTTCCTGGCTTTTCCCTGTGAAATGTCCACTCCTGGGCACCCCCAGGGTGAAGCCAGGCATCCCAGCGCTGTTGGGGCCGTTGTGGAGATTAAGCAAGCTATTGCCCAGAGTTGCAGAGTGGGACCCATGATTAGAATAGGCACCGAGGCGAGAATTATCAGGTCCGAGGAAATTGAGCCCAAGACCCGCCGAGGCAGGAATTGAACCCTAGTCCCGGGCCAGATCTCTGCATCAGGGTCTGCCGCTCTAACCATTGAGCCACACTTCTCCACTAACGTGCAGGGTGCCAGCTAGAGAAGAGTCTGAGCAGTGACTTGACTAGGGATCATCAGCTGGTGCTTGTCTAACTTTGGGGTCCTTCAGAAGCCGGAGAGGGGCTTGGTGCCTGAACAGCAGGAGTAGTTGGAATATGGGCCTTTAAAAGATTGTGTAGTTTCTGCTTAGGTTTACAGCCTTGATTACTCTTTCCTCCTTCAAGGGGTGTATTTCTCAGTAGTAGAGAGTGTCCCCACTACTACTATTACTATTACTACTGATACTACTACAATTGCTGCTACTACTAGAGAGAGAGAGAGAGAGAGAGACAGAGAGAGAGAGAGAGAGAGAGAGAGAGAGAGAGAGAGAGAGAGAGAGGATGTCTACCCGTAGAGCGGTTGACGTCGAAGCTGGGGAACTGGGTTCGAGTATCGGCAACAACGCTCAACATCCTGTGATTCTGGGCAAATCACTTAATCTCCCCTGCCTAACAAAAAAGAATGTGTCCTTGTGTAACGAAGCTGGTGCTATGTAAAGCGCTCTGATACCCGATATCTTCGGGTCTAGTTTGCGCTATATAAAAAACTAAAAATAATAATAATAATAAAAAAAATTATTAAAAAAAACTACTAATAATAATATAAAACGGTGCATGGCTACTGCTCATGTCACCAATTCCCATTGTTATCTTTTTGTGCATTTTTACTCATTCAGCAGTAGCTGTATCTGGCGCATGCTGCAATACATATTAACGGATCTTCTCTGATCGCCTTCTGTTGTATACATATACAGTACCGTGCTGCCCCTATGGTAAGCTTGTGTTGTGCAGCAGCCTATATGGTTTAGTCGTTAATACAATTATAATACACTCTTGCGTGCCCTCATCCATCACACTACCAGGGGCTGCATCCTAAAACACACTACCACACCTCGGTGTTCATCGCGCATGACAAGAAAACACTGCCTGCATAGGATCAAAAATAAAGACAACACCCTTCCAACAACACACCCCACAGCGTGTAGCTTGCTTTTGATGTCAGCAGGAGCTTCAGCACTCCACATGGTGCTCTTCAAATAGAGAAGGGAAAACTCCTTTTACAGCATTGGGCGGCTGCCCTCTTACAGCTCCACTGTGCAACAATATCCAGACCTGTTTCTCCAGCTCTGGAGGTATACAAAGCCAAGGGACAATGTGCCGCCCTTTATGGAGCTGAGTTTTGGGGCCATTTGAATACCTCAATATTGACCGAGGAGGAAATGATTTAAACAGATCTCTTATTAGTCTGCCCTAAAGCACTCATCTGACTGCTCTGTTTTTTAGGTCTCGCCTACGCAGCGCGCATGCGCTGCTTAGGAAAAAGACCTTTAGCCATCGGCACAGCTTTGCGGGCAAAAACGTGCACGCGTTGCATTGCTTCCAATGGCAACGCGTGCACGTCTGGCGATTCCCTTGCGGGAGCGAGCTTTTTCGCCATGTGTTATCAATTATCTCTCCTGGCGCCGCTCGCTCCCGCAAGGGAAACGCTGCCTGCTCTCGGCCGCACTCCCCCCCACCCCTTACTTGCGCGAGGCGCGCGCGCTTGTTACGTTTATTTGGTGCCATTCACATTATGTTTTACGTACGTGTGCTTTTAAATGAGTCTTAATTCAAATTTTGTTGATTTTTATATGGCTGTGGGGCACGTAGGATGGTGTTTTGATGTTGTAATTTGCGGTTCCCCTTTGCTCACGCCTCCTCCCCCGTTGCCCTTGTCTTTTTCCGCTCCCCTTCTGGTGACTGCATCCCCTTTGCTCCCGCCGCCTCCCCGTTGTCCATGTTATCTTTTCCCGCCCCTTCCCGTTGTCATCATCCCTTTGCTCCCCCTGTCTGTGTTTTCTTTCTTCGCGCACCCTCCCATTCTCAGCACTAATCCCTCTGTTCCCGCCCCTTCCCCAATGTCCGTGGAGCTGGGCTGTGGGTGAGGTCAGGCGCAAATGAAAATAGGGTGCGAAGTGGATAGAGCGGGCAGCTACGACTGAGGGAGAAGGGGCAGGTCTTAGAGTAGCAGGGATGTGAGTAGGGATGCACAGCTGTAAACAAAGAAGCAGTCAAGAGCGTAATTAGCAATGCAGTTAACCGGGTGATATAAAATGCGCACATTTGCAAAGCTTTGTGAAATGCTCCCTCAGCCTGTCCGCCCCCAGAGACAGCATTTTTGCTTTAACCTTTGTGACCTGATTGGCGGGCGGGGAGTGTGTGGGGGGAGGGAGAGAATGAGTTTTACTCTCTACAAGTAGTTCAATAATAATACGACCTACTGCTGTTGTAACTGTCCAAATAGCCTGTTTTGCGATGCCTATGCGCCCTCGCCAGGGAATCGCAAACTACCACTCGAAAGCCTGTGTTGTGCCTGCAAACGAGTCTTTCCTTGGCATTCCCATCCCCGTCTCCTCCTGCTCTCCTATCGTAGACGTGGCCCATAGATTCCTTTGTTTATTAAGTGCAGCAGGAACGCTTGTGACTGCGAGGGACCCGCAGACACATTTCGTCTTTCAGATAAGCCTTGAATGAGTGGGCAGCTCCTGAGTTACAGCACGCTGGTGTGAAGTCTCAAATCCTTGCTAGACTCTTCCAAAGTCTCAGTCATTGTTCACAGTCCATCCGTTACGTGCTTGCTATACCTAGTGGCCTCTGTGGTCCCACGTGCTGCTTCATGTGACTTCACTATAACTTTACTGTTCTGAATGAGCCGTATATACTGTACACATGGCTGTATGGGGCAGTGTTTTTATGAGCTTCGCTCCTGATTTGCAGTAGGGAAGGAATGCTGCGGCGGGGCAGCGGTCACCTGACTGGGCAGCCAGTGGGCTTCTGTCTGATTACTCACATCAGGGGGCTTGCAACTGTGTAAGGGCAGTCTGCATTTACACTGTCTCTGGCAGGAAATAGTCCCAGTGGACACACCCTTCATTGAGCCAAGGTTTGGAAAGCTCATCAGTCTTGGGTTGCTTTTCTGGGCCTGGTGTGTGTGTTTTTTTTCCTGCAAGGGGCATGTCTTGGAAAACTTTTTATAAGGAGAAATCTGTGGGTTTTCCATTTAGTTTGCAAGTATACTCATTTGATTGAAGAAGTTGCCAATATCTTAAATCATTGTAGCCCGATAAAACACGGGACTATTGAATTGGAAACTTATCGGCACTTCCACACATTCTTGTTTTCTCTGCTATAATTGTTTAGACCTTTTAATTTTCGCCAGGTTATAAATTAGTTGTTTTATGCCTTTTTGTAACAATTTGTAAAGGTTAATATAACTGCTGCAAAGAATGTGTACCATGCTAATCACAGCAGTGTATTTAATGTGTACAGCTCTGTGGGTTTCTGCCTTTGTCACAGGGATCCTTTTGTAACTGTGCAGTTCACAATCTACAATCGTAATCTAGCACAGTGAGCTAAAAACTGCCATCAAAGAGCTGCATGCAAACACACTCGTGCATGCAGTCATCTATTCAAACACTTAGGGCAGGATTACCAAACATGCCCATGGGTCTTACTCTTATAGTATTACAGACTTTCTCAGAAATGTCAAAATAAAGCCAGGACTTAGTGTGGCATGGCAAAACACTTATAAGGACCCAAAGGCGAGACCTATTGGCTATGCCAATGCTTGTTTTAATTGGGTTACGTAGAATTGAGCCCTTGGTCGCTTAGAGACCCCTCTGATGTTGGGTATGACTATGGACAACTGTTGAGCTGGCCCCCCTATAATGCCATTATTATCGAAATCTTGAAACCCGATTCTTCTAATACCCTACCTTGGCTTCGTCAAGTAAAATACCAGCTTCTAAAGGTACCCTAAAAAAGTATATTGGGACCACATAGTGGGCCAGATACCAGTGTGCCCTAGGGGGAAGTCTTACAGCCATATATCTGGAATTTAAATCTTTACCCTTGTAGGGGCATTTGTAGATGAAACTCATCCTCCGTTAGCAGGGGCTCTCTACTTGAAATTCCAGTTTGGTATTCTTTGTATTAAATGTTATACATCTAGGTGGTCTACTGCCCAATCTTCTAGTATTTACTGTTCATTATGTAATCGCCAGGGAATAGAAAATATTGAGCATTTATTATTTTTCTGCACGGCCAACCGTGCAGCTAGGAGGAAGTGGATGTGCCCTATCTGTTTACTCTTGGGTTTTGGCAGTATTTGCCTACTCGTAGAATTCTTCCTCCTTGCCCATTGTGTTTGCCTTAAGTAGGTTTCTGCATAGTGCATGGCTTATTGGGAATCGGTTAGGACTGGCACCGTAGGCAATCTTAGTACTGTTGAGATTAAAATTTAGTGGTTGGGTACTTAAATATTAGCAGATGTGCTTTTTCCAACTGGTGTTTTGTAATAATTCCAGCATCTGTATTTTATGTGTGTATAACACTTTTTTTTATTGATTGTATCATGCATTTTTGTCATCTATATTTCGCATCCGCATGTATATTTTTATGGGGAAGTATCCCCGAAATTAACTATTTAATTGGTTGATTGAGACCCTCACCCACCCCACTGCCAGGGGCTTATCCTAAAACATGATAAACGCACCTCGGTGGTCATCACGCACCAGTACAAAACACTTCCCACGTTGGATAAAAAAATAAGGACAACACCCTTCCAACCACACACCACACAGAGTGTGTCTTGCTGTCTGTGTCAGCAAGAGCTTCAGCTATCCACATAGGGGTAGTAAGCGCTATTCAAATGCAACAAGTGTAACAGAAATGAATGTAGCAGACAAACTCGGGCATTTAGATAACTAAAGGCTGGCCAGAGACCCGACTATGAATAGCCTGCATATAAGGAGAAAATATTTGGCAACCCCGAGCGTGACGCATAAAGAACACGCCTTCAGAGTAGCAGAACATTCAGCAGAGCCAGGCGGCGGCAGCGTCTTCCTACCGGGTACTGTATTGTTTTTTTTTCTGCTATCGCAAGGTGAGTGCTGAATCATGGCGTAGCTAGGCACTCTGCCGCCCGTGGCGGTCCCTGCCTTTTGCCGCCGCCGAGCGCCTAAGAGCGGGGCGGGGGGGCGGGGGGGGGGTGCTGGCGATAAATTTACCCGCCGCCCCCAAATCTCGTGCCGCCCGGGGCGTACCGCCCCCTCCGCTCCCCCCTTGCTACGCCAGTGATTATGCCCCCCTGTGCTGAGTGCACTGCCCCTCACCTCTGGCCTGTAAGAGGCGTGTAGTGTTGTGTTCCAAGGACGACGTCTTGTGATTGGCAAGATGCCCTTTCCAGTTTGGCAAAATGTGTGCTGGAGCAAACACGTCTTTCCAATCACAATATGACGCCTTTGGCTTCCCCTTATTTAGTATTCAAGGTGCCAACAGCCTCTGCTCTTCGTCAGCAGACAGCATGGGCTGCAGGGCTGCAGGGCTACTGGGGGGCGAGAGATGATGGTGAAGCGCCTCTTCTCATTCTGTGTGATCTCAATGTCTGGAGCTTGGGGGGAGGTGGGGTGGAGATTGTAGGCAGGGGTGTAACCCAAAACCTATGAAGCCCCGGTGGCGCAGGGTGGAGTCCAAATCAGTTTATAGGCAGGGCCACTCGAATTATGCTGCAGGGTTTACCAAATAATGCAGCAAGAAAAGGCAAATTATGCGGCGTAATGTGGCACTTTTTTTTGACAGTATTACCTCATTCATTTTGTCATTTTCACACATGTTAACACTAGATGTAAAGGGTTTCACCGCATTAGTACCAGGCTGACAGACAAATACAGCAATAAGCAAAAGAAAAATGACCAGTCAAACTTTGTGAAGGGCCTTCCACTGCGCTGCAAGCCGTGTGGGATCATTTTTTATACGTTTTGATCCGTTTGAGCAAGAATCAATTATTTTGCGAAAATATGCAGATTACATAGCAGATTATGTGGCAACTGCGGCAAATCCATTATTATGCGGAAAACGCTGCAGCCACAAAATTGCATAACTCCAGTGCCCTTAATTATAGCCTGTGGATATCTGTGAGATATTGGCGTCGCAGAGGCCCCTACCTCATTTTGCCAGAGGGCTCCATCAAGTTATGTTACATCAATGATTATGGGGAAAGGGGAATCGAGGAGCTTGGCCCAGGTCCTAGAAAGAGACACATCAGAGGAAAGAAGAATGCTTTTTTTCCTGTTAAGGAGGTGGAGGGGATGGGCAGAAGCAATGAGCTTCAACCGACATGAACGGGAAGGAGAACAGAAAAGATTCAAGGGGCCAAAAAAGCACAGGGTCTGGCACTCACAATGAGTGCTATAAGACAAATGCTAGGATTATAAAGAAGGGAAAATAGTTCACTGACATCAACAGTGGAAGGATACACTCTTCGAATATAAAAACGTGGTAAAGCCAAAATGCTCTTGAGGGGAGACAAATACAAGAATAGGGAGGAAAGTCATCCAATCGGAAGCTGGAAACTGCAATAGACAACATGCCTGGGGTTTGTATGACAACGCATGCAAACTGAGGTGTGCAGAAACAATGTTTCCATGTGATAACACATTAAAGCCTGGCCTATTGGCTTTGCCAATGCTTGGCAGTGGTGGTAGTGGTGACAGTGTAGTGGCACTGGTGGTGATATTGTCGGTGCTATTGGAACGGTGGTGGTATTTGTATTACTGGCGGGGTGCTGGCAGTTGTTCATTAAAGTGCCCTCCCAGGATGAGATGTGCAGCTCTGTTGTTTCATGTTACACACTGCGCAGATTGTCAAATGACAGGTTTCAGAATCAGTGGTCTGTGTGATACATAAATGCAATGGGGCAGGGCCATGAAACAAGCTCTTCATATTCTATTTCAGAGCTTTACATGACTATTGAGACCAGTGGTGAGATAGCGCAGTGGGTCAAGTGTTTGTTAAAGAGATACCCGGCTAGCTTGCTGACCGCAGACTGAAATCCAGGCAGGGCTGACTCTTCCCTTCATCCAGCAACATATATCGGATTGGCATACTCTGTCATACACATCCACCCTTCACAATCTACAGACAGCAGAGGCAGTACAGGCTCTCACAGTAAACAGGGCCGGACTGGCTACCGGGCGTTTTGGCATGCTGCCGAGCTGGGGGCTGATTTCGTTGATGGGGACCTGCGTGTGCTGAACGAAATTCGTTTTGCTTTGTTGATTTCGAAGCACACGCAGGTCTCCATCAACGAAATTAGCCCCCACCGCAGTGACATCAGCCCCCTGCTCGGCAGCATGCCAAAACGCCCGGTAGCCAGTCCGGCCCTGACAGTAAACACTAAGAGGGCCGCAAACGTAACTGGGTCCTCAGCGGTTCTTCTTGCCAAGGTGGTTTGTGTTACTGCCTGTGGAAAATGTCAACCATAATTCATGCAACACTGACAGGATACTATCAGAGAGCTCACATCTCTCAGTTCCGTGCATGAGTCCAGGTGTTTTCCTTGCTTTCTGGAATTGTTGCTGCTATAATCAATATCTACAGAGTCCCAGAATAAAAAAATTAAAAAAATGGACTGGATGAGCTGCTCTCATGTGGAACTGGGAAACTGTGTTTTTGTATTCCTTTTAATATTTAAATTAGGTTACATATATGTTTTCATTTTTGGTTATACATTTATTTTAATTACATGTATTCTAAAAATTGTTTAATTAATGCATATATACATAAATATGAATACACACACATATATATTTACGCCCTGCCCAAAAACTTACTATAACTTGCGCATCTCTGTAGACACCATTGTCAACTTGCTAGCCACATTACATTAACTATAACTCATCTATCTACCTCGCCCAGTGTTCTCATAAACAATGTCATTTAAGATGTCATGAGTCTTGTTAAGAATGCTATCATTTGTCATGCTATAGATGATGTAATAAGAAAGGGTCTAAGCAATGCATGGGGAAGGCGCAAGTTATACTTAATGTAGTCTGGCTAGCGAGTTGTCAACACTGTATATGGAGGTGCACGAGTACGTTTTGGGTGGTGGGCAAATTATAACTTTAGGTTATAGCCAGGGCCGGACTGGCTACCGGGCGTTTTGGAATGCTGCCGAGCTGGGGGCTGATTTCGTTGATGGGGACCTGCGTGTGCTGAACGAAATTCGTTTTGCTTTGTTGATTTCGAAGCACACGCAGGTCTCCATCAACGAAATTAGCCCCCACCGCAGTGACATCAGCCCCCAGCTCGGCAGCATGCCAAAACGCCCGGTAGCCAGTCCGGCCCTGGTTATAGCTATAAATTTAAGTGACAGGTATAAGCTTAGAATGTCTAAGGTTTGTGTAGTTAAGTTGGTTTTATATACAAATATTTAAGTTTTCCTAACTATAACTTATCCTCAACCTTTGTTTTTTTCATTGAATTAATTTTTTTTTTAAATGTAAAAATGTGTTTGAAATCATATAATTTGCTAAATATGGCATTAATTGTTTTTAATGGTTTTTTGGGATCCACAGTACTTTCGCGAAAGTTCACAGTTCATTATGAGGAGTGTTGTGGTGTAGAGTGAAGAGGCGTAGAGTGGAGTAGAGTGTTGTAGAGTGGAGTGACAGAGTGAAGTAGAATGGAGGAAAGTGTTGTAGAGTGGAGTGTAGTACAATGGAGTTTCATATAGTAGAGTGGAATATCCCACAGTGTCATATAGTGTGATAGAGTGGAGTGGTTTAGAGTGACATAGAGTGGAGTGGTGTAGAGTGGAGTAGAGTTGAGTAGTGTGTCATAGAGTAGAGTGGAGTAAAGTTGCATAGAGTGGCATGGAGGGAGTTGCAAAGAGTGTTGTAGAGCTGAGTAGAGTGTCGTAGAGTGGCATATAGTGGAGTAGAGTGTCATAGAGTAGAGTTAAGTGGAGTGGCATAGAGTGGAGTAGAGTGTCATAGAGTGGAGAGGCATAGAGTGTCGTAGAGTGGAGTGTCATAGAGTGGAGTGGCAATAGATTGGAGAGTCATAGACTGTTGAGTCGTAGAGTGTCGTGGCCTAGAGTGTTGTGGCGTAGAGTGTCGTAGACAGGAGTTCTTTAGAGTGGAGTGGCCTGTCGTAGTGTAGAGTGGAGTTCCATGTCGTAGAGTAAAGTGGAGTCGCGTGTCATAGAGTGGCATGTCGTAGAGTGTCTTAGAGTGGAAGGGGCATAGAGTGGGTTTGCATGTCATAGAGTGGAGTAGCATGTTGTAAAGTGCAGTAAAGTGTCATAGAGTGGAGTGGCATGTCTTACACTGGAGTGGCGTGTTGTAGACAGGGCCGGACTGGCTACCGGGCGTTTTGGCATGCTGCCGAGCTGGGGGCTGATGTCACTGCGGTGGGGGCTAATTTCGTTGATGGAGACCTGCGTGTGCTTCGAAATCAACAAAGCAAAACGAATTTCGTTCAGCACACGCAGGTCCCCATCAACGAAATCAGCCCCCAGCTCGGCAGCATTCCAAAACGCCCGGTAGCCAGTCCGGCCCTGGTTGTAGAGTGTCATAGAGTGAAGTGCTGTGTCGTAGAGTGGAGTGACCTGTCACAGAGTGGAGTGGCATGTGGTAGAGTGGAGTGGAGTGGAGTGACGTGTTGGAGAGTGGAGTAGAGTGACGTAGCGTGGAGGGGCATAAAGTGTCAGTAGAGTTGGGCTGAGTGTCGTACAGTGGAGTGTCATTGAGTGGAGTGTGGTACAGTAGAATGGAAGAGAGTATTGGGGAGTGGAGAATTGTACAGTGGAGTATCATAGATAGGCCTGGGCGGAGTTTGCAGAGATCCGCACTGCCACGTTACACAGAGTTCCGCAAGCGGCGGAGTGCATTAGGTCACGCCGTCCACGCTGATTTTTAGCGCTGGGTGTTTGTCCCGTGCTGGAAAATCAGCGCAAACTGCACCATACACAGCACAAGAGGGCGCTGCTTCTTTCTGCAGCTCAAGTAGATGTTCTACTCAAGCAGCAGCTTCCTCAACCCAAACACAAGGTTTTAACGCGAGCGGTAGCGGCTATCCGTGACTGTCCGTCAGGGCCGGACTGGCTACCGGGCGTTTTGGCATGCTGCCGAGCTGGGGGCTGATGTCACTGCGGTGGGGGCTAATTTCGTTGATGGAGACCTGCGTGTGCTTCGAAATCAACAAAGCAAAACGAATTTCGTTCAGCACACGCAGGTCCCCATCAACAAAATCAGCCCCCAGCTCGGCAGCATTCCAAAACGCCCGGTAGCCAGTCCGGCCCTGCTGTCCGTGTTGAAAAATCTCGCCAGGAGGTGGTCTGGAGTAAGATTTTCCTCGCTTGCACTCACCAACTTAATGTTGGCAAGCGCGAGTGAGGAAAATGCTCCGCTCCTTGGAGTGGATTTTTTCCGAACTGTGCAAGGTACGTGGAGTGGGAAAAATGGAAAAGCAGAATTTCACGCCCAGGCCTAGTCAAAGAGTGGTGTGTTGTACAGTGTCATAGAGTGGAGTGGCATAGAGTTTAGTATAGTGTTGTAGAGTGGAGTGACGTAGAGTGCAGTTCAGTGTCCTAGAGTGTGGTAGAGTGAAGTGGCATAGAGTGGCGTAGAGCGGAGTGGCGTAGAGTGAAGTAGTGGAGTAGAATGGACTAGAGTGGAATAATGTGTAATAGAGTATAGTGAAGTAAAGTGGTGTGGATGGAGTTGCATAAAATGTCATAGAGTGGGGTAACGTGTCATAGAGTGGCATAAAGTAGAGTAGAGTTTTGTATAGTGGCATAGAGTGGAGTAGAGTGTTGTTAGAGTACAGTGGTATAGAGTGGAGTAGAGTGTCATAGAGTGGAGGATGTAAAGAGTTATAGAGTGGAGTTGAGCTTCGTAGAGTGGAATGCCATAGAGTGGCATGTTGTGTCATAGAGTGTTGTGGCATATAGTATAGTGGTGTAGAGTGAAGTGGCGTTCCGTGAAGTGCTGTAGAGTGGAGTGCCGTGTCATAGAGTGGCATGTGGTAGAGGGTTGAGCCATAGAGTGAATTGCCATGTCATAGGGTGGAGTGGTGTTTTGTAGACTAGAGTAATGTCATAGAGTGGAGTGGCGTGGGGTGGTGTAGAGTGGAATGGAGTTGAGTTTCATAGAGTGTTGTAGAGTGGAGTGTCATAGAGTATAGTATAGTGCCATAGAGTGTGGTAGAGTGGAGTGGCATAGAGTGCCATATAGTTGAGTGGCATAGAGTGGCATTGAGTGGAGTGGTGAGTCATAGAGTGGAGCAGCATGTCACAGAGTGGAGAGGAGTGGTGTGTCATAGAGTGGCATAGAGTGGAGGAGCATAGAGTGAAGTAGAGTACTGTAGAGTGGAGTGTAAAAGAGTGGGGTGTCGCACAGTGGAGTATCATAGAGTGGCATACAGTGTCATAGAGTGGAGTGGCCTAGAGTGGAGTAGTGGAGTAGAGTAGAATGGAGTAGTGTGTCACGGAGTAGAATGGAGTAAAGGGCATGGAGTGGCATTGAGGGAGTTGCGTAGAGTGGAGTGGTGTAGAGTGGAATGGCATGAAGTGGAGTGGTATGCCATAGGGTAGAGTGGAGTGGCGTGTCATAGAGTGGAGAGGAGCGGTGTGTCATAGAGTGGAGTACAGTGGCATAGAGTGGAGGAGCACAGAGTGAAGTAGAGTATTGTAGAGTGGAGTTTCAAAGAGTGGGGTTTCGCACAGTGGAGTATCGTAGAGTGGAGTAGAGTGGAGAGGCATAGAGTGGAGTAGAGTGTTGTAGAGTGGAGTGGCATAGAGTGGAGTAGAGTAGAGTGGAGTAGTGTGTCACAGAGTAGAGTGGAGTAAAGGCATGGAGTGGCATTGAGGGAGTTGCGTAGAGTGTCGAAGACTAGAGTAGATTGCCATACAGTGGCATAGAGTGGAGTAGAGTGTTGTAGCATGGAGGGGCATAGAGTGGAGCATAGTGGAGTAGCATAGTGTGGTATAGAGTAGAGTGTTGTAGCATCGAGTGTATTGGCGTAGAGTGTCGTGGCGCAGAGCAATGTGGCAAAGAGCGAAATGCTGTAGAGTGGAGTGGTGTAGAGTGGCGTAGAGTGGAGCGGCATAGAGTGGAGTGGCGTAGAGTGGAGTGGTGTAGTGTGGAATGGCATACAGTGGTGTGGAGTGGAATGTCATAGGGTAGAGTGGAGTGGCGTATCATATAGTAGAGTGGAGTGGCGTAGAGTGGAGTTGCTTGTCGTAGAGTAGAGTGGAGTGTTGTAGAGTGGAGTGGAGTGGCGTAGAGTGGAGTGGGGTGTCTTAGAGTGGAATGGCATATTGTAGAGAGGGGGTGGCATGTGGTTGAGTGGAGTTGTGTGTTGTACAGTGTTTTACTGAGCAGCAGAATGGCGTAGAGTGGAGAAGCATACAGTGAAGTAGAGTGTTGTAGAGTATAGTGGGCTAAAGTGGAGTGGCGTGTCAGAGTATGGTGGAGTGGCGTGTCATAGAGTGGCTTGTTGTAGAGTGTTTTAGAGCAGAGGTGCATAGATTGGAGTGGCGTGTCACAGAGTGGAGTGGAGTGGTGTGTCACAGAGTGGAGTGGAGTGGCGTGGTGTACAGCAGAGTAGAGTGGTGTAAAGTGGAGTGGCATAGAGTGGAGTGGCATGTAATAGAATAAATTGGGGTGGCACATCATCAAGTGGCATGTCGTAGAGTGTCTTAGTTTGGAGTACTGTAGAGTGGAGTGGCATGTCGTAGAGAGGAGTGGTGTGTTGTAGAGTGGAGGGGCATGTTGTAGAGGGGAGTGGTGTAGAGTGTCATAAAGTGGAGCGGAGTGTCATACAGTGGAGTGGGGTGTCGCAGAGTGGATTGGTGTGTCGTGGAGTGGATTGGCGTGTCCGTACAGTGGAGTGGAGTGGTGTGTTGTAGAGTGTCTTTTGTCATATATATATTTTTTATTTTATTTCAATTGATGCCGCTGTATTTTCCATGTAATTTCACGAAAGTACCGCAATCCTCAGTAAACTTTAAAAAAATATATAAATCAATACAACAACTTTTCCCTACCTCTACAGAGTTTGCTAAACTGCCTCATTTCTTCCTCTACATCAAAACAAGACTAATAATCTATATTTCCAGTTAAAACACAGAGTAAGATTTAAATAATATGACTGCCTTTTCATTTTGCAAGGGCTTTTATTAACCAATAATAAACTACTGAACCAATTTGGATCAAGTAACAAAAAGGACCCTTTCCACACCATAATCTATACTCCTGCCAAATTTCATGAAATCTGTTCAGCCATTTTGCCACTACCTCTGAGTAAAAAGACTATGGAAAATGCATTGTTGGTAAAACATGTTTAGAGACCCCTCTTTTTTCTTTGCACCCCCCTAACTAATCGTCACTAAACTTTGCATCATTATCCAATTCCGAAAAAGGAATAGGTCCGCAAAGTTTTGTGGAGATTCGTCAAACAGTGGCAAAGTTATTATCAATCAAAAATCCAGCGGATCGTTATATCTCGGCAATACTAACTATAAACACACCCTCTGATATATCTATCTATCTATCTATCTATCTATCTATCTATCTATCTATCTATCTATCTATCTATCTATCTATCTATCTATCTATCTATCTCATCTATCTATCTATCTATCTATCTATCTCTCTCTCTCTCTCTATATATATATATATATATAGCGTCATGCTAGGCACTGGCTTGGAGAATACTGGTTGCTATGAATTTACTTGTTCTGAATTAAAGCACTGCAACTTATAATCAACGCCTGGTGGTCCGTACCTGTTTGGTCTCGTCATAGATTTGTGGGGAGCCAGAGTTATATGTATATATATATATATATATATATATATATATGTATATATATATATATATATATATATATATATATATATATATATATATATATATATATATATATATATATATATATATATATATATATATATATATATATATATATATATATATATATATATATATATATATATATATATATATATATATATATATATATATTATCTACTGGCGGTCGCCAGTAGATAGTTATAGTTAGGACCTATTTTCCATAGGAAATCCGCAACATTGTATTTGAAATAACTTTGGCGCCGGTTGACGAATCTTCTCGAAATTTTCAAACTTTGTGGCCCGCTCCGGTCCGCTCCTATCCTGAAAGTTTCGGGGTGATTCAGGCAAGCGGGGGCCGAGAAAAAAGGGGGGTCCCAAAACGTGTTTTCCCCATTTAATTTTACATAGGAACCTTTCATCGCAGCTACAGCCCGAACTGCTGAACGGAATTACACCAAATTTGGGAAAAAGGTAGCCCTTGGTTCAGAGTCGTGCCTTTTGCTTAAATGATGTAAATCCGTTCAGTAGTTCCTGAGAAAATCAAAAGTTAAATCACATATATATCTATGGCCGCTAGGGTCCGCGCACCCTGAGCGCACCTTCCCGATCACGAGCTGTATGCTAATTGGCTGTCAACACTCCAAACCAGGAAGTGTTGGCAGCCATCTTGTTCCTCGGTAGAACCGAGGCACAAGAAACAAGTGCGCAAAACGCAAAAAGGGGGCAGGGTAGAAACACCCTGATCCCCTAGGCCTGCTCAGGGCTCCCAAATTTTTATTTTTTTTTTTAAATCGGCGGGATGGGCTTAGGGTGCGCGGATCGAGCCAAGAAAAAAAAAAAACGAAGCGCGGTCTCCCGCGCTTCGTTGTTAATTGGCCCCCGGGTGGGCCAAGTCGTCCCGGGGCATGCGGGGGTTTATTAAATTAATGTATGGGGGGCCTCTAAGGCCCCCCCAAGCCCCGGGGACCGCCACCCCCCGGGGCTTTATAAAAAAATGGTTCGGGAGGGCTCTCGGCCCTCCCGCAGCCCCGGGGACCGCCACCCCCCCGGGGCTTCTTCTTTTTAACTTAAATTACCTGTGTGGGGGGGCTCCAGCCCCCCCACACGCCCTGGGGACCGCCACCTCCCCGGGCACTAACAATTTAAAGTGGGGTCCGTTTCGGACCCTCGAAGCCCCGGGGACCACCACCTCCCCGGGTTTCAACATGTTGGGAGGGGGCCACGCGGCTCCCTCCTGGAGCCTGTGACGGCCCTGGGGACCGCCATCCCCCAGGGCCGGCTCCTGCAGTGTCCCGGGTGCCTACCCCGGGACACTGCTGTTTGGTATGACAGGATGGAGCCTCGCGGCTCCCGTCCTGTCATAGCAAACTTGCTTTGAATTTTGGAAGAGAGAGCAGGAAACCTGCTCTCGCTTCCAAAATTCAAAGCAATTGCTTTTCACACGGGGAGCTGCATCTTAGCAGCTCCCCATGTGGAAAAGCAATGCCGGCTCCCGAGGGACATGGGGAGCCGGCGGGACCGTGGGGGATTGGGGACCCCCACAGTCCCCAACGGAGAGGGCCAGCCCCGGGGATGGGGTCCCCGGGCAAGTAGTGGCTCGAGAGGGGCCACACGGCCCCCTCCCCCAAAACAATAATAAAAAAATAAAAATAAAATAAAGGCCTGCCCCGGGGGATGGGGTCCCCGGGGCAAAAGGAGGCCTGAGGAGGGGGGCCACGCAGCCCCCTCCTTAAAAAATCATAAAAAGTGTGGCCATGCCCCGGGGATGGGGTACCCGTGGCCGGAATCGGCCACGGGAGGGGGCCACGCGGCCCCCTTCCCATTTCGTTTTTAAAAAAAAGAAAAAGGGGTAAGGCCCTGGGGGATGGGGTCCCCAGGGCCCAAAAAAGGAAAGGAAGGGGGCCACACAGCCCCCTTCGGAAAAAAAATTAATATAAAAAAAAAAACGATTGTGCCGCAGGCCCCGCCCCTTCCTTTACCACTCTGCAAACGCGCCCTGGCGCGTTTGCAGAGGGGAATGAATTCCCTTGAATACTGGGGTCCCTGGGGCCAACTAGCCCACCAGGAACCTCCAGTATGCGCCAGGGGCTGTGTTGCAGAGAGGTGTACAGAGGCCACGCCCTTTTACACCTCTCTGCAACGCAGCTCTGTGGCGCTTTTGGAGGTACATGGTGGGCTAGTTGGACTCAGGGACCCTCAGGATTCAAGGGGACTTAATCCCCAACTTAAAACGCACCACGGGCGCGTTTGCAAAGTGGTGAAGGGAGGGGCGGAGCTTCAGGTGACATGTGTGCAAACAGGCCCCGTGGCGCGTTTTAAGATGGGGAATTAAATCCCCTTCAATCCTGAGGGTCCCTGGGGCCAACTAGCCCACCAGGTACGTCCAGAAAGCGCCACAGAGCTGCGTTGCAGAGAGGTGTAAAAGGGGCGTGGCCTCTGAACACCTCTCTGCAACGCAGCTCCTGGCGCATACTGGAGGTACAGGGTGGGCTAGTTGGACCCCAGGGACCCTCATGATTCAAGGGGACTTAATCCCTCAACTTAAAATGCGCCACGGGGCGCGTTTGCACAGTGGTGAAGGGAGGGGCGGGGCTTGAGGTGACATGTGTGCAAACAGGCCCCGTGGCATGTTTTAAGTTGGGGGATTAAGTCCCCTTCAATCCTGAGGGTCCCTGGAGTCCAACTAGCCCACCAGGTACCTTCAGTAAGCACAACAGAGTTGCGTTGCAGAGAGGTGAAAAAAGGTGCGTGGCCTCGGAACGCCTCTCTGCAACTCAGCTCTGTGGTCCTAACTGTAGGTACCTGGGGGCTAGTTGAGCCCCAGGGACACTCAGGATTCAAGGGGACTTAATCCCGCAACTTAAAACGTGCCACGGGGCACGTTTGCACACATGTCACCTCAGGCCCCCCCTCCCTTCACCACTGTGCAAACGCGCCCTGTAGCGCGTTTTAAGAGGTAGTTTTAATTCCCCTGCCCTATTATGTACTAGGGACTTACAGAGGAGGTCATGCTAATCATAGGGGTACCCCAACGCATAGTGTTCCCTAGTGTATGTAGGTGTTTTCACTGTATTCTAAGTGTGTTTTAGCATAGCACTGGCTCTGGTTAGTCAGAGTCAGTTACCACCAGTACACGTCGGAAAAGTTGTGGGCACAGGATGATTTTGGAACAAGGCCTCTTTCTGCTCCTCTGTTGGTTCTTTCTGCACAGCTTTTGCTTCTTCCTGCACTTTTCTTCGTCTTTGTGGACTTCTGTTGCTTCTTTCTGCATTTCTTTTGCTTCTTTCTGTGCGTTTTTTCTTCTTTCTTCACATGTCCTACCTCTGTAGGCATAGTTAGAAACTAGCATTTAAAAACCTTTGAAATTCACTTAAAAACCATAGGTTTCAGGCACATTATAGTTAGAAATTAGCATTTAAAAAACCTTTGAAATTCACTGAAAAACCATAGGTTTCAGACACGTTATAGTTAGAAATTAGCATTTAAAAAACCTTTGAAATTCACTGAAAAAACCATAGGTTTTAGGGACAGTTATAGTTAGTTGGACATTGCACTCGTACAAAACCCGTGAAATTCCCCCGTTATAGTTAGTTCAGCTAACTATAACTCGCGCCCCGCAATGCACTGCTGATGACGTCACATATTACATCACTCATGACATGGTCAGTGACATCACTGATGACATCACTGATGACATCTCAAATGACATCACTGATGACATCACTGATGACATCATCCATGTGATAATTTCATGCATCTTCTCACACCCTAATATAACCTTTGATACACACACTCTAAATTACAGACTGCCATTCTCAAAACCATACACACTCCAACACCAATAACTACATACCCACTCACTGATTCTTAGGTCTACACACACATCCACTCACTCACCCGTACAGTCACTCATACTTATGGTCACTCAGTACAGGACTA
Source organism: Calotriton arnoldi (assembly GCA_963921515.1). Lineage (NCBI taxonomy): Eukaryota > Metazoa > Chordata > Amphibia > Caudata > Salamandridae > Calotriton > Calotriton arnoldi. The sequence goes on along the minus strand of CAWUFW010012659.1, from coordinate 317,159 downwards.
TCATATGCACTCATACACCTACATAGACACTCACACACCGCCACTCATCCATATAGGTACTCACACACCTAGTCAGTCATGCAAATAATTAATCACACTCCCATTTACTCATCTATACAGTAATACACACACCAGCTCACTTACTCATACAAATACTAGCACATTCTTACGCTCTTATACAATCACTCATACAAGCACACACTGATCCATACAGCCACTCTCACAATCACACACTCTCACTTATAGCCATTTAAATACTCTAACACACATATATACTGCCTTTCACATATGTAGTTACTCACACATGTACCACTGAGCTATACATTCACTCACTAACATACCCATACACACACTCACCCATCATACAGTCCATCACAGATGCACTCTTGAAGCCATGCACCCAGTGAATCACCCACTTACACATCTATGCACAGAGTCACACACACCCCACCCACACAAACACTCAGGCACCCATACAGATACTCACACAACCAATCAATAACTCATATAGACACTCATGTAGCTATTCACAAACCCATGCAGCCGCTTACACACCAACAGACAGACGGATACAGACATTCACACAGTTTAGTCACTAACCCATGCATTCAGTAAGATACGTTTAATCACTCACTTATAGACTCAGTCACGCACCTACTAAATCATCCATTTAGACACTTATACACCCACTCATTCTTCAATACGCCTTTCCCTATATATATTAAACATATTTAAACTTTACAGAAACACAAAGTCACTGGATGATGTCATCAGTGATGTCATTTGAGATGTCATCAGTGATGTCATCAGTGATGTCACTGACCATGTCATGAGTGATGTAATATGTGATGTCATCAGCAGTGCATTGCGGGGGCGCGAGTTATAGTTAGCTGAACTAACTATAACGGGGGAATTTCACGGGTTTTGTACGAGTGCAATGTCCAACTAACTATAACTGTCCCTAAAACCTATGGTTTTCTCAGTGAATATATATATATATAAGCGGGGAACCTTGGGTAGTTCCTAAATTCTAGAGTTTTAGGTGGAGAGCAGCTCCTTTATATGGAGTACTCTACAACACTACCAACACTCCAAATCTACTCACCTCAAATGTTTTTGTTATTCTAGCAGGGTTTAAGCATTGGAGTAGGACACTGCCATCCACACCGAGCTAGAGATGACAACGCCTTTCACCGTTTTTACAGCAAAGTCTTTAAGCATAGAATTATTTATACTACTTAGTAAAACAATTGATTTGTAATTGTGTCATTATTTTGTTGTTTAATATATCAAATAATTCACATATAATGCTATACAGAATAATATTTCAAAATACTAACATTTCTTTGACAATAGTCTATTCCACAATATTTTTGACACTATATTTTGGCACTGTACATACAAAGTATGTAAACTCCATATTTTTGTAGACAATATTTTTTACACAATATTCTGGTAAGTCAATATTGCTCTCAATATTCTGCCATACAACCTAATAATTTAGCATATTTCGCTAGTTTCCATCAACCATCACTGCATTCTTTAAAGACACATTTTCAAATAAAGCGATTGAATTGATCTTATTTGCAAATCTTTTTAGCTCTGGGGTGCCTTTTTAATATCGTACACAGTTTTAGTAGTTTATTATGGATTTTAAAACATGATGAGACTTGTATTGTTGGTCTGTAATTTCCCACATGATTTTTATTGCCTACAAATTTTTTTAATGAATTTGTATGTTTTATTTCATCTCTATTCTAAAAGTTTTACATTGTACCTTTTATGGCTCTATTGAACCGAAATAAAGGAATATGATGATGATGAACCCAAAAAGCCTTAACTATCATACAGAAATGTCATTTTTCTTCTAAACATGTTCATGTTATGGTTCTAATTTATGTTGATAAAGCATGTTTCCTAATGGTGCAAATACAGATGGTTGATCGTTAGACAATTTGCCCCTAATAGCAGTTTTGTCTTGCTTCGCTCTTGATTACTGCAGCCTCACTTTACATGTTTTTCTTAGACATGAGTTAATGAGCGCTATATACGATTATAAGATTGTGCTCGACTGTACTTTTTTACTAATCTAAATGGGCCCACGTCTCTAATTTTATGACAAATGTGTATCTGTTTGAAAACCAGTCCATTTATACAAAATATCGCCATACTTACCATAAATGTGCTGTAATACATTTCACCACAACCAAGGTTAGCTTTTTTTTGTTTGTTTTGTCAGAGGATATATAGCAGGAGGTAAACAGAGGATAATCCAATCTATTTGAACAAGAATAATATAAAAAAGCACATAATGCAAATATTATAAGACATGATAATATAGGAAGAGAAAAGTAATGAAGATAATGAATCATAACATCGTAATAACATAATGTGTTCTAGAAGTTAAAAGAAAAGAGTATGTTATATGTATTTTTTATAGAAAAGAGAGAAAGGAAAGAAAAGAGAGAAGAGGAGAAAGAGGAGAAGAAGAGAGAGAGAAAAGAAGGAAAAATGAATAGATTAAAAATGGGTGTTATAGGAAAGATGAGAGTGAGGATAGAAATGTAGGAAAGGGTAACCATAATAAATCCGAATTAATCTTTAGATGAATAGACGAGTGAGAGACAGAAGCAATTCTATGTTCATCACAAATTAGATTCCACCAAAGCAAAAAGAATAGTTTAGAATTGTCTTTCCAACATGTTAATATGACTTTAAAAGCAACAGCAATGAAAAAGGTCAAATAAAATAGTTTTTGAAGGAAGTTGGTCAAAATCAGGAGAAGAAGTACCTAAAAATATATTATGAATAGCAAAAGGAACATCACAAGAAAAAATCAAAATACATTTCGACCAAATAGCTTTCCAAAAGTTATAAACCTTGGGACAATAGTAAAGTAAATGTATCAATGTTCCTTTAGAGGAAAGACAGGACCAACATAATGGTGAAATGGAATGGTTAAGTTTGTGTAAAAAGAGAGGAGTAATTACAACTCTGTTATAAATAAAATATAAGGATTGTGTAATCTTGGCAGCTTTAGAAGTTTTGAAAATCTTTTGCCACAATCGATCCCATTGAGGAACAGAAAGCAATTGAGATAAATCCTGTTCCCAAGCTAATTCGATAGGAGATTTACTTCGAGTGTTAATAGTTGATGATAGGGTTTTATATATAAAAGAGGCACTGGAAATTGGGTCATAAGGAATTTGAAACAGGGGTGAATCAGGCGTAAATGATGTAGGAGTGGGATTGGAATTAAAATCTTGTAAATAGGTTTGGAGAACAGGTAATAATGTGTTATATTGCTGAATATAAGAGTCAGGGAGGTTAAATTTCTTTTGTAGTTGGGGAAAGGGCAAAATCGAATTATTAACTATCAACTGATGTACATAAAAAATACCCTTTTCCTTCCAGTGCTTGTAGTAAAAGGATTTGTGGCGGAATTTGATGTGCTTATTAAACCATATTGAAGAAGATAAAAAAGATTGGTATGGGACAAAACTTTTGAAAAAAAGTGTGTGTATTAGATGATGAGAATATTTTAAGGTAGGATATTTGGAAATGAAAGTACAATTGGTCATAAACATAACATCCTGAAAAGAGAAGTTATTTAACAGTGAACGTTACAGCAACCCATGTTGGCATAGGTAAATCTTGATAATCTTTAGACATGACATAAAATTGACGAATCAAAAAAGCATTGTGGTATAATTTGAAATCAGGAAATCGAACCCCACCCTCTGCTTTTGGGCGAATCAATTTAGAAAGGCAATACGAGCATGTTTATTGTTCCATAAGAATTTAGTACATAAAGAATTAATCTGTGAAAAATAATAATTAGGAATTTTAAAAGGTAACATTGAAAGTATGAATAGCACCTGGGGAACAAACATCATTTTGATCGTATCTAGTCTGCCCCACCAGGATAAAAATAATGGGGACCAGGAAGACAATAAATTAGTGAGTTTAAGTTTTAAGGCAGTAAATATATGGGATAAAGTGTCAGGAATATTTGGGGAAAACTATGTTCCTAAGTATTTAATCTTTTGGGGGCACCAAGTAAAATTGGTTGAGTCAAACATGTATTGGTAACATAATGAATTTAAAGGTAAAATCTCAGTTTTGGAAAAATTTAGGGGGTCATTACGATGGCGGTCGGAAAAGCTACCCGACCGCCATGGTAGCGGAAACTCACCACCCGCCTCTACCGCGGGAAAACCGACGGCTAGATTAGGATCCTCGGTGGTAAAAATCCAACCGCGGCGGAAAAGAGACCCGAGAAACCGCCCGTCCCGTGCGGAAAAGCCCGAAACCCGTCCGCGGCGTTCGGATTCGCTGCGGAAACAGCCCGAACCACCGCAACCACAGCGGAGACACCGCCATGGAAATTATGATATCCCCGACATGACTGCGGTGCAGAGCGCTGTTTACAACCGCCGCGGTCGACAATAGTGAGGAATGAGAGAGCCCGCGGAAGCGCCGTAGCATAGCCACCACTGCGTACGCTCCGTGAAAAAAATGGCGGTCGGAGAAAATACACACAACATGCCCACAAAGTGCATCAAGCAAACAAGTCATGCACCCAAAAACACCTAGCACAGCCCAAAGACACACCCCCATGGTAAACTCAAAAACTACAAATCCCAGGACGACACACACACCACACCTGCAACCAATACCCCATCCTGACACACCCACATAGCCCAGTATAAATCCAGCCCCCTACCAGACCACAATCCTTTGCAAAACTCCAGAACTGAAGGGACATACACCACAGCTGACAGGAGAGGCAAATCTGCACATCACACACACACACATCACCACCACCACCACCACTTCTACACCTGCACCTCTAACCCCTTTGCACATCACACACCATACACATCACCACCACCACCACCACCTCAACACTTGCACCTCAAACACCTTGGCACATCACACACCATGTCACCACAGAAAATGCCCAAATTCACTGACAGTGAATTGAGGGTCCTGGGAGATGAGATAATCAGGGTAGAACCCCAATTGTTTGGTAACCTGGTACAACAGACACCAGTAGCCACAAGAACGCTAATGTGGAGAAGGATAGTAGATAAGGTAAATGCAGTAGGGACCGTGCCACGCAATAGAAATGAAATTATGAGGCGCTGGCACGATCTGAAGGCAGTGGTCAAGAAAAAGAGAGCCAAGAACCATGAGCTGGCTAACAGGACAGGCAGTGGCCCTCCCGTTCCACTCAAGACATTCACCGAATGGGAGGAGAAGGTGCTTGGCATACTGCATCCAGAGAGTCTCACAGGAATACCCGGGGAGTGGAGGCTGGTAAGTACAAACAAATGCCTAACATCACACTTACATGTACTGTCTTGCACCACTACTAAGCTATACCTCCCAGGTACAAATGCAGTCATGAGCACCACACTGTCACCAACACATCTCTCACACATTAATCCAACAGTCCCTCAGGTTCACCTCAAAGGTAGCTACAAACATCACCATTGGTACATGTTTACATGCTGCCAGCACTACAACTCCCATCAGGCCCCCTTGTCCTACAGATGCGCAAGATGGAGCCCTGACCCCCCCCATGTGGCAGCCATTGCATTGCTCACCTTAACCTAACAGGTAGGTAGCCATCCTCACAGGGAGGTGTGTGTGTGTGCTCTGGAAGTCTGCACTACAACTCCCACCAGGCCCCCTTGTCCTACAGATGCGCAAGATGGAGCCCTGAACCCCCCCATGTGGCAGCCATTGCATTGCTCACCTTAACCTAACAGGTAGGTAGCCATCCTCACAGGGAGGTGTGTGTGTGTGCTTTGGAAGTCTGCACTACAACTCCCACCAGGCCCCCTTGTCCTACAGATGCGCAAGATGGAGCCCTGACCCCCCCATGTGGCAGCCATTGCATTGCTCACCTTAACCTAACAGGTAGGTAGCAATCCTCACAGGGAGGTGTGTGTGTGTGCTTTGGAAGTCTGCTCTACAACTCCCACCAGGCCCCCTTGTCCTACAGATGCACAAGATGGAGCCCTGACCCCCCCCCCCCATGTGGCAGCCATTGCATTGCTCACCTTAACCCAACAGGTAGGTAGCCATCCTCACAGGGAGGTGTGTGTGTGGTTTGGAAGTCTGCACTACAACTCCCACCAGGCCCATTTGTCCTACAGCTGCGCAAGATGGAGCACTCACCACAACCATGTGGCAGATATTGAATGTGACTCATCAAACTTACTGGTAGGTAGCCATTTCAACTTGGAGTGGTGTGTCGAATTGGTGACACTGCAGTACAACCCACAACAGGCCCACTTCTTCAACAGATCAGCATGATGGAGCACTTGTCCCACTCATAGGCATGTTACATTTGTTCCCCCGCACATCACACCATACCACTTTGTCCACAGTCACCTACACAAATTATGCTAAACAGTCGTATTGTACTCAGCATGCACAAGTCTCACTGCAAAAATTTCCCACATTGTGTCTACTGTGCCAGGCATCACACACTGCAACACTAACACCTATCATGCTTCCCTGCAGCAGTGTCTGGCAGGTTGGTTGTCAAAGTGCTAATCACCCATGTCATACCACAGTGTTGCAATGTAAACAGTGGAAGTGCAGATTACCAAAAACTCCACTGGACCTGGGACTCACACTGCTAAACTATGCACATCCCAACTGTCTTGCAACAGACCCAGCTGCCACAGTGCTGCACTGAATTGCATAACAAGAGTACCTTGTCTGACTAAAATGCACAAATGTGTCTGCTTGGGACCAGCAATGTGTGTATGCATTGACAATGGTCACATCTCACACTGTCTGTCTGAACAGTGCTGGTATAGTCTGGCCCCAAAAGCACACATTGTCTGCACATGGAGGACTGTATCTTACAAACACACCACTGTTGATGACAACATGTAAGTGTATGGATGCCCTGGAACAACTGCATCACCAGTACTTTGATCATGTTCTCAGGTCCACAAATCCCATGAAACCATGATAGTGTGGAAATGTTTGCTGGGTGAGATGTTCAACCTGCTGTATGTCACCACAGTGATAGGAGCCTATACCACATGCCCTATTGTGCCTTCAAATGTTGGGGGAGTGGACCCCACACCCAGATACTTGGGACAACAGTGATGGGGTGGATATACCCCATGCCCTATTTTGCCTGCAAATGTTGGGGGAGTGAACCCCACACCCAGATAGTTGGGACAACAGTGATGGTGGGGCCACACCCCATGCCCTAATGTGATGTGAAAAGTTTGGGTACTGAAACCCACACACACCTTCTGCTCACCACAGGCACGTTCCTCCCAAGAATGACTCTTAAGTCACATAGCCATGTCATTGCTCACCTTCACCTCAACCGGTAGGTAGCCATCTTCACACGGAGACGGTGTTGTGGTGTTGGCAAATTGTCCCACAAATCCCACTATGCATGCTGTCCCACCCCTGAGTAGGATGGGCCACTCCACCCCCAATCAGAATCATGTGGCAGGCATTGTATGCCACCCACTCAACTAACAGGTAGCTAACCGCATCTCACAGGTCGGGGTGTGTGGGGGTGGGAAGCTTGCACAACAACTCACACAAGCCCACATGAGCTCCAGCCCCCAAGACTGATAACACCCTCGCACTAAGATGCATGTGTCAGTCATTGCAATGTCCACTTCCAAATCACTGGTAGGTAGACATATCATGCTGACTTGTCCCACACTGGACCAAGATGGAAGCCTTCCTCACACACACACAGAGAGGTCTTACAAATACAAGCACAAAACAGCAAACAGAACATATCACCAGCCACTACATGCAGCCAGATATGCCTCACGACAAGCATGGTGGCATAGGACACCAGGCCTCACATTGCACAACTGCACACCCAGATAGCATTGGCCACTATAGTGTGCACACACCTAAGCAAATGAAACCATGACAGCAACCAAAGTGTGACATTCAGATCCACATGTAGATGTAACTCAGTGCACAACCCTGCACACCACTGCATGCCATCTGAAAATGGCAGGGGTCCAGACCAGCAAGGACCAAATGAAAGCAAAGAAAGCATGGCTGGAAGTGCAAATACAGATATGTACACCACATGCCAAAGGTATGGATGCAACTACAATGTTCCCCCAATGTGCAGAGAAAACGGCTGCAAGGGCACAACAAGTGACATACATGCGTAACAGGATCACATATGATTAAACACTCACTAGATGCCAACATGAACCTGTCAATGTAAAAAATGTAAATTGTGCATGTCATGTCTTGCCAACTCCCAATATGGACGAGTAATGCATGTACCTCAACAGCTTGTAAAGCATCACTGGATGTCGGTAACTGCAAATTAGATCAGTGAACAACTGCTGGATGTACAAACAGTTGATGTAACAGTGCGAACAGAAGCTTTGCTGGTTGCAACACAATGACCATTTCTCATCTGACCCACAGGTGACCAAGAACTCACTGCAGAGGACGACACCACCAACCTGCAGAGCCAGTCCCCCACCCCGGAACAGAGACTACTGGATGAAGACTCCCTGGATTCCTTGGATGAGGAGCCCCAAGCCAGCACATCTGTTGTGGCAGGCCGCAACCAGGCCCAGGCACCCATTGTCCCCACAACCACATCTGCTGCAACCCATGACCTTCCCCAGACAGCTGTTGTCACGGCCTGTGTGGCAACCACTACCACCACCACCACCACCACAGCTGCCCGCAACACCCTCCCTGCCCCAGGTGATGAGCACCCCACGACATCTACTGAGGAGGCCAGGGAGAGGATGCAGCGGAGCAATGTGGGGAGCCAACAGGCCCGTGGCAGCAGTGTAGGTGGGAGGGGCAGGGTCATGCAGAGGGGAACTGAGCCTGGGACGGAAGCCCTGTCCCACATCAACAGAGTCCTTGGGGCATACGAACAGGCCCAGGGACGAATGGGCCGGTCTGAGGAAGATTCTCGGGAGCTCCTCCTGCTGATGAGGTCCATGGACACCCGCATGGGACAAATTGTGGACCTCTTTGGGCAGCAAGTGGCGATTCTGAGGGACAGGCCAGCGCAACATTCAACATCTCCGCCTCCCCTGATGGGCAGCAGGATGACAGTTCGTCATCCTCCCCTGCGTCCACAGAGGGGGTGAGTCCTCAGACACCACTGCCCCTGCAGCACAGGCCCCTCCAGTCAAGCGCAAAAGGGGCCGTCCAAGGAAAGGCCAGGAGGCATCACGTGCCAAAGCACCTGCCAAAGGCAAGTCCCGGAGCCAGCCATGATGGCAGACCACTGCACCACTGCATTTACCTTTTGGACTATCCTTCCCCACACTGCCATGTGAATGGCATCTGTCTGTTGGACTGGGTCTCCACATCACTGTGGTGACTACTCAATTATCTCATCTACCATGACCGTCAACTCATTTCTTCAAATTCCCCCCATGTACATTTTCTCGACCCTCACATGTCACAATTGTAAATAAATACACCTTACACACATGTTGTTGTGTCTGCTCCGTCTTTAATACAGGATGTGCAACCTTCACCGTGATGTAAATGTCCCAGGGAAATGGAATGTAGGTAGGCAAGGAGAGGCTGAAGGGACCTAGGAAAAACATTAGAACAAGAGTCACTTGTTTTGGTGTGGCATCACACACATCACACAACACTTGTCAACAAGGTACTCCAATCTTCACACATTACACAGAGCAACAGTCGCCATGGAGACATCCTGTATCTGTGTCAAACTACCCTATCCCACAAACATTGCCAACCAGCAAGGAGTGAACACAAGGCTGCAGTCACCAAGCTCACATACACCCTCACAGCAACTGCAACACCATCAGACCATGTGTCCCTCCTACATCGTCACTCACCTTCAAGTGAAGTAGCGGTTGATGAGCTGTTGACGCATGTCGACACCTTCCTCCTCTCCACTGTCCTCGTCACTGGACCCGGGTTGGTTTGCAGGCGGGGGCCTTGGCTGCTCATCATCATCCAGGATCAGGGGTATTGCCTTGCGAATGGCCAGGTTGTGGAGCATGCAGCATGCCACGACTATCTGACACACCTTCCTTGGCGAGTACATCAGGGCACCTCCGGTACGGTCCAGGCAGCGAAATCGTGACTTTAGGAGACCAAATGTACGCTCTATTACACGCCGTGTCCTCCCATGGGCATCATTATATCGCACATCAGCTGCTGTCACAGGATTCCGCAGTGGGCTCAGCAACCACGGACGGTTAGGATATGCAGAGTCACCTGGGTGTGAGAAACACAGATTAACCTTGATGTTCCACAATGCCACAGGACAGCATGTCACACACACACCACGCTACTCCACTATGCATACTCACCCACAAGCCATGCACGCTCAGGAAGCAGATTGGCCATCAGCTGCGGGACGATGCTGCTGCGCATGATGTGCGAATCATGGGCTGACCCGGGATACCTGGCACACACGTGGGAGATGATCATGTCCGCCCGGCACACCACTTGAACATTTACTGAGTGGTAATGCTTCCGATTTCTGTAAACTTGCTCACGTGCCTGTGGTGGCACAAGCCCAACATGTGTGCAATCAATGGCACCAACAACATGGGGGATGTGTCCAAGGGCATAAAAATCTCCCTTCACAGCCACCAACTCTGGCCCCCTGGGGAATTGAATGTATCTGTCCTTGTAGTTCATCATAGCTGACAGTACATCCCTCAGCACCATGCTGAACATCGGTTGTGACATCCCACCTGCGACTTGCTAGCGTGTGCTGGAATGAGCCTGTCGCAAAGAAATGCAGGCACGCCATCACCTTTGAAGTCGCAGTGAAAGCTGTTGGATATGTGCGACGTGGCTGCAGGTGGGGCTCCAACATGGCACATAGGTTTTGTAGGGAAACTCTATCCAGCCTGAATTTGCGGATGATCTCTTCATTCTCCATGTCAGCCAGCACTGTGAATGGACGATGGATATTGGGCCTCCTCCTAGGTCAGATGAAAGTGCACATATGTCAATGAAACACACCATGAGATGTACAGGACATTTCACATTTCTACAGACACATTGCCAAATGTTACAGACTGCACCATCAACCAACAGAGCACTGCACAAGTCGGTACACATCAGGCACACTACTCGTACACTTGTCCCCTTACCCGCAGCAATGATCTGTGCACACCTCCTGCTCATTGGCATGCACAGTGGGATATGGCACCACATGTGTGCGCACACCTGTGAGTATTACCCCCAGCATATGTGTCAAACTACAATACTACCCTAGCACACCGTGCTGCTGTCCATGATACACCTCCCAACACAGGTTGCACATGGCACACATCAAGTACACACTGACCACAGCCTGAGCGTGGTGAACACGTGTGTGCATGTGCAGTAGACAATGTGACAGTCAATGATGCCCCTAGTTCACACAATGAGACAGCATTGTGCGTTACATTGCACCTACACACATTGACCATTAGCTACATATGCTATGCAACACAAAAACTGTACAGTCTACATGCCCTTACACATCACATGTGACATGTGCGTGTGTATGTGTCAATGCAATTTATCACATACACATATATGGCATGTGTAGGTGACATGGAGTTAAATGTCCCATTCGTTATGTTGGCCTCATGAGGGTCCTTCAATGTTGGAGACACTGGGCACTGTTCATGTTGGGCTATGGATAGAGATGGATGACTCCATATGTGCAGCAAACCTGCTCCGCAAGTCCACGGACGGTCACTACAGGCACTGTATGGCACCCATCTGGCGGTGCCTACCGCCTGGCCCCTGCGGACTGTCACCGCCAATACCCCAGACACGATCGCGGTAGTCTCAGCCATATCTACATGTGTATATGGCGGTTGGCATGCACCGCTACCCAGCTCACGGTCACTACAGGCACTGTATGGCACCCATATGGCGGTGCCTACCGCCTGGCCCCTGCGGACTGTCACCGCCAATACCCCAGACACGATCGCGGTAGTCTCAGCCATATCTACATGTGTATATGGCGGTTGGCATGCACCGCTACCCAGCTCACGGTCACTACAGGCACTGTATGCACCCATCTGGTGGTGCCTACCGCCTGGCCCCTGCGGACTGTCACCGCCAATACCCCAGACATGATCGCGGTAGTCTCAGCCATATCTACATGTGTATATGGCGGTTGGCATGCACCGCTACCCAGCTCACGGTCGCTACAGGCACTGTATGGCACCCATATGGTGGTGCCTACCGCCTGGCCCCTGCGGACTGTCACCGCCAATACCCCAGACATGATCGCGGTAGTCTCAGCCATATCTACATGTGTATATGGCGGTTGGCATGCACCGCTACCCAGCTCACGGTCACTACAGGCACTGTATGGCACCCATCTGGCGGTGCCTACCACCTGGCCCCTGCGGACTGTCACCGCCAAAACCCCAGACACTATCGCGGTAGTCTCAGCCATATTTACATGTGTATATGGCGGTTGGCATGCACCGCTACCCAGCTCACGGTCACTACAGGCACTGTATGGCACCCATATGGCGGTGCCTACCGCCTGGCCCCTGCGGACTGTCACCGCCATGGACCATGCCCTGGCAGCCAATGGGAAGCACCCTCGCGGTAGCCTGATGCAATTTTGAAGATAGCGGTAGGCGTGTTCCGCAACCGCGTAGCCGGTCATTGGAAGCATTCAAAAGATGCACCACCGCGGTAGCGCGCGCCTGACCCCTGCGGTGTGTCACCGCCATGGTCCATGCCCTTGCAGCCAATGGGATGCACAGTAGCGGTTGCTTCATATGGCTTTGAAAATCGCGGGAGGCGTGCACCGCCACCGCGGAGGCGGACATTGGATGATTTTAAAAATAGCAGACCTGGTACACCAATTGCAGCGGCGTGGGACCACTGGCACAGCCCCAGGGGCCTATATATGTGTGGGAGAGTGCCCCACATTTCCACTGCTACCAGGGACTGCTGCCTGACACCCTCCACCTGCTGCTGCTGCCTCCAGGGACTGCTGCCTGCCACCCTCCACCTGCTGCTGCTGCCTCCAGGGACTGCTGCCTGCCACCCTCCACCTGCTGCTGCTGCCTCCAGGGACTGCTGCCTGCCACCCTCCACCTGCTGCTGCTGCCTCCAGGGACTGCTGCCTGCCACCCTCCACCTGCTGCCTCCAGGGACTGCTGCCTGCCACCCTCCACCTGCTGCTGCTGTCTCCAGAGACTGCTGCCTGCCACCCCTGCACTTCACCTGCTGCTGCTGCCACCTGTCCACAGTGATGTCGAGGACACAGAAGATCCGGGCCAGTCCCTTCACCAGCGAGGAGCTGGAGGTCCTGGTGGACGGGGTGCTTGCACTGTACCCAAGGCTCTATGGTGCCCCTAATGTCGTGGTAAGTCTCCAACAGTGTGAGTGAGAGTGCAGGGGGGCACACGTGAGGTGGAGGTGCTGCAGTATGTGTCAGTGAGTGTGGGGCTCTGACATGCACTGCCTAGCATGTTTTCTCCAGGGGGAAGGGCTGTGTAGCCTCTTTCACACGTTTCCCTGCATGCCCATCCAGATTTGAGGGACATGTATTGTCCTGTCAGCCATACAGTGAATCAGCAAATTGGTAATGCAGGAGTCAGGCCAGTGATTGCTTGTGTGAATGGCTGTGTGGGTCCCAAATGTCCCTCTCAGTGTCAGCCCACCTGGCCTGCACAGTCACCGCCCAATTCCCACAAGTACACATCACTGCATGTACAGTGTGTTCCATGTGTCTTTTGTTCACACATCTTCATCAAAGAGCCATCTCAGCCCTGTAATTTACACACAACAAGCCTTGTGACAAGGGTGTGTGTATGAGAGTTGATGTCACTGTATGTGAGCTCCATGACAGTGAGCCATTCACAGGGCTAGGACATTGGGGGCTGCGCAGTGTTGGACACAGTGAGTCCACCAACAACCATGTGTTGCTATCTGATCTATGTGTTGCTCTAGCTAACAGCGGACAGTAGATGTGGGCAGACTACACATTGCTTGATGTGCTGGCATCCTGCATGTGAATGGGATGTAGAGGTACTGTGTCCACCCTCCCACCTTCATGGATTCACGTGTGGTTCTCCAATGCCGTTGTACCATGTGCCATGCATTCTTGGCTCTGTTACACATATCTGTTGATTTGGGATGAGTGAGTATCGTGCCACTGTTTTGAGAGATTTTGTTAGTATACACTGTGTCACTGATGTATTACCCCTCTTGTCTCCCATGCCTGCAGCTGAAAGTCCACCAGCGTAAAGCCGTGTGGAGGGCCATTGCCTCCAAGGTGCGTGATCTGGGTGTGTCAAACCGACGGCGCAGCCACTGTCATAAAAGGTGGGACGACATCTGCCGGCTGAGCAAGAACGTGGCCGAGATGACACTGGGGCTGCTCCCTCGGAGCGGCAGGTTGGCCCGACGCACCATGACACCACTAATGGCCCGCATCTTGGCCGTAACACAGCCTGAGTTGGATGCACAATTGAAGGAGCATCAGCAGCAAGCTAGGGGTGAGTATTTGTTGACGGGTGGCTTTGGCAGGGAGTGGCTGCATGTGTCCACAGATTGGACAAACTCTGAGCTATGTGAAGTTGGTAGTGTGATGCAGTGGATTGTAAGTGGAGTCTGTGCTGGGTGCATCTGACATGCATTTGTCCCACCTGTACTCACTGATGTGATCTGCGCAATGTGCATTGACATTGCAATCAAAGCTGTGGCATTCAGGTACCTTGTGCAGTGGGGTACTGTGTGAATTCATATTGCTGGTGACGGCAGTGTGCCTAATCTGAGTGTGTTTCAATCAATGCGTGCAATGCCTGACAGCAGATTTCAGCTGCTACAACTTCTGAGGACAATGTGCTACAGTACTTGTGCCCGTGCAAGCAACATGGTGGCTGGCATGCGCTAATGGCCATTGTGGGCTATTATGTTGTGGTCTGTGTGTGTGTGCTCCCCTACTGCTCCATCCATGTACGTAATTGACACCATGTTGTGGTGTTCATCCTTGCCATCCTCAGCACCCTGTGTGGTCAGAGAGATTTTTGTGCCTGTGTCTGAAGTGGGCCACAGGCAGGATGGTGTGCTGTGTGAGTCACCGGGATCACTTATGGCTGGATTTGTTCTTTACATGCACTGTTGGGTTGATAATTGAGGTGGCAATGTATATTTAGTCAGGGTGATGTGCAACGTGGATAACACATCTTCTTGAATGGTGATTTACTTGCACATGTTACTTCAGTTGGTGCCACTCCACTAACACTACATCTCTCTCCCATGTAGCATCTCCCGTGTGCGTTGAGGGACAGGGGACGGACACCAGCGGTGAGGCATCCAGTGCAACAGCCGCACCGGAGCAGAGTGACACAGATGTGACCAGCGCCGAGGAGGGGGACAGGAGTCTGCTGGAGGAATCACAACCCGAGACGCAAAGCTCTACGTCATCTGACGCCAGCGGTGACGCATCCATGTTGGGGGCCACAGGGAACGGGGACTCTGCCTCCTCTTCCGCCACACAGCGTCCAGTGCCCAGCCTCCCATCTACTTCCACTGGTGCTGCCCGTGTTCGCACAAGTCGAAAGGGAAGAGTGTCCTTCACCCCAGGCACTGCTGCCCCGGCCCATGTCAGCCCTGCAGCCCTCAGTGCTGAGTCAGTAGAGCTATTGCGCCAGCTGTGTGTGGGGCAGACAGCTCTCCTCAATGCCTTCCTAGACCACGATAAAAAGTTGGGCCAGGTGATAGCTTTCATGGAGGGCATACATTCGGATGTGGGTGGGCTACACCGGACTGTGCAGTCATTGTCCTCAACAGTGACGGCAGCCCTGCAACAGGCACATTCTCAGGGAGCAGCTCCTGTCCCTTTGTCCACCCCCTGTCACTGTGCACCTCTGACGACAGTGACAATGCTCAACAGACCCCAAAGTCCAGATACAGCACACGCAGCACACAGCAGCAGCAACAGCCCAAACGGTCCAGGCCGCAGACACCATCCCCACAGAAAACTAAGACCACCCCAGAGCACAGAGAGAAAAGCCCGTCAGGTGACACCAAGGGCCAGAGGGGCAAGAAACAGGCCTCAGGGTCACAGGCCTCAGAGTCATCCCCCGCAAAGGACTCTCCTGTCCCAAGGACCACTCGCAAAGCAAAGAAGGCAGTTTCCCTGCCCACTGAGGAGGTGTTACCTGCAAGGCTTACACTGGATGAGGGCCCTATGGCTGATCCACCCACAACCTCCACTCCCATCCCGAGCCCTGTGAAGCAGGCACAAGGGGGCACTGTAGGGGCTAAACATAGTAGAAAGGGTTTGGAAGGGCGGAGGCAAGCCCCAGGGAAGCGCACAGCTGGATCCAGCATGTCCCCAGAGGGGGCCCCAGAGTCAGCACTAGGAGCAGGTTTGGTGGTGGGGTTACCTGTTGTGGCCACACCAGTTCCCATTAGTCCCCACACAGGGAAGCCTTTCAGGATCCCCAAAAAGTGGAAAGGCACCCCTCCACAATCTCCTGCACACACTGTGTCTCACCACAGCATCAGTCCACCTCCCCGTGCCACCACCCCACCTGGTCCAAGCAGCCCTCCAGCTTCCCAAGCCAGAGATGTCTCTTCCACAGATGTTCCTCACACTCCCCGGGGCAGTCCTCCTACTGACCGCGACACACAGTCACCTCCAAGTCCGACAGACAGCCACATCTGAGTGGTAGTCACCCTCACACACCTGTCTGTCCACAGCGGTGTCTGTGATGCCCATTGTTATCCCCATGACTCTGTTGCTGAGCATGGCATGGTATATTCGCACACATTCGCTGTGCAGCTTCTGATGTGACTACTCTGCACATTGTACTTGCCTTGTGGTTCACTGCTGTTTGCACCCTGCCTGTGCAGCTTCTCATGGACTTCACCTGCACATTGGACTGGCCACTGGCCTTGTTGCTCACTACTGTTTGCCCCCTGCCGGTGCAGCTTCTGATGTG
Source organism: Calotriton arnoldi (assembly GCA_963921515.1). NCBI lineage: Eukaryota > Metazoa > Chordata > Amphibia > Caudata > Salamandridae > Calotriton > Calotriton arnoldi. The sequence goes on along the minus strand of CAWUFW010012659.1, from coordinate 300,195 downwards.
ACTACTCTGCACATTGTACTTGCCTTGTGGTTCACTGCTGTTTGCACCCTGCCTGTGCAGCTTCTCATGGACTTCATCTGCACATTGGACTGGCCACTGGCCTTGTTGCTCACTACTGTTTGCCCCCTGCCTGTGCAGCTTCTGATGTGACTACTCTGCACATTGTACTTGCCTTGTGGTTCACTGCTGTTTGCACCCTGCCTGTGCAGCTTCTCATGGACTTCACCTGCACAGTGGACTGGCCACTGGCCTTGTTGCTCACTACTGTTTGCCCCCTGCCTGTGCAGCTTCTGATGTGACTACTCTGCACATTGTACTTGCCTTGTGGTTCACTGCTGTTTGCACCCTGCCTGTGCAGCTTCTCATGGACTTCACCTGCACATTGGACTGGCCACTGGCCTGGTTGCTCACTACTGTTTGCCCCCTGCCTGTGCAGCTTCTGATGTGACTACTCTGCACATTGTACTTGCCTTGTTGATCACTACTGTTTGCCCCCTGCCTGTGCAGCTTCTGATGTGACTACTCTGCACATTGTACTTGCCTTGTTGTTCACTACTGTTTGCCCCCTGCCTGTGCAGCTTCTGATGTGACTACTCTGCACATTGTATTTGCCTTGTTGATCACTACTGTTTGCCCCGTGCAGCTTCTGATGTGACTACTCTGCACATTGTACTTGCCTTGTTGATCACTACTGTTTGCCCCCTGCCTGTGCAGCTTCTGATGTGACTACTCTGCACATTGTACTTGCCTTGTTGATCACTACTGTTTGCCCCCTGCCTGTGCAGCTTCTGATGTTACTACTCTGTACATTGTAGTGGCCACTGGCCCTGCAGTTGCCCACATTTGTTATCTATCTATGCACAAGTGTGAATAAAGACAGTTGTTCCTATTGTCAGTTCTGTCAGTGTAATTTCTCAATAAAACTGTTTCTGTGTGTGCATGGTTTACTGTGTCACATGCTCAGTATGGCACTTCAACATTGGCAATGGGTTGTCTCATGTTTCCATGTTTTTGCAGGGGTGACAGGGACTTCAATTCTTCCTGACTCTTATACTTGTGGGTGCAGTGAAGGTGGTTTTTGAAAATGTTCTTGTTGTCATCATCCTTCTTTGTCCATGTTGTCTATGGTGTAGACATGTCATGTTTGGAGGCAATGTCAGCACAGGGTGGGAGTTTATGCACAGGCTTTCATGCAGGTTGGCACGGGTCATGGTGTCTGTGTGAGCTTACTTACTGTGTGCCCAGCAGTGTATGTGTACGGTCCTCTTGTGGTGGTCAGTAATCCTGGTCCCATGCCTTACTTCCAAAGTGTACACTTTGGTGGTGGAGAAGTGTGTGGTGTGAAGGGGGTGACTTTGTGGTGACTCTTGATGTGTGTGCACCTGCATTGTCAACTACACCCATGTGTCACCCTGGAGTGGTGTGCGTGTCTGTGTACTTGTTGTGCCCTGCAATTGTGATTTGGTGCACATGGGAGTGTTGTGTGCTGCTGATGTGAGAGGGGGGATGTGTGACGTATCCTACTTGTGCTTCTCAATCATGGAGTGTGTGAATGGGGCCTGTGTGTTGTGGTACAGAGATGCTCTTGTCAGGTAATTGCATACCTATGTGTGTCTGTTCAGTATTTGACTTCATGGCCTTCCTCTCATCCCTGTGCCTTGACATGGGTGGCCTTGCTGTCTCCCTGAGTTGTTGAATTGAGGTGCTTGTGTTTTGGGTTGACTCACTGTGGCAGCCATGTGTGATTTGATGGGCTGTGGGTGTTCTCAGAGGTCTGTTGTCTTGCATGTGATGTACACATGCTTGATAGTTGTGTCCTTGTCCTTCCCTTTGTGGGCACATCACTTTAGCTTTCATGTATGTTGTCCTCCATTGCTGCTAGCATGTGGTCTGTATATGTGGCTGTGAGGCAGGGTAGGGTGTGTCTGTGTAAGTTGGTAGGCTGTGTGTGCAGTGAATTGTTTGATCATCAATATGTGTGTGTGTGTACATTTTGTGCTGGAGCTCAGTGTTCTGGGCATGTGTGTGGTATTGTTGTGGTGTGTGTGTTGGCTGGGGCCTGGCCTTCTGTGGTATGTGTTCCTGTGCAACAACTCCTGCTGTGGCTATCTCTGCAGTTGTTAGGGATGTGGGGCAGGGTGTGTATTCACCTGTGTTGTTGTTGTGCAGGAGTGGCACATGGCAGGCACATGATATGTACCTTCAGGGAGAGGGCTAGTGTGTTGTGTTTTGAGTGGTGGTTTTGTGTTGTTTGTACAGTGGCCATGGCTGGCGCTGGCACTGGCCTCTGCGTTGTGTGCATGTTTTCCTGCACACTGACCGCGGCGGTGACGACACCAGGACATTTGTTCATGATCGCGGAACATGGGTAGCCAGGATGTGGCGAGGTGTTTTTGTGACAGGTGGGACATGTGTGGATGCAGTGATGGCTGTGTGCCTGTCCCCACAGGGGTATCTGGTGTGGACATGCACCGTTTTCAAAGCCTTGACTTGTGTATTGTGTTGCATGCACAGTTGTGTGTGTACGTACCTGCGGCGGCGTCCGCGCCGGTCAATGACTTGCAGGTGGTGTATCATATACAGCACTGGAAAGGCGTGTAGAGCTGGATCCATCGCGGTGTGGTCCGGGTGTCTATTTTCTTGCTCCTCTGTGGTGTCTCCGCCGTCTTTGGCTATACGGTTGCTCCGCCGCGGTGTGCTGCCCTTTTCCGGCATCGTGATTTGTTCAGCGGACGGGACGTCATTCCGCACGGCGGTTAGTGCTCATTGGCTCACTCCGCCGCGCTGGCGGGCGCACTTTGATGGCGGTCGGCGTCACACCGCAGCGGACGGGAAATGGCTCTGTCTAGACATGCTAATATTGCGGGCGTGAAGACCGCTGCCGGTGCGCGGTAAATGGCATTTTCTCCCACTGCCAGCATCGCGGAGGTGCATCCGCCAGTCATCGTAATGGACCCCATAGTTTGTATCCAGAGACAGTGGAGAACAAAGCAATCTCTTGTAAAAAAGGGGGAAGGGAGTTGCAAGGAACGGACATGTAAATAAGCATATCATCTGCATAGGCAGAAAATTTAATTTGGTGGGAGTTAAGTTTAAAACCAGTAATATTAGGGTTATGTCTAATTCGTTCGAGAAAGGGTTCTAAACAGAGGAGGAAAAGTAATTGGGAAAGGGGGCAACCCTGACGGGTACCTCTTTGCAGATGGAAATATGAGGAAAAGAGGCCATTAACAAATACACAAGCGCGTGGGGCAGTATATAGTAATTTAATATATGAAGTAAACTTTTGACCCAATCCAAACCAATGAAGAGTGTGAAGCATGAATTGCCAATTTATTCGGTCAAAAGCCTTTTCAGCATCAAGTGATAGGGCAGCTAGAGGAGAAGAGGACTTCCTTCCAAGGGCGAGAATATTGGAGAACATTCTAGCATTGTCGGAGGCAAGTCGGCCTTTAACAAATCCAGCCTGATCTGGTTTGATGAGAAGAGGTATAATTTTTTCTAAGCGGGAAGCCAAAATCTTTGCAAAAATGTTACAATCATAATTGATTAGGGATATGGGTCGAAATTTTTTACAAAAAGAAGAATCTTTGTCTGGTTTGGGGATGACAATAATAAGGGCTTCTAAAAAAGAACCACAGGCTTTAGAATTGGAAATGAATGAATTAAAAAGATCTAATAATTTTGGTGCAAAAATTGAAGAGAAAGCTAAAAATAGTTCAATTGAGAAGCCATCTGGTCCCGGCGCTTTGGCCTTTTTCAAAGATTTAAAAGCATCGGTTATCTCCTGAAGAGAAATATCATCCTCAAGAGATAAAAAAGTATCAAGGAGAGAATGAGGTTTAGGGATACCTTGGAAAAAAGTTTCAAAATCCCCTTCAGAAGGGTTGGTATCCTCTGTATATAAAAGATTATAATAGGACTGAAATGTGTCTACAATATCCGAATCAGAGGAAAGAAGTTTATTGGTTGTTTCTGAGTGGATAGGTCCAATATTTTTACGTTCTGATTTGATTTTTAAATAATTTGCTAACATTTTCCCTGCTTTATTTTGGCTACCATGAAATTTAGATTTAATTTTAAGAAGAATGTTACAGGCATCCACAGTGGCAATTTTATTCAGGGTAGATTTGGCAGCAATCAATTCTTGTAAAGTAGAGGAAGATTTGGAAGAAAAATAATTATGCTCCAGGATTTTAATTTGTTGAAGAGTTTCCTGACATTAAGCATTTAGTGATTTTTTCTTCTTGGAAGAGTAAGCAATAGTAAAGGCTCTAAATGATGCTTTAAAAGCATCCCAGTTGTTATGGACTGAGGTGTCTGAGGATTTGTTGAACTGAAAAAATTCATTAATAAAGGAGGTCGCTTCTGTTATAAAGGTTCGATCTGAAAGAAGGTGATTGTTAAAACGCCAACTACCTTGTTTGCAAGTAGTGAGGGACAGATCAAAAGAAGCAGACATGGGAGCATGATCAGAAATAAAAATAGACCCAATTTCAGAGGAATGGGTACAAGGGAGTAATGATTTAGAGACCAGAATATAATCAATACGAGACATAGTATGGTGGACAGGAGAAAAGAAAGTAAATTCGAAAGTGCCTGGATTACATGTTTTCCATACATCAAACAAAGGACGAGAGGTGATGGCAGATTGAAATGATTTATGAGTCTTATCAGGCTTAAATTTGCATTTAGACTTTCTATCAGAGAAGGGATCCAGCCAATTATTAAAATCGCCACCAATAATTATATTGGGGTTAGACATAGAAGATAATTTCAATTTAATACAATGCCAAAATTGTGGGTCGGGTTTGACAGGACCATAAATATTAAAGAAAGTGACTTGCGTTTTGCAAATAATAGCGTCAACCAAAACCCATCGTCCATTGGAATCACATTCTGTTGATATAATTTGTGCATTAATAGATTTGTGAAATAAAATAGCAACACCACCATGACGGTCAAGAGCAGGAGAGAAAACAATTTGATTAACCCATTGACGTTTAAGCTTAAGAGATTCCACATCATTACAATGAGTTTCCTGTAAAAAGGCAACATGAGTATTGAGTTTGGATAAGTGAGACAATACCTTTTGATGTTTGACAGGATGACCTAAACCACGTACACTCCACGAGACAACGTTAAACATGTTGATGGGTAGGGGGGAACATATTGAGACAGGAACAATAAGCTGCAAGATCAATAAAAAAGAAAAAGAAACAACATTTATCAAATGATAGAAGAAAGACACTCAAAAAGATAAATAAAGAATAGTGAGGGGAAATCGTGAGGGAAAGTAGCCAGGGAACGAAGAGAAAAGGAAAAAGAGAAGGAGAAAAAGGGAGAGAAACAGAATGAGTAAACAGATCAAGGAAAAGAATCCAGATCTGAAGAGAAATAAGCAATCGAGAGGAGAGGAGCATGGTGACGTCGAAACAATAAGGACGGTGGAAGAAGAGAATAGGTAATGAGAGGCCTCCTAAGAAATAAAGAAATATCAAAAGGTAGAAAAATAAAGAATGAGAAAAAATAGCAAGAGAAAAAGAGTAATTTTAAGAAATATGAGATATAAAAAGAGTAAAAGATAAGGGAGCATTAGAGAGGTAAATAAGAGGAACAAATAGTAAAAAACATCAATATAGGAAAAACCTTTAGAACAACAATATCAAACTGCTAACTAAGAGAAAATTAAACATTAGTATCCATGTTACGAGGAGAGATGCTGTTTAGAAATATTTTGAGTTTCTCAGGATCGTCGAAAGAGCGCGAGTGTCCTTCATGGGTAATTTTGCAAAGGCAAGGGTGAAGAATGCCATACTGAATGTTCAAATGTCTCATCTGAGGACGAAGAGCCAGAAATTCTTTACGTCGAGCATTCGTTGCGTTGGAGTCGTCTTGGGAGATAAAGATATTATGTCCCGACCAAATAAGGCGTCGTTTGAGTTTAACAGCCTTCAGAACATGCATAAGTTCAGTGAATTCCAGGAAGAGCATTATAATACCACATGGCTTGTTGGAATTAGGGTGGATGCGACCCAGACGATGCGCACGTTGTATGTTGAGAGGTGAAGAGGATTGAAGATCTAAGAGATCTGGAAGGAACTTCTGATGAAAAGATAACAAGTCTGGGCCCTCCATATTTTCCGGAAGACCATACAGGCGAAGGTTATTCCTGCGATTGCGATTTTCAAGGTCTTCAGTGTGAAGTTTCAGCTTGTAGATCTCTTGCTCTAATAAAGGAATTTTGACAGAGATATCTTGAAGGTCTCCCACACGTTGCTCGAGTTCCAACACCTTTCCCTTCATGATAATCCATCGGTCCTCTATTTGTTTTAGTTTTTTATTGGTAGTGGACATAAACGGTTGTAGGCCACGTACCTCATCTAAAATGGAGTCAAGAACCGGATTTTGCGAGGAGAGAATAGGAGAGGGTGGATAATTTTTGTGCCTTTTGGGCTTTGCGCCTGAAGAGGATGATTTAGGAGTGATATGAGAATCGCTGGCCATCTTGGATTGCTGGATAGGGCGATGAGTAGCAGGTAGCATAGGATGGTCCAGCCTATACAAATATTTACCTCAGTGAGAAACAGAAGCACCACCTCAGAGGGTAACCAGTATCAGCCAAAATATAATAAAATTCACCATCCAAGTCAAAAAGAAAGAAAAAACTATTCAATGCGCAGTAATGAAGTGGGAGCACCCAATACAATAGAGAGTTCAAAGTAGATTAGGTGTCAAGAACTATAGCAAAAGTCCAGCAAATAAATTAGTAGGTCACAGCATCCAGAACAAAAAGGAGATAAAACTCCTTCATCTCATAATAATAAATTGGGAGTATCCTGTGATGTAGTTCAAATAATATGAGATATCCAACAAAAGTGAGAGAAAAAAGTACACAAACACATTTTTCATCTCAAAAAAACGTTAATAGTGCATCTCAAAAACAAAGGACCGTGAGAAAGTCATGTATTTGGTACCTTGAAAAGAAGTATGGCATTGCAGAAGACCAAGGGAGCCCAGCCGACGAGAAAAAACGGAGCGCGAGCGCTGCGATACAAAATGGCGGGCGCTCACGTTTTTCTGACGAGAAATGTATTGCAGCTGCTCTTAGGCTCACTAAAGTTGCTGGAAGCGTCACGAGCGGCGTATGGACTCACCGCCACATCGCATCGGCGGGACTGCCGTCGGAGTTCAAAATACTCCGAAAAATGAGGCGCTTTTGTAGATAAAGCTCCGCGTCCGAGCGGAGCTCACAGTGGGACCGCCATCTTGCCTCGGCGTCCAGGCCACGCCCCCCCAAGGTTAGCTTTTTAATCCATCCAAAATAGCTAACTGTTATGCGAGCCTCGTGGAGAGGGTAGGCTGCGAGGGGTAAACAATGATGGGACACACACAATGCACTTATGGTTATGGGCCAAAGACCTCGAGTGGTCTCGTGCCCTTTAATTTATAACCCCAGGCCTTGCCCAACTCCGAGGGTTGTGTACGTCGTCGTGCTGGTGTCAAGGGTCTCCATGTAGGGTCCGGATGGCTCACTCCATCTCGCCCAACTTCAGTCCAATATACTCGTTGGTGGCTAATCACAGTCATGTCAAAACCAAAGAGAGCCCTACTGTTTGTATGGACTAATCCTCCACGAGAAAATAAAATACTAGGTTTTCTCATCTAACCCTCACCTGCCTTGGTGGCATGCTTCATCATCGGGTCCATCCCATTCCGCTGCGGAACGGGGCGTGCTGCGACCTATGTGATATGTGGGAGCACTTTTTTGTTGTATATTAAAATGATGTAAAAATGATGACAAAATAAGAGTGGGGGTATTATGTGGAAAGTGAGATTAAAAATACCTGCCTAGTAGGTCAATTGCTATTTATTCTGGCCTCCAGTCGGTATGATTAAAAACAGGGGGAAAAATAGAAAGTGTAGGTAATAATGTGCCTGCCTTTCTAAAATATCAACATGTTTCAAGCCGTAGCTCAAGGCTTCTCTTCAGGACCAAGGATCTAACTCCCTGATACCCATCCTGTTGTTTTGTTTTAGCTGCACCCACACACTGCATGCTAAGAAAAAAAAAAAAATATATATATATATATATATTTATATATATTTACAGACAGCACCTACTTGGTGTTACTGCTTGTAATTTTGTGAATGCATAATGGGAGAGTTAGGGGGAGATTTACGACAGGGAGGGAGCAGGAGAGTGCCATATCTTCAAAGATATGGCTATCTCCCCCTCTTTCCCTTGTGCCGGCGCTGATTACAGCTGCCGTGTGCCATGCACACACCTTATTGCCGCAGCGCTAGGGTGTGTGCATGAGTCCAGCATAGGTTTTGTACAGGAAGGGTACCCTTCCTGTACAAAATACTATGTTCGACACAAGGGAAAGCTTTTCCCACTTTGTATGCGTGCTGCACAGTGCAGCACGCATGCAAAGTCGGAAAAGAAAGGAAAAATGAAGCATTTCTCCTTCCTTGCGCCTAGTTGAAAAGGGCGCAGTTTTCTCACGCTAAACCCAATCTACTGTTTTTAGTAAATTGGGTTTAGTGTGAGAAACCTTGGGTGGTTGCATGGGAACGCCCATGCACCACCCTTGGTACGCCCCCATGGCGCAAAGTAACGCGAAGCAGCGCAATGTGCTGCTTCGCATTACTTTTACGTTATTTCCAGCGCTAAACTTGTTTAGCACTGGAAAGTAAATTACAAAAAAAAGATTTTGCGTCATTTTGCATCACTTTTGTGAGGCAAACACGGTGTAAAAGCTTAGTAAATCTCCCCCAAAGTCTGCCAAAAACTCTGGCAGTATACATTTTTAAACCACTGTATATGCCCTTATGTTTGAGCACGTTGTTTCTTTTCTCCAATGTGAACACCTCCTTGTGACAAAATTAGTGCAAAAGGTAAATTCATACTTTCAGATGGGCACCTCTAGTGAAACCAAATGAGCCTTGTGACTAATCAAACAAACAAAAAACATAGAGCACAATTCACACCACACCACATACATAGATAATGCAGGAATCTTGAATCATGGGTCCTCCCGTTGAGAGGCGACCCTGTAGTCACACTCTATGAAGTAAAACTGGGATAATAGGCAAGAGGACACCAGACTGAGAGTGAAATCTACCTTCACTCCGCCTACCACTGCAGTACCTGTTGAGGTCCTCACTTTTGAGAAGGCTATCTTAAAAGAGATTGGGGATATTGACTCCAGTACATTGAGAGTTTTTCACAATACTACCAAGGAGCAAAAGGCAGCCACATGAGAACTGGTCAGTGATAAAAATATAGTGATCAAGCCAGCAGACAAAGGGGGAGCCATTGTCATGCAGTCGACAGTGGCTTATTGAAAGGAATGTCTAAGACTCCGCAGTGACAAAAGAAATTATGAACTGTTATCAACAGATCCAACTGAACTCCTAGAATACAGACTGGCAGCATTACAGAACAGGCCCTAGCACACGACTGGATATCACAAAAGGAGGGTGAGTTTTTGACTAACAAGACTTCTACCACCTCCTATTTCTATACAATCCCAAAGATACATAAAAATCTGGTAAACCCTCCTGGGCGGCCTATAATATCATGGATAGGTTCATCCTAGAACCATTATCAAGGTTTGCGGATGCTTTCTTAAGGCCCATAGTTCAAAATACCAACACATATCTGAAAGCTACAAAAGATGTACTCCATCTTCTGAGAGACACACAGTTCAACCCAGACGTACACATACTCATGGGTCTGTACATTGAGAGTGTCTATACAAGCCTTCCCCATACAGAGACTTTGAACATAATTTAGGATGTCCTATTTGAGGTAAATTGGGATTACTAAACACCCAGAAATGTAGTGATGGGGTTTTGCAAGTGGACTTTAACTTACAACTTCTTTGAATTTGAAGGAATTCTTTACCTACAAAAACACGGGACCAGCATGGGGAGCACATTCGCGCAAAGTATTGCTGGTCTCTATGTCCTCCTTTTGGGGGTACACAAAATCCTCTACCCTCAGAATTCCTTTCACAAAAACATAAAACTGACCTTATCATATGAGAGGGTAATGAAGCCACTGCAAAAAACGTATTGAGTTGGCTGAATGTACAAAATGAGTTCCTAAAGTTCACCCATGCCCTGCGAAGGAAAGAACTGGTATTCCTGGATCTCAATATCATATCTGACCAGGGAATGCTCAAACCACCACACATGAAAAACCAACTGTCTTCTTCTTTATGACAGCTTCCATCCTCGTCACCTCAGGGAAAACCTCCCTTTTGGACATTTCCTACGATTGAGGAGGAACTGTTCCAAACTAAAGGACTACAAAATATCAGGCAGATGGTCTGGCAACCAAACTAGAGGCCAGGAAATACCCATCAAAGATTGTGTCTCAAGCAATGAAAGGGGCACATAACAATAGGGAAGCCCTACCTGACATCCCCCCTCAGAAAGAAAAAGAGAAAAGAGCGATTTGCATCACCACTTTTAACATAGCATCCAACCAAGTGACCAAGATTATCAAAAAGACACTGCCGCATTTTAAATAGTGGTGCTCTAGAGTTCCCCAAACCCATGTTCTCCCACAGACAGGGGCAGAGCCTACGAGACATGTTGGTACACATGCACCCCAGAAAAACACCCACAAACAGAACACAATCACAGGGTACAATATCACCCGTTATGGGACACTACCCATGTGGAGGATGTAATGTCTGCCATTTAGCAAAGGTGACAAAATAAGTTTCCTTCAATAATAACATGACATGGGAACTGAGAAAATTCATGAATCGTAACACGCAACGGTTGGCATACTTAACAACTTGCCCCTGCAATTTGCACTATGTAGGAATGGCAACTCACAAGATAAAACCCAGGATCTGCCAACAACGCAGCAACCTGAGATGTGGCCCTGAAGCTACAAAAAATGTCGACTCACTACATAGAAAAAAGAGACACTGCACAGAATTACCGATGGGTGGTCCTAGAACATCTAAATGACCCAGTGAACTATGAGTCCAAACTGTTCGAAAAAGAACAGCTCTGGGTGTTTAGACTCAAGACACATATAGAGGGCCTGAATGATAACATATCATGGGGCCAATTTACAACATGATCCATTTTTGATAGTATGACAGGACTAGACAGACACAGCAGAGTACTTGACAAATGTTCCAACCCCAGAGGGAGAAAAGAATGTTATTGATAGAACACAATTTAAGGTCCTCTACCACCCATCCTTTTATGGTACACAGTCTAAAATGCCTCTCAGCACTGGAAAACCATGCCTACTCGTCTCTCTCTTAGTTCATACCAGGGTATATCATCCCTGATAAAAGTGTAGACTCCACCACCTGTGTTTCAGGCAATAGTATAAAGCATTTTTCTACTAAATATCAAACACATAACTGGTTTCCATCACAACATAAAGCCAGTGCATTTATTCCTGCACCCATCCTTATCATTCTACAATGTGCAAACATATTTTACAATAGCTTTTTCTCTACCTTTTTATTTTATGTAAATACGGCCCTTTTGTATCACCATGGGAGTGAACATGAACTTTGGTCTGCGCGTGACCGTTTTTAGCTAAACAGCAAATCAATGGAATACGGAAATAGTTCCATTGACGGGCGCCATTTTGGAATGCGATCTAGTTCCTCTCAAGCACGACACACCGGCTCCTCTCCTATCGTGCAGTCGCATAAAACCTCCCTGTGTCACGAATGACAGTAAGATGCAGGCCCCGGCTGATAATCGTAGGTCATTGAACAGAGGTGTAGCTTTGACATAGTAATAACGGCATAGCCGCCCTAAACCTAGATTGAATGCCACTTAAACATGCAGAGTGAGTGCAGGTAAAACAATACAGCAGGAGTGGTATCAGGGAGTTAGATCCCTGATCCTGAAGATCATCCTTGGGGAACGGCTTGAAAAATGCTGACCTTTTCGAAAGGCAGGCACATTATTACCTACACTTCCTATTTTTTTTCCCCTGTTTTTAATCATACCGACTAGAGGCCAGAATAAATAGAAATTTACCTGCTTGGCAGGTATTTATAATCTCACTTTCCACATAAGACCCCCTTCTCCTATTTTGTCATCATTTTTACATCATTTAATATACAACAAAAAAGTGCTCCCATGTATACCGTAGGTCGCAGCACGCCCGTTCCGCAGCGGAACAGGATTGACCCAATGATTAAACATGCCACCAAGCGGCAACCCTGGTGTATGAGGGCTATATAAGAAAACCTAGCATTTTCATTTCTCATGGATGGTTATTCCATACAAACAGTACAGCTCTCTTTGATTTTGATATATTTGATAGGAGGACTAGCCCCTCTGATTTAATCTCCTCTTTCTCCCCTTTTGTTTGACAATCACAGTTGTGCACAAAAAATCCTTTAGTCTTTGATGGGGCATAAGGTTTGGTCTGCTGGCTCCTGACGTGACTATTCCTTACTTCGGAGCTCAGTTGGGGTCAAAGGCTTGGGCCTGCCTGCTGAGCTGCTACTGCCCCTGTGCCACTTTCCCCTTGCATGTCGTTGCAGTTAGGCACCCCGGGTTCTGCAGGTCATGGGTGTCCTCGGCTCCAGTTTGTCATCCTCTTCACTGTGCTCTGTTGCAATGTTACTGCTTATTTGCTTAATCCAGGAGATGTTCCTTGTCATGGTTCTCTCCCTCGACAAGCCATCAGCATGGTTCCCCGGACCTCCGTTACTACCCACAGCCCCGGCTCATAAGGCATGCTTAACTTCCATTTTGGGCGACGATCGCATATCAGCACTTGAATCCCTGGCTGTAGGAGGCGATAGAGGGCTCTTCGCCTACAGCTTTCTTTCTCAATGGCCCACCTTCATCGCCTCTGGGTGCTATCAGAATCATAGTCCGAGGGTACCCTTTCTGGGTGAGTTGGGATCAGGTCTTGTCGGTGTCCTCTTAGCATCAATGCCCAATCTGCTCACCTCGTTCTGCAATGTGAAGGTCTGCGGTATTCTATGAGGAACCTGTTGAGAGTGGTGTCTAAATTCGAGTTTTCTTGGACAGCTATCCAAAGCACCTTATTCAAGGTGCACATGAAGCGTTCTACATCTCCATTGGCCTGCAGTCACTGGGGGGATATTCCTCTGTGCCTGATGAGAAGGCCATTTAAAAATTGTCAGAACTCAGACCCCTGGTAGGGTGGACTTTTGTCATTCTGAATGTCCTTCAGGATTCCAAACAGTGAAAAAAATGGCCGGCCCACGACGTCTTTCAGGAACATCATCCATGTGACCTGTTGTTGGTTGTTGACAATTTTCTGAAGGACACTGTCCTCCGCTGTGGTTTGGCTTATTTCTTGCAGACCTAGAACTCGTGGGCAAGCTCCCAGGCTCAACAAGTATTTCTCCATCTGGACATCTTCATCTGTGGCAAGAAGTTCCGCCGGCACAGGGTGGCATGATAGGAAGTCTGCTGGGTTTCTTGATCATGGCCTGTACACCACTTCCAGCTGGTATTGTTGCAGTTATATGGCCCAGCATTCGAAGCAGGGCACGGGTGTGGCTCAGTACCCTTGAACAGGGACACCAACAGTTGGTGGTCTGTGATGACATGGAATGGTTGGCCACTCAGGTACAGGTGGAAGTGACCACAGCCCCATTTTATGGTGAGAGCTTCTCTCTCGATTTGAGCGTACCTAACCTCGGTTGGGGTTAGAGCTCGGCCAGTAAATGAAGAGGTGCCTATCTCTCTGGCTCGGTTTCCTGGGTCAGTACTGCTTCTAACCCCACAGAGCTGGCATCTACAATCAGCTCTGTTGTTTTATTCAGGTCAAAGTAGGCAATCATAATGTTGTTGAGTAGTGTGTCCGTGACTTTTTCAAAAGAATCAGTCGACTTGGGGCTCCAGGTCTACTTCGTATCTGCTTTGGTCAAGGCTCGGTGGGGCTTTGCAATTTTTGCTAGATTGGAGATTAAACGGCCACAATAGATTGCCATTCCTAGAAAGCTGCAAACTTCGGTGGCATTTGTTGGAGCAGGAGCTTGTCAAATTGCCTGAGACTTGTGCGGGTCAACTTGGATGCCGTCGTTTGTGAATAGATACCCAAAGAACTTGATTCTCGTTTTGAAGAAATAACATTTTTCATGGTGGAGGGTCAGTCCATGGTCACTGAGGCGTTTCAGTGCTGCTCTGAGCTAGCGATGATGTTCTTCTATGGTCATGGAATATATGAGGATGTTATTGCTTATGTTTATCAATCCTTGTACTCCAGATAGAGTTCCTTTTTTTTTTTTTTTAGAGTTTTATATAGCGCGAACTAGACCAGAGACATCGGGTTTCAGAGCGCTTTACATGAACACCAGTTTTGTTACAGAAGAACCCATTCATTTTTGTTAGGCACGGGGAGATTAAGTGATTTGCCCAGAATCACAGGATGTCGAGCTGTCATTGCCGAGACTCGAACCCGGTTCCCCAGCTTCGAGGTCGACCGCTCTAGCCGTAAGGCTACATCCTCATCCTCATACATCTTCTTGTATGGTGTTCTGAAATACCTTGGCTACTGAGGAGATCCCGAAGTTCATGTGTTTGTTTCTCCACAGGCCCAGAGTGGAAAACATGGTGATGCACCTGCTGTCTTTGGCTAGTTGTAGTTGGTGGTACCCAGATTTTAGGCTGAGTTGGGAGAACCATCATGCTCCATTGAGGTCCATGATTATGTTGTCCATTGTGGGCTTGATGTGTCTCTCTTTCCTGATGGCCCTATTAGGCAGGCGCATGTCTATGCTCAGCCGGGTCTTGCCTGGTTGCTTCTGGTTTTCAGCAATCACCATCGGGGATACCCACAGAGTGGGTCCTGACACTTTTTCCATTACATCGAGCCACTCAAGCTTGTCCAGTTCTTCTTGAACCAGGGACTGTAAGTGGAATGGAACTCTTCGATGACGCAGGGCCACTGGCTTAACTGTTGTGTCGATATGTAGCTGTATGGGGGGCCCCTTTTAGGCACCCAAGCCCTTGAAATAGGCTGGGAAAGTCACATTTTATGTGGTCCACTTGATGTGCTTGGACATTTTAGGCAAAGAACACAAGTTCAAGAGCTTCACTTGTGTGACATCCCACAAGGGTTTCTGCCTCGCCTTTGACAACATGGAACACCGCCTGTATCGCCTTCTATTTGCTTTGCACTGGCACGTTGATTGGGCCCGAGTAGTGTGAGTGGCGCCTGGCATCTGTAAGTGTATAATTTTGTGAATGAGGGCAACAGAGTGGGCTTGGGTCACAGGCGGGTGTTTTGGTAGCTGATCATCACGTTTACGGATGCCCCTGTGTCGATTAAGGCCTTAACTGTCATTCCTTCCACTGTGATTTTGTATATTGGCTGCAGTCAGCGGCTCTTCTTCATGTGTACCGTGAATGATACCAGGAATATTTCTCCTTCATCCTCGGAGAGAGTGTCATCATGGTGGCTCATTGCCCATGATTGTCGCTGTGCTTAGTGCTGTTGTTCAACCTCGTCCAGTGTGAGGTGCCTGACTGCTCTTGTGGGTGAGGTTCTTCCCCTGGGCTTGCAACTTCGCGGTCCTCTCCTGCAGACCATGGCAAAGTGGTTGAGTTTTCTGCAGGTGGAGCACGTTTTGCCCTGTGCTGGACAAATGTCAAGTGGGTGTTCCTCCCTTCCGCAGTTCCGGCAGCAGGCGCCGGATGTCTGATCAACTGGTTGCACTCTCCCACTTTTCATTCATTTTTCGATGGCATCTACAGTCGCTGTTTTTATGATGCCTGGCAGGTGGGGTTGAGGGCCGCTGGGGGTGCGGGAGAGCAGCGAGTTCATTTTGGCTGCCCCCGCCGCCGAGAGGTTATGGGACTGGGCGAGGATGAGAATGTCCTCCAGACTCCAAAACAAGGACACTCTGAATTACCCCACTGGCTGATGAGTAGACCATTTTGACAGTTCTTGCCACAAAAAGTTAAATGGGCAAAAGCCTGGTGTTGCCACGCCAGGTGTTTTTCAGCGCACTCCGTCTTTCAGCCTTCTGACTGCTAAGCCCAGCTTCACCTGATCAGTTAAGATGCTGCTTGTAGGAGGCTGGCGGGTGTAACCTGCGCACCTGTTCCAACCGCACTGGATTCAGTGAGGTGTGACTGCAGTGGCAGCCACAGTCTGGATGGGGATCACTGGACGGGGAGCAGCGTGGCTGGCACGCACTTTGGGCAGTCATCTTCAGCCTTTTCACCCTCCCAGCTGGATAGAGACGACTCCTCGGCTTTGGAAGTTCCAGCGTCCAGGTCGGATTTGAATCCAGTCTTTCTCTTCAACAGTTATGGTCTCCGGGCCAGATCAGGGCATCTGCATCACCAATGATGGCTCCACTTGCATAGCAGCACCAATTTCGGGCCAGAGCGGCACATGTCTTTCTGGCATTCCGCAGGGGTGCTGGATGACACAATGTTGCTTTCAGTTGGATATCTTGGTGCAATTTGCAACAGGAATTGCTTAGGGAGAACCCTCAAGACACAGGTCGGCTCCATCCATGGGGAGGGAGCGTCTTCCAGGTGTTCCTTAGACTGAAAACATGTTAGGTTTCTCCTCCTGAACCGTCTTTCTTCCTGCAGGTCCAGGCACTCTCCTTTCCTTTCTGAGCAGTCCCAGAAGCTCTAGGCTCTAGGTAGACCCTCAGCTTCCCCAGGAAGTTGGAGAATTCGGGTGGAGTCCCCTCACCTCTGGGAGACTGTATGTCATGCAGACATCTGCCCTAGACACACAGCAGCTCTTTGAACACTCACTGTTTTGGTCACGAAGAATATGGAACTGGAACAAAGTGGGTGGTGTGGGTCCCACTTTCATACTCATTGTTTACAATACAGGAGACGTGGATCAACCGTCTCAGGTTTTGGGAATGGTTTGGAGTAGTTCTCCTTCAATCTTGCTGTCTAGCAGATGCAGACTTTCTGCAAGGCAATGGCTCTCACAGAAGGTAGAAATGATGTGGGCTCCATGGAGGAGTATCAAAATAACTTGGTGTACCCTTCCAGGTCACAGAATAGGTTCTGGACCTTATATTACCATGGGGGGGGGGAGGAGGGGGTGTATGCTTCTATATACGTGCAACATTAGCATGGTCCTAGGGCCAAACAAAAAGTTAGAATATGAGTTTCACATGCAGTTGGGAACTTCAGGCAGGGGTGCACACCTATATACCATGCAGAGGATATTTCCGTCCCAACAGTTATCAAAGTTGTATCCAGACATTTGACCAGCAACAGCTTGCTAATAGTTCTCCCAGGATGAGCGGAGCTTTCAGACTTTTAGAAACTACAGCCTCTCACAGTAGCTGCTGGCACAGATCTGGGGTGGCGGGGCGGGGAGAGAGGGGGGTAAGGGGATATTTAAAAAAAATCAGTAATGGAACAGGAAGCAGCCAGGCTCCCCTGACCAATCACAATGCTGGAATGCAGCTTTGTGATTGGTCTGAGCACCGTAGTTCGGCGCTCAGCCAGGGACTGGGGGCTTGGGCATGTTCTCCACGCAGGCTGTAATGCAACCTGCATGGAGAACATGCAAAGTGCGCATGACTGTTTAGCCGTCCCGAGAGGGCTGGCCAAACAGTCATGCGCACTTAGGAGTATGCTACCACTCCTCCCCTGCCCTGCTCTGTGAGCAGAGCAGAGCAGCCCGTCACGCAAAGCTGCTGCAGCAGGACAAAATAAAATGATAATAACATTACATTATTATCATTTTATTTTTCCTTTCTTTCACTGCTTCAAAGCAGTGGGGCGACGCTCCTCCGCCTTTGCAGAGGAGTCGCCACTGGCCTCTCTGCTTGGCTCTGATAGTCAATCTTTTACCATCACAGGAGGTTTTATCTCTAGTGACCAGCCGCCAAGGAAAGGTACACCACCAGTGTAAGAGGAAGATAAATACCTGGAGAGGAACTTCTGTGTGTTTGCCTTTCTCCCACCAAACAGGGCCACAGTCTGTGAAACCTGCAGATACACTTTTCTGCTTGACCTGTAATTGGACCAATAGCTAGCTGCCTGCATGAAAAGCTCAATTGTGCTTGCCATGATTCATTGGGAGAGAGCTCTAGACCCACGTGACTGAAAGAACCGTCAAAGCGATATCTCAAGTAAATTAGTCTGCCTCCGATCCATAAGGCCACCCTATCCCAGCGGCCCCATCGCCTTCACAAGACGAGGCACTAGCCCACAAGAGAGGCTGTAGCTAGAATAGCAATGACCCATTTCAATGAAAGTGTGTTGAGCTTTATGCAGGTCAATAAAAATGTGCAACACAGAGGTAAAAAATGAGGTTTGTGAAGTAAAGAGATTTTTGTAGGGAAGTTTACAGCAGTTGTTTCTAGTTTTTACATGGTGCTAGGTGGATTTAACGCAGTCTTGAGGATGCTGTTTTGCTCTGTTTCCAAGTACTTGGCTGATGTGTATCCCATATCTTATTGGGGTAAGTCAGATGAGCTACAAGTTTTGTAGCATGCACATTTATAGAAAAACAAAATACCGGTACATGCTTTTATGAGAACCACAAATCAGTGAAGCCCCGTTTAGTAGAAAACAAATTATTAGAAATCAATTTTTGTCAAAAATAATAGAAATAAACACTCCTGGAACAGTGGAACAGGAACAGTGGCCCAGATTTACAAAGACATTGCGTCTGGTTTGCTTTACTTTGTTAACAGAGACCCGACACAAAGTCTACTGGTGGAAGGTGCAGGATTTGCTGGCGTAACAAGGAGACATGTTTTCATTTCTCCTTGTTGTCCCCTCTTTGCATGTGTGCCTCATTCTACAGCAAACACACAAAGCAGAATGTTCCTTAGTGCACAGTTTTTTTACAGGAAGGGACCCCTTCCTGCACAAAAACTGTGCTGACCATAACGCTGACACTTTTGTACTATGGCACAAGGGTGCCTGAGTTGGCGCATGGCTGCCAAAAGTGCACCAGTGCAGGGAGAGAGCAGAACTGTGCCACTTCTAAGTAGACTGTTCATGCAACGTGATGCAGCAGTTTTACTTGCTGCACTGTGTTGTGTGAACTGTTTGCAAATCTGGCCCAGTATTCATTTAAAAAACATGTTTTAAAAGAATGTTGACCCCATCCCAAAACCCAGTTAAAGAACATACGGCTAGATGCACAAATAGACTGTTCGCAAAAAGTGGCCTCAAATTGCGCACCAACGTTTTTGGCCCAATCTTTAATTTTGCAATGCAATGTTAATTCTAATAGGTCACGTTGCAGGGATTGCAGAACAGTCTGCCTAACGAATATTAATTCAGCAGTTCACTATTTGTGACCCCCTGTGATTAGCTAAGGAACAGCAGAACCCCATCCCTGTGTTTGCATTCCCATATGGGAAACTTTTTTTAAAGCAGCCTCTGTTCCTTAAGGTAACCGACACTGCTTACAAAAATCCTCTTTGAGAAGACATCGGGGCATATTCTCAAGGACTCACCGCCGACTTATCGGCACTTTAGCGCCGCAAAAGTGGCGATAGATATATCGCCCTATTCACAAGCTGGTGCAAACTGCCGATATCGCCACTTAACCAGCGATAGCTGCCGCAAAAAACATCGCCACGGATGAGTGTGACAACTAACGCTAATGATATGCAGAGTAGGCGTTCCCGTGCAAAAAACGCACGAAAACACCACTCTGCGATATTCTCAACAACCAGCCAGATCTGCGATGCGACCCAAAAACAGGCGATAAGGCACGTTAGCAGCAGGGATTTAACACCTGCTTTCTGCTGGTGCTTGGCAGGACGACTACCTGCAGTATGAAAGAGAGCCCAGCCCAGAGCCACATCTGAAGACCAACAGATGCCATGGAGCCAATGATCATGCAGCTCAGAGAACCAAGAGGGCCACAACACCCCCCGCCACCACTCCCAGGCCCCCCTCCCCCGGACCACCACCCCCGTATTACCACCTAGGCAGTGCAGGACAGGGGACGACCCTAAAACGCACCAGCCCCAGAGACCCAACACCAGAGGAAGCCATTGGCCAACACAGGCTCAAAAGGACAACCATCCACCGCATCCTGACCCACATTGCCCACAGGCTGATGGTACCAACACAGCGGACAACCTACATCCCCCCGCAGACAAAGCAGCTGGCTGTGCTGCACCCATTGGCCCCTGGTACCTTCCAACCAACAACTGCCGGAGTCGGAGGAGTCTCACAGCCAGCCCCATCAAACCCCCTCACATATGTCATGGATGCATGTCCACAAAAGCAACGGCGTGCCCCTGTATCCGCACCACACGAAAGTTCCAATTCGTAGTGTACCTGCGCAACAAACCCCAACGCCAGCCGTGCTAGACGCCTCCGTGCCCCAGACCCAAGATCGTAGCAACCGAAATGTGGGTGCGCCAGGTCATGAAGTCCAGTAGTCAACAGTAGTGTAAAAACAGAACTTTATTACAAATACACAAACAAACAAAACGAAAAGCTCAGCCAACGCGTTCCATTCCCAACGGGGAACTCCAACAGGGCAACGTGTCTTCAGAAACCTGTGGGAGAAATGGTGACAATGGTCAAACTTCCGTATAGTCACATGCCTAATCTGGTACAGTGTACTGCACTTGGACAAACCGGAATGCTCACAGGCATGATAAACCATGCATGAGTAGACCGCAACAGAAGTTCGTGTGGCCGTAACCATCGTAGAAATGAAGAGGAAGGTAACGTCCACACGAACTGCTGTTACGGTCACATCATGCAGGTCTCATCATAACTGAAAGCACCACGGTGTGTGTCAGCTCGATACCCCTGCCCCTCACTCCCCCCACACTGCGCAGGAACATCTTGAGACCACGCAAGGGAACTACGCCATAGCTGGCGTCACGCACGTGTTGGGGGCAAGTCACAGCACACGTGTATGACTTGTGCCCCCTGCCGACACTGCACACAATCACCGCAACAGCAACCACACGCATGCCATCACTGTGCATACAAAAGTGGACCACCGTGGCCTGTCCACCAATGTCGTCTCAAACTCCCCAGGCAGTGTGCATGATCCCCACATGTCCGCAAGTCCGCCACCAACCAGCGCTCTGAGGATGGCCCCCATGGAAATGCACTGCCCATCGGCAAGTACCAACTGAACACACCACACACCTCAACTCCACAATCCCCCAACTCACAACTGTGGGAATGCACACGTCACCAATCCACCACCAAACTGACTACTGCGTGTGTCTCAGTCTCCGCCACAACCTGCCCATAGGCCTACACACACGCGGCCGACCACCATCAACGGGCACATCCACACTGGAGACGAGGTGGCTACGTTCCAAACCAACCTGCACACATCACAATCATCGCATGCAGGGTTGTGGCAGCAAGGGCGGCGCGCCCCACCCAGCCACGAGTACGCCACCGTGGCCGTTGGTGCCTGCTCGACCCTGTGCGCCTGATGCACCCCAGCCCTGGTCCTCAGACCGGTCCTCCACCCAGCGATGACTGGCCGCCCCTGCGCACCCAGGCCTCAATGCTCACCTGCCGCCACCGGCGTGTCTCCAAGAGGGCCCACCACCTGCCGGTGCATCCTCATCAGCCGATCGCTGGATTCCACGCCACAGGCCCCCAGCGCACTCTGCGGCACCGCACCGCGGAGTCATGTGTGTGCTGACTGCTGCCTTCGGCGGGCACTACGGTCCAGCAGGACTCACAATTCAAATCGATCCACGGTTAGCAGGACGGGTCATCGAGGCCTACGCATCATCGCAGGCTGCACACCCGCTCAGCTCTTCAGGTGCCACTAACCCTGTGCAATGCAAGTCATCGTCACGTGGCGGTAGGCCCCTGCCAGCCGCAGTGTAGTGGGTGCCACTGATCCTGTGCAACGCAAGACATCGTCACGTGGCGGTAGGCCCCTGCCAGCCGCAGTGCAGCGGGTGCCACTGACCCTGTGCAACGCAAGACATCGTCACGTGGCGGTAGGCCCCTGCCAGCCGCAGTGCAGTGGGTGCCACTGACCCTGTGCAACGCAAGACATCGTCACGTGGCGGTAGGCCCCTGCCAGCCACAGTGCAGTGGGTGCCACTGACCCTGTGCAACGCAAGACATCGTCACGTGACGGTAGGCCCCTGCCAGCCGCAGTGCAGTGGGTGCCACTGACCCTGTGCAACGCAAGACATCGTCACGTGGCGGTAGGCCCCTGCCAGCCGCAGTGCAGCGGGTGCCACCAACTCAGTGCGCCACAAGTCATGGACCCTTCATGATTGGGTCGCGTGGTGCGTACGCCATCATGTCATCTCCGGCAGTGGGGAATGTGACGTGCCAGGCCCCTTTTATTGGCAGGGCCACAGGTCCTGTGACGCCTGTGCTGGATGGGTGTGGTGTGGGTGTGAACCAGCCCTCAGGGAGTGGCTGTGGCATGCTGACAACTAGACCAGTGAACAGCAGATCACTACAGGGAAGACCTGGGACATGTAGCTTTGTCCCCCCCCCTCTGAGTGTAAGCGGAGTGGACTGGCCTGGCGTATGGCAGGCCAGCATAGGGGTGGGAACAATGAGCCCGGGGCTCTGGGCGTGCTTCAGTTCTGGGCTGGACATGGAAGTAACTGATGCTTGTGTCTCTGTTGTAGTGTCTACGCCACCCGGACCACAATCGGCAATGTTGCACCCTGTGACTCAGGTCCCACGACATGAGCAACATGGACGTAAGGGGGAATCACTGACCCTACATTCATCCATACTCTCATACTTGAATGATCAAAGGCATGACACATCTGTGCGATTCTGAATGTTCAATTCACATCCAGTGGAGTGTTGCAGCTGGAGCAGTACAGGGCCATGCAAACCCCACTTCACATTAATGGCCCGTGGAGGGCCAGCCAGAGTCCTTCAGGGAAGGACAAGTACATCGGAAGAGGAAGAGTTCAGTCCGCAGTCTGATCGCTGTGTCATTGGTAACCAAACGGAATATGACAGTCCATGTCGAGGTCCAAGGTGAGTGTCGTAGAGTGTATCGGGGGACAGTGGAAGGTGATGATGCAAAGGGCAGAACCAAGCAGGAACAGGCCATATGGCAGAGATGAATGCTACTGCCTCCTCCTCACCAGTAAGGTTGATTCACCCGTATCTTCGTCCTCTGATGTCACATGTGCCTCACACGTGGGTGGTGGTGGATTGCCTGCCACACTGTGAGGCACTGACACATCAGGGGGCGGAGATGTGGATGTGGAAGCAGCAGCAGCATTCATCTGCGCAAGGCCTTGAGGCAGCAATGCCATGATGATGTGCTGCAGGGCATGGAAGGTCCCAGCCACATCTCGCTGGTGTGCAGCCGTGGCAGCCATTCTTTCCGCCGTCATCCGCTCCATGTTCTCCATGAGCCCACGCATCTGTCCCAACTCCCGGCTGACATCGCTGGAGCCACTCTGACTGGACAGTTGTTCTTGTCTCAGTATCATGACTCCAGTGATGTCAGCCATGGATCGATGGAGAGCATGGAGCGGACTGTGGGTGTCCGTTAGGGACTGTAAGTGGTCCCTGATGGTACTCAGACACCCATGTATGGCATCAAGTTTTGCTGCCATGAGGTCGAACTCCACCCGCACCTGATCAGCCATCTTCCCCTGGACCTCTGACACACGGCGTTAGAAGGCCATGTGTTGTTCGTGGGGGTCCTGGGAGACAGCCGGGGTGGTAGGTGCTTCCTGCTGTGTGGTCTGTGCAGGGGGTGGGGTCTCCTCGATGCAGCTGGGCTGCCCTGCTCCTGGAGGTGGGGTGCCGAGGCTGTCGAAGAGGGTTTGGAGGGCTTCCGGGTCGATGTCGGAGATGTCCTCATCGTCATCAGTGAAGAGTTGTTGGGGCTGCTCTGCAGGAGGTGTTGATGCTCCCTCTGCAATGTGAAGGGGAGATGCAGTGTTACATTGTGTTCACATGTATGTTGATGCATTGTACAAGTTCACATGCAGACTGCATGACAATGTACATTGTGGCTGTGTAGGAGGAGCTGCCTATTTGATGTGGGACAGTGGACATTTCGTCAACACCACGGATATGTGTCTGTACTTGTACATTGTCATCTCACATTTCCCTGCTATGCCAAATGTGCTTGGCCAGTTTCTGAACACAGGCGGCACCTGTTGTGTCCTCTGTCCTGTTGTATACGTGTTGCAGTTTGTACCACATTGTTGTCAATGCTGATGTGCTCTGAATGTCATGTGTGTGCGGCATTTTGGGAGAGTCGCCCCTGCAGCTCTGATTTTGCTGCCCCTTGTCCCTTTCAGGCGGTGTGCCTTTGACTTCTGTGCCCATACAGTACTGAGATGTTGTAGACTTGGGTGAATTTGGGTCTTGGTGGGAGTTGGGACTCTGGGGCATGGTTTGTCCGCAGATGTGTTGTTGACGTCAGGGGTTGTTTGTGCAGGTGGATGTGTCAGAGTGTGACCTGCTTCTTTACGGATGTGGTCCACACTCAGCAACCTCAGTGTGGTGGCGTGCAACATGTCATGATATATTCACTGCAGCCATGCTATTCATCATGCAGTGTCACTTGCATTGTCAGTGTTGCTCACTGACACGCCGCTTTGCTGGATTTGGCACATGTGCATGGGTTGGTTGTGAGATTGGTGATGTGTGGGAAGGGCCCCCTCTGGGCGCATAGTCAACGGGGGCCTACTTGCTGTTTCTATGTGTGCTGCAGTGTGCCAAGGGGTTCAGGGACATGATCCAGAGTCATTGTGGGTGTGCACTGTGCTGTACTTAATTGTGCATGTGTGTCATTGTGCCCATCTCCCCCCCCCCCAGTCCCTGGTCATTACTCACCCTGTTGCTGTTGTGTCAGGTCATGTTGAGCAGTGCCCGGTCCCCCAACTCCTGCCACCGTCTCCACACTGATGACTGTGGACACCATTTCCTCCATC
Organism: Calotriton arnoldi; assembly: GCA_963921515.1. NCBI lineage: Eukaryota > Metazoa > Chordata > Amphibia > Caudata > Salamandridae > Calotriton > Calotriton arnoldi. The sequence goes on along the minus strand of CAWUFW010012659.1, from coordinate 275,323 downwards.
TCATCCAGCTCCTCCTGTGGCACTGGACTCCCACCTCCAGTCTGCATTGCTGCCTTCTGGTTGTTGGCGAGTTTCAGCTTGGTCTTGCGCTTCACATCATTCCAGCGCCTCTTGATCTCTTCCATTGTCCTCCTCAGCACTCCGAATGCATTCAGCTTGTCCAGGATGGACTGTCATGTTGCATTTTTTGTTGCCAATGACACAGTGGAGGTGACGAACAGTTGTTGATGGTGTTCTATCACCTCCGTGATCAGGATCCTGTTTTCATGCGGACTGAACCGCGGCTTCCTCTTCTTCTTGTCCTTGCCCTTCCCTGTCCCCGAGGTCCCAAGCTGCTCCTCCTGGGGGCTTGTGGGGTTCTGGCCGTCCTCTGTGCCTGCTCCGGCTGCCTCCATTGTGCTTCGCTATATTTTGTTTTTTGTTTGTTATTTTTTTCCTGCTTTTGTAGTGATTTTTCCCGCCTGACATGTGTGATTTGCAGGCCTGGCGCTGCTTTTCGCTGATTGTCTTATCGCGGTTGGGCCCATTGCGACTTTTTTCGCGTTAGGGTTTGGATTTTCATCGGCGTCCCGGTAATGTTATCGCGGACATTTGACGCGTTATCGGGGTAATATCGCATGTTACCGCCGTGTTGTGAATGCCACGTTAACACAGGGTTATTTTCCCGCAATAGACGGCGATATGGAAACTTGGGTTAACCTATTTTGGCGATGATTACCGCACGTTCTTGAGAATATGCCCCATTGTGAAGAGGAAAGGAGTGCATAACGTTCCTTTAAAAAATCTGCTTGCATTTCCTTTGAGTTGTGAGTAACTTTTTAATGGTTTGCAATTGTGGTCATAAACCATTGATAGATCTCTTTGGAAACCACAAATAATAGGTTCCCCCCTACCATACCAATCTTTTTTGGTCTTTACATTGAGCCCCTGGCACAAACCTTTAGGAGGGACAAAAGGATCATATCATTTCAGACCCGGAATTTTTAAAATAAGATAGCCTTATACGCCGATGATATTGTGCTCTACACTAAAGACCCCGGCATAACTGTGGCCCGGACGGGGAAGATAGCGGAAGAACGCCGAGATTTTTCAGGGTATGCAATAAACAAGTCCAAAACAGAGATCGTGGGCTGGAACCGGCTGAATTACAGGGGCAACATGCAATCCAGTATTAAATATATGGGCATTACAGTTACAGATAACCGTGAGCACCTGTCAAAAATTAACTTGAGGAGGCTAATGAAGGAAATTAGAGAATTACTTAATAGATGGAGGAATCTTACTCTGACAATAGACGGACGTACACATTTGATTAACATTGTGATCCTCCCAAAGCTGACGTACTTGTTTGTCAATATACTTCTTCCCTTCCTGAAATATATCATTACAAAGATTAAGAGCTAATTGTGCAACTTTATATTGGCAGATAAGGGGAAAGCACTCAGTTTGAAGAAACTCAGGAGAAGACTCGAGAAAGGTGGGCGAGCCCTTCCGCATGTGCGGGTGTATTGTCTTCAGTTTAAAAATTATAGAATACTGTTATCTAGGCCCAACGATTCATGCAGAGGAAGGGTACTCTCCTCACTGTTAAGTACTTTGGATCCAAATAATATTTTGAATATGTTTGGTGACCCCAGACTTTTTTAAAAGATATGTTTGAATGTGTTACGAGCATCTCTAGATGTTTGGTACAATTTGAGGAATATCTTAGGGATGGATCAACTACTATATAACATACGCACCTATCTGGAACTCCCTAGGTACACCAGCCTTCTTTGAAAATAGACTTAGCCTCCCACTAAGAGAGGCCGGCCGGCCTAGTATATTGGGATCAACTGCAAAAACAGTCACAATTAAAGTCATGGAAGGCATTAGTTGAAGCTGAAAAGGGTCGATTTCCAGATTGAAATTTCTTCAGTTAACATCACAGTGGCCTACAAATAAATAGTTAGTGGGTGAAGAGTGGGAATTCGAAGAACGAATATAGGATCCGTCACCCCTAAAAAAGGAGGTATCCATATGGTACTCGGAGTTAATGAAAACAGATGATAAGAAATTGAAGACCTAGTTGCAATCCTGGGAAGTATACTTGCCAACGTCTGAGCAACCAAACCTAAGGCAAGTATCTTTAAATCTTTACTCCACCGTCAGACCCGCTACCTTAAAGAAGAACCATTTTTCTACCCTTCACAGAATTTACATGACTCCAAGTAAGATGGCTAAATTTGCAAAAGGCACAGTATTAAGCTACAAAAGATGTGGAGAGGCAGGTGCCAACGATGTCCATATTTTTATGTCTTGCCCAGTGCTTGCTAAGTATTGGGAAGAAGTAACCAGTGTGTAGCTCAGGAGCCTTGCCGTGTTGGAGACAAGCAATGGCGGTGAGAACCTCATCTGCCCAGATATCCAGGTCAAGGGAGAGTGACTCTCATACTGACAGGTTCGCAGTGTGGGCCTCAGAGAGATAGACATTAGCCTTGTTGCCTTAGCCTTCTCCGCTGTTTAGAGATCGGCGTAGAAGCTCTAAAATGCCTGAGTGATTTCTTCATCATTGTGGGTTCTGTGGCCACCCCCCGTCGTGATCTCTGCAATCCTTCCGTTGAGGATGTAGGCTCTTAATTTACAGGTGCGAAGCCGCCCCAGCCTTTTTGCTGCTTGCTGCAGAGGAGGGCGCACTTCTCCCTGTCTACATCTAGGGTTTTAAGCTGCTTTCTTGCAAGAGCCAGTTGTCTCCATACCCTGTGGGTGCCAGGGTGCTTATAGGCCTCTTCTAAGGTTCTTACTTGCCCCTCCAGCTTTAAAAGTTTGTCTCTCCTAGTCTTGTTCAGTCTTGCAGAGATAGCCAACATAGTTCCCCTAGCTACTGCCTTCATTGATTCCCACAAATGGAGGTGGACATGCCTGAGCTTTCATTAGATTGGAGGTAGCATTGGATCACCTCTCTTACTTCCTTCAGTGTGGTGTCATAAGTTAGGAATTCATTGTTGAGTCGCTATAGCCGATTGGGAGCTGGTCCAACTAAGGCACTAATGAGATCAAAATGGGAGAATGATCCAATAGTTCAGAGACTCCCATGGCAATCTGGCTGGAGGCAGCTAAAATATGTGGGGAGGTCAGGAAGTAGTTGATCCAGGCGTTTGTCTGGTGTGAGGCGAGAAGAATGTATGGCCCCTGCAGGTAGGATAGCGAGAGCACCAGGCATCAGACAGGCCTATTTCACTCAACCACCTCAGTCCCTCTGCCGTGAATGCCCAGGTTTGTCCCGATCTTTGGGCTGACCTATCAAGGAGCGCATTTGGGACAAGGTTGAAATCTCTGCATTACAATGTCTGCGTCTGTGGAGGAAATTACGAGGCTGGGGATGTTACTGACGAATTGCTGTTGGTGGTCATTGTACGCAAAGAGCGTGGCCAGGGAGATTCGTAGGGAGCAAAGTCTCCTGGTCACATGTAACTGTGCCTGAAGAACTTGACATTGAAATTTGTTGGCTAACACCTGCTTTATTGCAGGACCCAGAGGAGAAGTATTGTCTATCGAGCCAACAGGACCTCATCCTCTCCCAGTTTTTCTTAAGGAGATGTGTCTTCTGCAGGAAGCATTTGATGCAATTCAAGTCTCAGAGCATAGACAGTGTTGCTAACAGTTTCATAGGGGCATTTAGGCCTCATGCATTTAGGCTCTGTATCTTAACCATGGGTTTGGGACCGAGTGTGTGTTGTAGCGGTGTGAGGTGATACTATAGTGCGAGACCCTGAGGCGGGCATGTCTGTTTCGATCTCTTTGGCTTTCTGCATGTTAGAGTGCTGAACCTTGGGTGGGGAAACGTAACTTACCGTGCCAGAACTAATAACTCCACCACTTCCTCCATGGGAGTCATACATAACAGGTGTAAGGGGGTCGTTTCCTTGGGCATAGCAGAAGAATGTTCACTAGGTGGGGTGGAGGCTCTCCGCCCGCATCCCGACTCAGAGGTGTATCAAGAATATGTCAACAGCCTTGGCCCACAGTGGGGAACAAAAACCCCATCAAGGGAGGAGACAAGCATTGGTTATGAGGGAGAACCTCCCTGCTGCAGCCCAGGAGTCCAGCGACTGGGAAGCTGTCAGAGGTCTTGTTCCTGTGTAGCGTTGTGGTTTTGAAGTTGGTGGAGCAGCGCTGAACCTTCTCGCCGGCTTTTGTCCGCTAATGACTTGTGAGTATTCCCCCTGGTGTTGTGCTGAGTCCATTTACTATATTTCTTGTGTGTTGGTGATTTGTGGATCTCAGCATTTGAGTCATAGTCCTCATGGGGTCTCACAGTTCCAATATGGTCCAGACCTCTTCCATGGAGTAGATGATTTGCTCTTATTTGTTCCACATGAAGATCAAGCGGAAGGGGTGTCCCCGATACCTTTCTACCGTAAGAAGGTGATTGTCGCCCTGATGTAGCAGAGTCGCTGGAGCGTTATAGGAGACAGATCCTGACATAACCACACCTTCACACCCTCAAAGAGGGTTAGGGCCTGGTTCCGCCCCGCTTTCATTATGGCTTCTTTCGGCCAGAAGCGATGTACACAAGTTAAGATATCTTGCTGTGTTACTAGGGGTTAGAGGGCCGGCCCACTCTGTGAGTGCAGGCAAGTATGATGTCTTTGCCCACTAGATCCGGGAGTACATGTCTGAAGAGACGGGCAACGTAGGCTTCCAAATCGCCTTCTTCAGCGTTAAGGTGAACGCCTTTTAATCTGGTATTTGCACAGTGAAATCTATTTTCTAGATCTTCTAAGTGGGTTTGCAGCTCAGTGCTTTGTTCTTGTAGCTCCAGCAGTTCACGTCTATAGTTGTCGAGTTCCTCTTCCTTGGTGTCGCTGAGGTCTTCCAGTGCAGCAACTCATGGTCCAGTCACAACCACATCCCTTTTGATGTCCTTGATATCTGCGGCAACGTCCTCTCATAGTGTGGCTATATCCTCTCTGAGTTTGCTGAACAGTGTTTCCATGAAGTATTGGGAGATCGGCACGTCCGTCCTCTCCTGGTCCATGTTCAGTCCGGAGTGTCTTGTGTCAGTTGTTCTGTCAGGAATGGGTCTCAAGGGGGTTCTGATTTTTTTAGAAGAGGCTTTGGTTAACATGTCTTCAAGTGTTGAACCTGTGTGTCGCCATGATATCTGTGGACTCCCCTCCCTCTAGCAGATTCGGTATGCAAGACCGCGGCTGCGTCAAGATCCAGCCAGAGATCTACGGACCACTGAGCGTGAAGACCACAGTGTCTGAGCTGGTTGCAGTCATGCCTGTTGATGGATCTCTGTGTAGGTCTCTGGTTCCCAAATGGGGTGACTACCGGAGCAGTCAGTGCCGCCTGATCTCAGGCCATGGAGCCGGCTAGTATGTGAGGGCGGGTGGAGAGGATGAGGTTGGCTTCTGCATGGAATGGGCTGCACAAGAGTCTAATAGCATGGTGAACACGTTCAATTTCTGTCTGGCTTGCAGTCTCAGTGTGTCTCTCTGCTGTTGAGCATGGGTTTGGATTGGCTCACCCCTTTGGCCAAGACAGCAGGGACTCCTCGGCCTGCTGCTCACCTCCCTCCATGGCATGTGCTACCGTGTCAATCCCCTCTGCGCCCACAAAGCCCCAAGGCCAGCTACTACAGGACCCTGACAAGTGTCAGACGAGTCCGCCACACCCCTCAGGATTTGGACCTCTGATCTCGCTCGGGGCCCAGGTGGCTTTGCTGCACAAATCTCCCCCAGGTTTTGCCGTCAAGAGTCACCGGTTGTCCTGGCACAGGATCACCGCCAAAGTTTGGGTCGGGTGGTGCTAGAAGCGATGGTATGGGAAGAGGCACATGGTGGAGTAAACCGGCGGGGCAGTGCATGTTGTGTGGCTCCTGTGCGGCAGTATTGGGACAGGCAGTTTGCCGCTTGGACTCGATGGTGGGTGACATCTTGAATCACCGCTGTGCACCGCGCCATAGAAGAGAGTGCTTGCTGCTGTTCCCAGGGTTTTGGGAAGGCATGCAAAGGCTCTCCCTCCTCTGTAGGTGGGGTCTGCCCATTGAGGTGGGGGAACTGACGATATGGATGCAGAGGCTGAGAGCTGGTGTAGTCTGGCGGCGGAACGGAACAGTAGAGCTCCTGCTCAGCCACAATCTAGGCCATGCCCGCCCAGCAGAACATTTATTTGTGCTAATTGGAATTGTCTCCATTTTTGGCTTCCAAATGTAAGCCAGTTTTTAAAAAAACTGAATTTTCAAAATGGGTTCCTAATCAAATGATAGTATGAGTAACCCCAAATTCCGAGTTGTCCAAATCTCAACTATTCTTAAATTCAGAATCTTATGCACATTTAAAAAATACAAAGGTTTCCTTCATACCCATTTTTTCATTCATTAGATTTTACCATATGAATTGCTGCCTGGGCGGTGCACAATGAAAAATCATTACACACTGCATCTCTGTTGTTGGCTCTGGGTATCGTGGATAACCAACAATCATTACATATCTCTGCAACCAGAAGGGTCTGAAGGACGTAGTAGTACGTTACTTTTGTAAATCAGCCATTAGGGGAAAAATGTTATTATGACCCTTTCTGGGTTCACCGTGGGTTTCCACACCTGTTTCAACTGCAAACTGCAAGTTGATGCAATTTTTAGGAGGTAAAAAGACACTTTCTTGCACAGCACTTTTTTTCCATTCTTCCAGCCAAAAACAAAGAGGGATATTTATTTATTTATGAAATTTGTTAAGCGCACAAATACCCATAGGTGTATCGGCGCTGTGGACGGCTAATTAGAGAAAGACTGAGGAGGGGTGATTTATTGATTGAATAGCCAGGTTTTTAAGTGTTTACGGAAGGAGAAGAGAGTGGGGATGGTTTTAATGTGAATGGGAAGTGTGTTCCAGAGTTTGGCGGTGGCGACAGTGAATCTTCTGTCGCCCAGGAGGCCTTTTTGGTTCTGGGAACAGTCAGCAAGTGTGCTGCTGAGGAGCGTAAGGATCTTGTCGGCCTGTAGGAGCATAGAGATGTTTTGAGGAACTCAGGTCCTGTATTATGGATTGCCTTTTGGGCAATGCAGAGGGCTTGAACCTTGTTCTGCTCCTGATGGGCAGCCAGTGTAGCTGTCTTAGCACCTTAGATACAGATTTGAACTTAGGGGTGCCTGAGAGAATTCTAGCCGCTGCGTTTTGCACCATCTGCAATCTATGTAGGACTCTTTCCTGGGCGTTAATAAGTAGACCATTGCAATAGTCTAGCTTAGACAAGACAAGTGTGCTGATGAGAGTTCTGCCCGCATTCGGTGGAAGGTAAGGTAAGAGTTTTTTATCATCCTGATGGTGAAAAAGGATGAGGAGACGACGGAGTTGGCGTGATGAATGAAAGATAGTTTGTTGTCAAACATGACCCCCAAATTTCTAACTTTTGTGACGGGAGACGGAGGTAGGCCTAACTCTGATGGCCACCAGGAAGGAGACCAGCTGGGGGAGAGATTGCCGAAGATCATCACCTCCGTCTTTTCGGAGTTGAATTTGAGACAATTGTCTGCCATCCAGGTGCTTATAGCAAGCATTCCCTTTGGAAATTAGCTGAGATTGTCCGACCATTGTTGTGGATCTCTATCACGATCTGTGTATCATCGGCATAAGAAGTTAGTCACAGGTTGTGGGATTTATTGATCCTGGCCAAGTCCGACACGTATATATTGAACAGGGTCGGACTTAGCGAGGATCCCTGTGGGACCCCGCATGGCAGTGAAAAGAGAGGGGAGTTGAAGTTGCCAAGCTTTACAAGTTGGGTGCGGTTAGACAGAAAGGATGTCAGGAGGGCCTTGGCTTTGTCTTTAATACCTATGGCTGAGACACGGTCGATCAGGGTTGAGTGATCGACCGTGCCAAATGCTGCTGAGAGGTCCAGCAGCACCAGGACCGCTGTACCTCCCTGATCAAGTGTCATCCTGATTTCGTCGGATGTCTTGATGATGGCAGTCTCGGTACCATGGCACTTCCTGAAGCCAAATTGGGTGTCATCCAGGAGGTTGTTGTTGTCAATATAAGTGGCCAGCTGAGTGTTCATCACTTTCTCGAAGATTTTGGCGGGGAAAGGGAGGCAGGCAATTGGTCTGTAGTTCTTGGTATCTGTGGGGTTGAGGTTGTGTTTCTTTAGCAGTGGTTTGATGATGGTATTTTTCCAGATGGAAGGGTATGTTCCTGTCGTGAACATTGAATTGCAAATATTGGCTAGTTTGGCGCCTATGATATCTGGTGTAAGTTTTAGTGTGGTGGGAGGACAAGGATCGTTGGGGGATCCAGATTTGATGGTGGATAAGAGATCAATAATGTACTCTGTGGTGACCTGGCTAAATTCAGAGAAAGTGGGGGAGGGGTTATTGATAGTTGGACGTAGTTCTGGAGAGTTGGAGGAGTGTTTTTCTACGTTGGATGCGATGGTCTGATTATTAGTCGGGGAGTGTATTGAGAAATTGGTGTAGATGTGAGTGACTTTTCTTGAAAAAAGTGGCAAGAGAATCACAGAAGACTTACGTGGGAGTTGTGGGCGGGTTAGTCTCTGGTCCTGAAAGCTTAGTAACGACCTGGAATAGCTGTTTCGCAGAGTCTTGTGCTGTTTCAATTTGGTTAAGGTAGTATTTACTTTTTTCTGTGATTAGAAGATGTTTGTATTTGGCCATTGCTTCCTTGTAGCATATTTTCATTGTGGTGTCATAGTCTCAGCGCCAGTGTCGTTCTAAGTGTCTACATTTTTGTTTTTCTAGTCTAAGTGCCTCGGAGAACCAAGGTGCGGATGGGATCTTTCTGTTTTTAGATGTATTTTTTAATGGTACCAAAGTGTCAAAGGCGGAATGGAGCCATTTTGTGTAATGCTTGGCTGCCAGTTCGGGCGGTAGGGCTTGCTGGGTAGACAGCAGGTGTGATTTTAGGACTTCACAGGAGATGCTGCCCCAGGCTTTGAACTGTTTGGGGAGGAGGAGATTGGCTTGATTAGGGGTGTTGTTTTCGGTGTCAATGTTAAAGAGGACCGCAGAATGATCGGTCCAGGATAAGGGGAGGATGTTCGTTAGGGAAATTTGTTTATTATTGGTGAACAGTCCATCAAGTGTGTGTGCGGCCGAGTGGGTGGGCATTGTTACTAGTTGGGGGAGTCCTATTGATTCAAGTTCTGTTAATAGGGCTGAAGTGTCGTGATCGTTGTGGGCTTCAAGGTGGAAATTGAAGTCACCTAAGATGGTAAAATTAGCTTCTCCTGCTGATGGTTCTGCTAGGAGGTCTAATTCTGAAAGAAATTCGGCTCGTGGTCCAGGTGGGCGATACAGTAGGATGCCTTTAAAGGAGTGTGAATGAGTAAGGGATATTGTGAAAATAAAGGCTTCGCAGCTCTTGGTGGGGATTATTTCTGTCCTGAGTATTTATTACGGTGAATGAGTGCCAATCCACCACCTTTTTTATTAGTTCTGTATAGTCTATGGACGCAGAATTCGTCAGGTGATACAGTAGCGAAGTCAGGTCTGGAGGAAGCATCACCCCAGGTTTCTGTTATAAATGGCCTAGCGCCGCAAGCAATTTTGCTGCGCCGAGCTGCGTCATTTCAAAAACGCAGGGATGCACTGTATTTAGAGAAATATGGCGCAATCCTGTGCTCTCCCCTGCGCCAGCGCTAAAACAGCAGTGGAGCCCCAACGCAGGCACCCTTGCCCCATGGTGCAAGGGACCTGTGTTGCAGGGATGATTTTGTTTGTGCAGGAAGGGACACCTTCCTACACAAAAACAATCATTAATAGCATTTTGCTCCTTCTATGTGTGTGCTGCAGAATGCAGCACACATAGGAAGAGCAAAAAACAAGGAGAAATAAAAGTATTTCTCCTCTTTGCGCCACTTTAACGCCTCCCTTTGAAAGGCGTTACTTTTTAGCGCTGCCTCAGCTTTACCAATTCTTGTAAACCTGGTGCTGTGTCAAAAAGTCATGGGTGTTGCATGGGAACATCCACAGCCCCTTTAACGCAGAATACTGTGTGAAAGAGGGTCATATTAACAAGGCTGTGTAAAGCCACGCAAAGTGGCTTTGCGTGGCCTTGTAAATATAGGTCAGCACACAGCGCCACCGGAGCACCAAAAAAAGTGACGCTACGGTGGCAGTAGGGGCTTGTAAATATGCTCCAAAGTTTTTCTATATTATGGCTATTTTCTTGGTTCTATCCAGAGAAATCCTCAAACCTTGGGTATCTTTAGATTCCCAAGATTAGGGAAAAAAGGAGGCATATTTGTATTGCATACCATTTGTGAACAAATAGATATGAACGCCTAAGTGCAAAGTTCCCCAGACATCATAAAGGGCTCAGCACTGGGGGTGGATAAGTTTCAGTAGTTAAGGGGTTAAACATCTATATGGGGTTCCACATTTGTGTTGCCCACCGACCATAGTGGGTTTGTTAAACACTTAGGTTTGGGGAAAGGCCACTCTAGAATTTGAGAAGTGGCAATTTTGCCTGCAAGAATTCCAGTACCAATTGGAGTATGCACCAGCATGACTGGGTTCTTGCTGGATGTATTTGGCAGATAAGGATATTCCAGTGAGTTTGAGACAGACAATGGTACTCAATTGGTATCAGAAGGGAGGAGGAGGTACTGAGATATTTTGGACTTCAAGCATGTGAAGACATCGCTGTTTCATCCCAGAGCCAGTATCGGCTGATGAAATGTTTAAGTGATGGGGCAAATATATCCAGCACGAATTGCACTAAACAAAGAAACAACACGAGCTATCTCCCATCCATGTGGGATTAGGGAGCATTCTGGCATTTATCAGCACAGTAACACCAGCAGCAAAATGTAGCACATGCCTAACTTTAAATTAATTTCAACAGTACCTATTTTCTTTCCGCTGCAGATGCTTCTCTCTTCAGCGCTCTGATGCCTTTGTGGCCTTGTTCGTGCTTTATTTATTTAATTTATTTAATGCGATTTTATATAGCGCGAACATTACCCGAAGGTGTCAGAGCGCTTTACAAAAGAACCAGTTGCGTTACATAAGGACTTTGGATTACAAGAGTTACATAAGAGATACAAACAGAAAAAAATTGCAAATGTACAAGTTGTAAAGTCACTCAAGGAAGAGATACAAACAGATAAACTCTAAAATCACATAGGAGTGGTAGTAAGTACAATGGTCTACTACATATACTAGTGGTTTGAGTTATATATATACAAATTGCAAATTCACTCAGGATTACATTTTAACAGCGATTAGGCTTGGACAATTATATATTACATATTTACAGAGCAGGAAATTCTTGCCATCGTTCAGCCAGGTGTTCAGGTGGTGTTGGAATTAAGGCGCTGATCAACAGTGAGGATCAGTCCGAGTGTCAGTTGCAGCCGCAAGATGGAGGGTCCAGGTCATGGAGGTAAATACCTCACAACAAAGTGGCGGGCAATGCATGCAAAACCGAACCGGCTAAAAAGTCAGAGAGAACACCTACCCCTGAATGGGAAGGCAAAGTCACCAAAATTTGAAGGAGGAACAGCAGGGTGTCGTCGATCCCTCGCCGGGCATCGAAAGTAAGGGGAGAAGTCAGCGCAGGCTCGGATCCGTAAGGGAATGGCAGTTGCGGGGTCAGGAGGGCGCGACACAGCCAAAGGGGAGAACAAGCTGGGAAAGACGGGCTTCTGCGTCGCGGCACTCTCCAGGAAACTCCGTCCGGTGTCGCAAGATCCACATGATTCAACTGCAGCCCCAGAGCGGCGACGCCGGAAGATAGGAATTCGCAACAAAGGTCTGGGAAGGCAAGCATAGATCGGCGGGACCGCCCAGTCAGCAGAATCAGGTGTCAGCTGCAGCGAGGCGGACAGGCAGCCGGCAAACCCACCGGAGTTTACAAGAAGGCGGGGGAAGAAAGGAGGACCAGCGGAGTGATGAGGGGCACTGATGTCCGCTGGGTAGGTGACGGCAGCGGCGGTGTACAGCTCCACCGGACATCGACCATGTTGCTCCGATGCCGCCGCCGGAAAACCCCGACCAGAGAGGCGAGGACCGCAGGCAAACCGGACCCCCGGTAAGTAGAAAAGATCCGAGGGGGAGGGGTGATTTTAGGAGAGTAAAGCCAAAAAAGGCAATCCCTGGCCGGGAGCTCCCAGCCGGAGCTCCTCACCAGTCGGCCATCTTGGTTGGTTTAGAATACCATACATACATGAGTGCAGTTTATCCATCCAGCCACAGACTAAACGTTCAGAGAAGCCACCGCTGGGCTTTGTGAGAGGGTGAGACCCAGAGATGCCAGACTCGGGAGCCTGGGTGACAGGAGAGACGAGAACACACTACATCACAGAAAGCTTCTTAAGTGATCTGGCAGACAAAGCAACCAGCACTGGCACAGAGAGACTGTTCAGAGAGGCGAGTGAAGGGCATGTGTACAGAGCCTTCATGGGCACCAATAACATTGGAGAGTGAGTGCAGCATCTGTCTTGGACACAGGGAGGAGAATGTGTCAACTTATCTTCAGGCAAGGCAGTGTTGTAATAGTAAAGCCAGCATTACCGAGCACCACGAGGAGAGCAGGGAGGGAGTTCAGTCATTAATAAAGCATGTGGAATAAGAATTTAACTGAAAATTTACATGAGCTGTATTTACCTAGAGATAATAATGAGAAAGTGCCTCTTTGACATGGTTAGCCCCCACCTTTTGCCTGGAAAATGATATGGTGTTGATTGTAAGTGCACAGGTCCCTGCCAACCAGGTCCCCTGTGCCAGTGCTCCTTCCCTTAACTGTACCATGATTGGTACTTCAGACCCCCCCTTTAAGTCCCTAGTAAATGGTACCCTGGCATTGGGACTGAAGAGGGTCCCCTAGGGACCCCTCACCTAGGTCATGCAAACTGCCACTTCAGCATGCATGCCTGAGTGCAGACAAAAACAACGAAGTGGACAGGACACACCTGCCTATGTGCCATGCCCAGCAGCACTGCCCAAGGTATAGGTAAGTCACCTCTCTAGCTGGCCTTACAAGCCCTAAGGCAGGGTGCACTATGTATCAGGTGTGGGCATGACTGCATGAGTACATATGCCCCTACAATATCTAAGTGTATTCTTAAATATTTTAAGTGCCAGTGAAGCCATAGAGAGTATATGGGCTGGAAACTCGACAACTCAAGTTACCCAGCACTATGATGGCTTCACTGAACACAGGAGTGCTGGGTACCAAACAACTCCTCTTAATAAACCCACATTGATGTCAATGTGGGATTTATTGAAACGTACCCAGAGGACACCTCAGAGGTGCCCCCTGTAAACCTACCAACCCTGGTGTGGTCTCTGGTTGGCTTTAGTAAGCCTGCTACTACCAGACAAGTTTCTGGACCCCTGGGTCAAGAGCCCATGCGCTCTGAGGCCAGATACAAAACAGAACCTGGGTGGAGGTGTCACCCCTCCTCTCCCAGGATGAGCACAGTGCTTGAGAGGGGCGCTTCAAAGGCCTTGTTGCCTTTGTAATGCGACCCCATCCTCTGCTGCTAGCAGCAGATGGCAGCCCCTGGTTCAAACCCCCCCCCCCTTTTGGCGGGAGACCCGGCGGGAAGACCAAGATAGAATAGAAGGTGTGCCCACCTTTGCAAACTCCACCCCTCAGGCGCTGGAGGTGAAGTTAAGCACGTTTTTCAGGGCCCACCATTTTGAAGATGGTGGGACTTATCCAATCAGGGCTAGGGATATGCCCCCTCCCACAAGAGGGCGGCATAATAGTGGGTGTAGACATCACAGGTAAGGAACCCATTGGTCCCTAACTGTTACTCCCCTGTAACACCCCTAAATCTAGTATTTAGGTGTCTCCCACAGACCCTGAAGGCAGAATCCTGATGACCGAAGAAGAACAGGACACTACTGCGTCGCACCAGCAGAGAAGACTGCAGACACCAACTGACTTGTCCCCAGCCCTACCGACCTGTCTGCAGCCCTCGACGATCCTGCGCCAAAAGATGACATGTCCTGCAGCCCAGTGACCTCCAAAGCCTTGGGAGTACTGCCTGCCTTTGAAAAAGATCAAGATCTCCCATTGACAGAGGACCTGTCTAGAAGAAACCAACTTTAAAGAAAAGGAAATCAGCTCTGAGGAACCGTGAAACCACCTCCGGACCCATCTCTGCACCCGACGCCCACTGTCCGAAGCCAAGTGGCCCACCAGTCCTGCAAAAGTTCCCCAGCACTCCTGAGCCAGATTGTATGATGGGCTGACCCCTGCTGGACTCTACCTCTACGTCTGCAGCCGAATCCGAAGTCTCCCCCTGGCTGCGACCTGCCCGGTAAGCAGTTCCTGATGCCAAAGGGCACCCCTGCATCCGAAGCCCCTGGGCCTTTGGAAGCTTGACCAACGGTGTCCCTACATCCCCTACCAACAGAACTTACTTGGGCAGCAGTGGGTTTTCTTCATGCAGCCTCCTGACCAGCGCCTGCAGTCTCTTTCCAAAACCGATCTTCCCCATTGAATTGCATTGGGTGCCCGACGGTGTGTTGGCACTATGCACTCACCCGCCTCTGAGCTGCTGAGGGTGTAAGTTTTGTGCTGCCTTGTGGCCCCCTTGTACTTACCTTAACTCCAGGAGATCCACCCCTGACTCCCCTTGAATCACCTGTGAGCAGCGCATCTTTAATCACCCCCAGTCTCCATTGGTTAACATTAGGTGCCTGACTCCGAATTTGACCTCTGCACCCGGCCGCCCCATGCCGCTGGTGGTGCATTCTTGGTACCAATTCGAACCTTGCCTGGTGTTAACCTGAAACCCTGAAGACTGGATCTGTGAGTCATATACTTACCTGAAAAACTGCATTCTTGTTTTCCTCCATAGATTAACATTGCACAGCCTGAAAATTAAACTTTTTAAAGTGTAAAGTATTTTTCCTGAAAAACGTACTCACCTTTTTGCGTACATCTTGGTCTTAAAATAAATATTGAAAGAAGCTTATTTTCCTACAATTGGTGTGGATCTCCTTTTTGAGTCGTGTTTCATTTATTAATCACTGTGTGCATAACAAATGCCTTAGACTCCTCTGTGGTAGGCTTAATGCTGCTCGCCCACACTACCACAAATAGAGCACTTTGGGTTTACATTGAGCCCTGTACACTTCTGGGGAAATCTCTGGACTCTGTGCACGATATAACCACTTAGTAGTATACCATATAGAGAGCCAGCTTCCTAATTGTACACATTTTGACTGCATTAAATAAAGGTAAGCCTTTCACTTAAATAAAGCTTTATGACTCACCCTCACACATCAGTTCTGCAAGCACTCAGTCAATTGAAGTCACTAGGCAGGTAGTGTGTCTTCAAATAAACATTGAAGATGGGCTGATGCAAAAAGAAGCAGGTGTGCAGAGCAAGTATTCGGGTGAAAAGAGGACTTCTATGAGAAAGACGGTGAAGAAGGGGACTATGTCCAAATTAATGAGTCTGGTTTCATCTGTAAGGGCGAATCTGTGTGCAGGTGACCAAGGTGATGGACCATACTGTCATTACGTCTGATAGCAGAGTTTCAGTGATACTTAAAGACAAGGCAGGATTGGTGTTGGATGACTGGGTGATGGTGAGATGAGAAGGAGCATGTGTGCTGAGAGTGCCTTGGTAAAGGATGAACATCCTGCCAGGAAGTCTCAGGAAGTCTCATCCATTAAATATTTGAAGATTTTGTGACTGGTGACCCCCGGATCACGTTCAGCCCCTCTCTCATTAGTGGCCGTCCACACTGCTGGTGAGTATTCCCCCGATGGCAATGGTGCTCCTCTCTCACCTCAAGGAAATGTTCTTATGTATTTCACAGATTGTTCAATCTACTATTCTAACTGAGGTTTGGCTTCCTTATTCCGTTGATTGGTTACCTTTTGCATTTGTATGATTGTTCATTCTATCAGGAAATCTTTGTTTGTTTTCCTAGGAAGGAGTATATGTAGGGTTTTAAGATGTGTCATGTATTCTGCGTGGCACATTTCTCATTTGAAGAGGCAGAGTTTCAAGCCAGGGCAGTTGCTGCTATGGCGAGATGCTGGTAGTGTTACATAACGAGATGTCTTTAGCAAATAGATGATCACTACAACTGCTGTAGCTTGGTGTTGTTCTTCTCATCAGCAAGGACGTGAGCCACACAAACAAAGTGGGAAAAAAGGAGCAGTGGGGAGAGAGCAAATACACGAATTGTAAAAATGGGCAAAGGAGAGGCATTGGGAATATGTGCCCATCAAAAAACTAATGGGAAAGAGAGGGAGGAGGAGGAGGGAGGGCAAGGAGAAGGAGCGTGGAAGGAAAAAAAAGCAGTGTACAGACAGAATGGGATTTCTGGTGAAATCCCAGTACAGCAATTTGTAAAAAAAAAGGAAAACTTCACCCAGCGACAAGATGTGGGTAGAGAAGCGGGTGAAGAGAAAGAACCTATTTTTCAAGATTGATGGATTAAATAAATTCAAAAAGCATTAAAATGATTAACATAACCAACTTTTTTAGTGTTCAATGGGGAGTCAGACAGGGGTGCGTCCTCGCCCCTTTCTGTTTAATCTATACATCAACAACCTAGGCAGCATTCAAGCAGAAAATTGTGTCGATCTCCCTCAAGTCGGTCAGCGGCTGATTCCGGCCCTCCTCTACGCAGACGATGCCGTCCTAATGGCCCACACCCCTCTAGCTCTCCAAAGGTTACTTGCCTGTTTAACAGACTATATGAAAGATTTGGGACTTTTGGTTAACATTGGCAAAATATAGTCCTGGCCCCTTGATATACCTCCGTAAAAAAATTGTTGTCCAGAGATTTTAATTTTTGATATGTGTTTTTGTGTCATTAGAGAAGTAATTTAGCTTGGGTAGAAGTGAAAAAAGTACTGGGCCTTACCCAAAACTTACAATGCAAACTCCATCATCTGATTCCTTTTCATAACCCCCTTCTTTGAAGGTCCAGCTAAACTGCAAATTCAGGCTATTCAGCATAGGTACCCATTTAATATCTGGCTATAGACAGCTTTAGATGTCTATTTCAGGAACTCTTGTGATCAAGGAGAACTCATGTGATCAATATGGGGCAGGCAGAATTTTGCATTTGGTTAAACTGTGCAATTGGCTTTGGTAATGTGGCAAGGTAGTTCCTTACTGCATACAAAACCAGCATAGCTCTACCAGCAGCTAAAGCTGCTGCTATAGTCCTGGCTGGGGCTTCACATCGTAAGTTTGCAACTCTGCTGGTTGAATTGAACCAGCTCCCTCCCACTGAAAGCGGCTCTCCCTGTTTAATTCGCTGCAGAGTTCTTCACACAGTGCACCCAAACCTGTTGGTTTTCCCAATGCTTGTTTTATTATTAAGGAAAAGCACACACCAGCAATTTTATTTCTCTTACGTGGCAGTTTTTTTTAATTTAATGATGTAAAATGTAGGCAATGAGCGTATATATTTTACCACATCAAATATAATAAAAACAGTCAGCCACGAGTGTGCTTTATTAATAACAGTTCCTGTCAGTGCTTTAACAATGCAGAGATGTGTAAGTAAGAAGTATACAATATATTTTCATAGCAACAACCTTTAAAACCCACATTACCTAAGCTACCATACCCAATCTAAATTTCCTAACCAACCATACCCACCTGGCAAACCTAACCTACACTACCTACCTACCATACTTAACCTACCACACCTAGCCTATCATAAATATCATGCAAATCATATCTAGACTACCACACCTAACCCCAATATCTAACCTACCATAAATACCCACCAAACCTAAGGTTTCTAATCTATCACAGCTACCCTATCATGCCTAGCCTATCATGCTGTGGGAGGGATGGGCGGAAACAGAAGCGAGGAGGCTGTATGTGTGTAATATTGAAGGGCTTTTATTCCAAAGTATAAATCCAAAGTATACAAGTAGGAGCTCTTCTCCAAACAATAAGTCAAGGTATGACAATGGGGTTCTCTTCCCAGGGAATGGCTTTAGATGAGTGTAAGTTCCTTCACGTAATTCCTCTTCTTTTGGTTCCCTCTAGGCGTTACGGTGTTCTGGAGGGGGTCCCAGGAAGCTTATTGAGGGAGCGGAACACAGAGAAAAAGGTACGGTAAGTATGGTTGTAGCCCTGCGTTGACTTAACTTAATAACCCTTCACCACACCACTGTGGAGGTACTTGTGCCAAAGAAATTAGGAAACAGTCAGTCGTTGTGTTTCTGGATGACAGAGTCCCTTTATACGTTATTTTTATCTCCCATGTGCTATGCAGAGGGTGGGGTTGGGGGGGGAGAAGGGACCTGAGTTCGATGGAGTCAGTGGGAAGAAATGTGAGAAAAGAAAAAATGGGAAAAGAAGGACCAGAACCCAAAATAATGAGCCCCCTCTCCAAGAAACGTACCGGGTGCGGTATACTGAGCTCAGTTCCCCGACCTGCCTCCCAACCTCCCCACCACGTTCGCCCTCTTTGGTTTCACGTACCGCCACTTGCCGCAACTCTCCGGAGTTGCGGCAGCTCCAGTGCGTCCTCTGGGGACCACCACTCCTCGCTCCACACGTGCGGAACCCCCTCGGCTTCGGCCTCTCCTGTGTGGGCGTCCTCCTTGACGGCGTCTTCTTTGGCGGTGTCTCTCGGGGTCGAATTCCTCTCCACGGTCGCTGCTCCAGTGACGTACGTCCTTTCAGCGTCCTCCCTCTCCTTTTCACCTCCTCTTAGGGTTAGGGATTGGTTGGGCCTCTGCACACCCCCGCCTCCTGATTGGTCCGATCGTTGAGCCATTTCTGGTCTCTCCTGAGGAAGCGAATGACAGTGCGTTGTCACTGTTTGGTCTCTCTTCCAGCCTTCGCTGTCAGCGTCAGAGTATATGCGGAACGGGGACCATCCCATCGACTCCGATGGTAAGTTGGGATTTGGTGTAGGGGTTCGGGTCGTTTCCTTACACATGCCTACCTACCATACCTATCTACCTCCCATACCTAACCAACCATACCTACTCACCATACCTAGCCTATCATACCTACTTACCAATCAGGCCAATCATATGTACCATACAAAACCTACTAGAGTTACAACACCTAACCTACCTTATATACCACCTCTAACCTAGCATACCTAATAAACCTAACCTATTAGACCTACCAACCTACCATAGCTACCAAACCTAGCCTACGTACCGAACCTACTATACCTAACTTAACCTACCATACTTAACCTATCAAGCCTATTTACCATAACTATGATACATCGCTTACTATACTTACCTAACACAACTAACCTACCACAGTTACCATACCTACCTGCCACATGTCCCATACCTAACCTATTGTACCTAACCTACCATCCCTACCATACCATACCTTACCTACCATAACTATCAAACTTCAATGTCCAAACTACGACACCTAACATACATAATCTACCACACTGCCTACCATACCTATCTACCTCCCAAACCTAAACTACCATACCTACTGGTGGTTCACTGACAAAATATAGAAACCCTAAATGGTAAAAAACATCGAGCACAAAAATATAATTTTCCTATACTTATAATGAAAATTACAAAAATATCGGAAAAAAATATTGTTTTACACTAATATCAAAAGATATATACAAAAATATTGTTTTTAAGATATATATAGTTAAACATAGTAAACATTAAATATTTTAACATATAACAGCAATGAAATGTAAATTAAATATATTTAAACAATTTAAATATATATATTTATATATATATATATATTTATATTTAAACACACACACACACATATATATGTGTGTATGTTTATTTACACATATACATTGTAAACCTATTATTAAAATAATAACTTCAATTTATATTATAATTTGCAAATTTGTTTTTAGAATATCATAATATAACAAGTATAAATATATATATATAACTATATATGCGGTGTTGGCGGTTGAAACGCCCTTCAACAATAGGACGGGGCTCCTTTAGGTGAACGCCGCCGCCATTAATGCTTCAACGATCCTCTCCCGAGTTGTCTGGTAAGGAAGGAGCCACACCAGTGGTTCTGCTTTAGAACAAATTTATTTTTGGCAACAAAACAAGACTCGTTTCGACCACACACGGGGTCTTGGACAAGACCCCGTGTGTGGTCGAAACGCGTCTTGTTTCATTGCCAAAAATACATTTGTTCTAAAGCAGAACCAACTGGTGTGGCTTCTTTCTTACCGGACAACTCAGGAGAGGATCGTTGAAATATAAATATAAATATATATATATAATATATATATATATATATCCTGACTTGTTAAGCAATAAACAGATTTATTTCATCTCCAACTGGTGTCTGTGTCCTTGTTTGGCCCACGGCGGTCGTGCATTGGGATCCTGGTTTCATATATATATATATATATATATATATATATATATATATATATACGCACCAGGGGGCGCGTTTGCACAGTGGTGCAGCGAGGGGGCGAGGCCTGAAACAACAAGTGTGCAAACGCGCCCCCTGGCGCATTGTAAATTGGGGGATTTAGTCCCCTTCAATCCTGAGGGTCCCTGGGGGCCAACTAGCCCACCAAGTACCCCCAGTAAGCGCCACAGAGCTGTGTTGCAGAGAGGTGGTCCGAGGCCACGCCCCTTTTTACACCACTCTGCAAACGCGGCTTCTGGTGCACTACTGGTGGGGCGATGAGGTCCTCTTGAGTCCTGAGGACCTCAGGATACAAGTGGACTTCATCCTACGAGCAGCAGTGCGCCACAAGACGCGTTTGCAGCGTGGTGTAAAAAGGGGCGTGACCTCGAAACACCTCTCTGCAATGCAGCTCTGTGGCGCTTACTGGAGGTACCTGGTGGGCTAGTTGGCTATTTTCTGTCTTTCACTACCTACTCCAGTGACCAAACATGCAGAGTTACGAAGGACATCGGTAGAAGTGGGGAAAGAGCAATTCGATAAGAGAGAAAACAGAGACAAAAGGCACCACCCCTTCTGCCTTGCCACTTAGCCAGTCAATGAGGTCTATGGAATGTAGAGAAACCATGTGTTGGAATGGGTGAATACGACCTCAATAAATACCATGATATGTGCAGGTCCGACAACGGCAACCTCTCCATCAACCCCGACTTAGAGATACATGGTCAGACAGGTCCTAACCCACGCCTATTGAGTGACAGATCACAGGTGGGGTCTGACTTAGCCTAGAGACAAAGGTGCATCCAGGGAAAACATTGATCGATCCCACAGATAGATAGTTGCACCACAAACAGGTCCAAGGAAATTGGCCCCAATGAAACTGATTTGGGGAAAGGTGTGTGTTCCCCAAAAATACCACAAAGCTAGATGCCACCTGTAGATAGGAACACTCAGCCAATCAGGACATGACATGCACACAACACGTAGTGATCACATGCTCCCTAACCTGACATCTGGAAACATCCACACTGGGCCACACTAGCTCTCCCCGAGGCCGAGAGCCATCTGTATCCTTATCAGACGCCCAAACTTGTTAAATTTACACCTGAGATGCTTTTTCAAGAATGCAGAATTGTATTATTGTACCTTACGAAATGTATATATGTGCAGCCCAAACTTCTGTACGATGAGACTTTCTTCAGACGCACTCTGTCGAGACTCTTCCAGCTGCTTTGTTTAATTAAACCAACTTGTTCTTGTTTTGACAAACGCCTCTTGTCTTTTCATTTATTTAAGATAAAATCATATCCAAGCAACATTTTGGCGAGCCAGCTAAGAGAGATTAGTTTATGGAGCCCAATTACTGCCGAAAGACAAGGACTCGTGCCCGAACTGATTCACATTTGCGCAAACAAGATCGCTAAGCAGACGCCATAATTGATTAGAAGTTCTGCTGAATCTGCTTGGCGGAAGTACGTCCGGAGACAGCCGTCACAGGGTAAGAGGCGACATCTGATCCTTAGTCCCAATAGGTGGCGTGTGGCAAACTAGGACGTGTGAGTAGGTCATCTTTGCTTTTCCCCAGTCAGCATAGAGAGGGCGAAGGTAGCTACAGGTTTGGGACAACTGCGGGGGACACAGGGTATGCTCCGTCTCTGGGTGTCAGTTAGGGGTCACCTGGACCTTTGGGCATGGTACAGGGTACGCTCTATCTCTGGGTATCAGTTAGGGGCTGTCTGGACATTTGAGCATGGTACAGTGGTATGCTCTGTCTCTGGGTGTCAGTCTGGGGCCGCCTGGACCTTTAGGCATGGTATAAAAGTATGCATAGGCCCTGGTTGTCATATAGTGAGTGCTCCCGCCTTGATCTTATTTTTTTGTCAAATTGTTTTTCTTAGGGACTGTTGGTTTCTCAACACTGGCAGTGCCTGAAAGAAGTGAGATGTGGGTTATTTCTTTAATTGCTTTGACCGCAGGGTGTTAGGCAGTCAGTACGCACACCCCCTGGGTGCGTAATTAGGGTGTAATTAGGGTGTCTGGCCACAGAGGGCTGATAATTGTCAGGTTATTCCTTTTTCTCCGCTTGTTTTTCTTTTTGTCCACCGAGCCGATAGTGGCAGACTATCAGGCTCACTTAGCTCTGCGTGTTACGGGGCATCCCCTCTCCTCAGACTGTAGACGCTAGTAGGGGAGTACATTTTTGGACAAAATATTAATTTTTTCTGTCAACATTTTCTCTTTTAGTCTCTTTTAGATTTTTCCATTTATGCATTTATTTGATATTGTGGTGCTGTTAATTTTTTTTTTGCACTATTTCTCCATGTTTAAATGTGATGTCACGTTAGCGAGTCTTTGCTTTATGAAATAATAACCATATCTTCCCAAATCAGAATTTCACGTTTGCTAGTTTACTGCTGCAAATCTACTTGGATTGTTCTGAACTACCAATTGCACTTTTTACAGGTTGTTACTATTTCATTGCATTTGTCTTTGTTTATTGTTAAATGTTCCTTTACCCCAATGCATCAGATTTGTAGAGCTCGTAACCAGTAGATTGTTTTTGGTATCTTCCGTGTACACAATCTTTCCCACAAGTACAGTAGAATTTGTAACCATTCAAAAATCTCGAGACATTCATATTTCGTAAAAAATTCCCTTAAAAGAGTTCCATAAACCCATCATGGAAACTCCACCATGTGCAAGCTAGGTACCCCACACAGGCTCAGAAAATAGGGAAACATTGGCGCGAGTGACACGCCCATATCAAAACATACGCATTTCCCTGGCCAGAGGGGGGAACATTCAATACCAACATCATGGAACACACAAAGACTCACATACAGACCAGGTATGCTGGACAGAAAAGGGCTAAGAGAGAGACCTTACTAGAACTATGGGCCATCTTCGTGGTGGCTCCGCCCTACAAGACTATCCCCAAGCCTGTAAGCAAGGCATCTGCACTTCTCCCACCATACACCAGCAGGGATGTCCTGTCGCTGATGCCGGCCATCCCAGCCACCCCTGCACTGGGGTACACCAATCCACCGGTCGAGAGGGCTGGTGGACCTCCCCTGGGGCATCAAGCCATCAGACCTGGGGGGGAAGGGACCAACCAGCCACAGACACAGTTAGCCCCAGCTCATTCCAGTGCCAGGCTCCCTCTGGGTTTGACCCCCCACCCATCGGTCGCAGCCCGTCAGGTCCGAACCAAACGGGGAGCACATGCTCCTGATCACCCCACAGGGCACCCTAAGATCAGAGGGAAATATGTGGCCCTCTTAGAAGGGGATTTCACCAGTGGAGGGGAGGACAGGACCCCCAGTCCTCCAAAATCCAACTCCAAAGGGAAAGCCGCAGGCTATACTCCACCAAGGCAGGCCTATGGTATGGAGGAAGCATCATGGAGTGAGTTTCAGGCCAAGACATTGTCTAGAAGAACAGCATGCAGCACTGAGTGAAGGAGGCAACCCAGGTGGGAGTTAGAGGAAAGGCGTGAGTTAAGGATAGAGAGAGAAAAAGAGAGAGCTCTTGCCTGGGAAGCCCAGCAGGGAGAGGAAACTACTTCCCCTCCCCGGAAGGAACGGGAGATAGGTCTTGGGCCTCACATACAGATAAGCCCATGGATGAGGCAGGATGAAGGCCCCTAACAGAAACACTCTTCACCTGGCCGTCTGCATAGGTGGGGGGCTGGGCAGGAAATAAGTAGTCAGGAAAGCCTGACAGGGACACAATTGAAACACAAAAGGAACAGCATGGCACCTTTACGCATGCACGAGGAGAGCAATGACAAGGACATCTACCGCCTCCGACCCGCTGGTCAGGCAGACCAACCCCTAGAGAGATAGTAGCCAGAGAAGAGGGTGAGGCCTTCATGCAGCCTTTTTGTCATCTACTGGTGTGCTGGACCGAAAGGTGCAAAAAGAACAGATGATGGACAGAATGCTGAACAAATCAAACAATCACCCCCAGCCACAGATCTAGGTTAATGCAATCCTTTTTTTTGTGTGCCACACCATTCCAATTTAGACCCAGCCACATGCAAATCAGTCTTGACCCTGCTCCCCATGGGTACAGTCCAGCCCAAACTGCCAGGCCAGGTCCTTCCTGGACCAGAAACAAGCATCCTGGGACTGGCTTCGGGTTATCACCCCTCATGAGCCAGGCTAACTTGAATCTGATGGTGTAGCGAGCACAGGACCCACATCAGGGCATACCCTTCCCAATTAGGGTGACGAATGCAAAAAGAACAGATGATGGACGGAATGCTGAAAAAATCAAGCATTCACCCCAGGTCACCGATCAGGGTTAAATCCATCGTTTTTTTGCATGCCACTCCATTCCAGTTTGGACCCAGCCATAAACAAATCAGTATCGACCCTGCTGCCCATGGGAAAAGTCAAGCCCGAACTGCCAGGCCAGGTTGGGTCCTCTCTTGACCAGAAACAAGCATCCTGGGACTGGTTTTGGGGTATCACCCCTCATCAGCCAGGTTAGCTTGAATCTGCTGGCGTAGTGAGCACAGGTCCACGTCTGGGCCTACCGTTCCCACTTAGGGCGACAAATGCAAAAAGAACAGATGATGGACAGAATGCTGAGCAAATCAAACATTCACCCCCAGTCACAGATCCCCCAGTCACTGGGTTAAATCCATCATTTTTTTGGACCGAAAGGAAGGGCCACCATTATGATTGTCTCTGGCCAGAGGTGGGATCCTTCGAACCTGTGGTCATGGCCATTGTGGAGGACTGCATTCGGCATGGAGGGGGGGGATCCAAAATGGAACTACCTCTACATGCAGGAATGCCTGACACGCATAACTATGTCAATATCAGTAAAGACAATGTTGATGAATGCTGTGATAACTGTATGCGCGATGTTGAGAATGTTGGTAAAAATGATATCAATGACTGCCATATTACTTTCAGAAGTTCTAATGACCTCCCCATCAACCCTGACTCAGAGATACGTAATCAGACAGGTCCTGCAACCCCAACCCATTCCTATTGAGTGACAGGTTACAGGTGGGGTCTCACTTAGCATAGAGACAAACACGCACCCACGGAAAAACCTGATTGATCCCACAGATAGATAGTTGCACCACAAACAGGTCCGAGGAAATTGGCCCTAATAAAACCTGTTTGGCCAAATGCGCGCATTCCTAAAAAATACCACAAGGGTAGATGCCACATGTAGATAGGAGCACCCATCCAATCAGGAGACGACATGCACACCACATGTAGTGATCATGCGCTCCCCACACCGGACATCTGGACACATACACACTAGCCCACACTAGCTCTGCCAGAGGTCGAGAGCCATCTGTGTCTTTATCAGATGCCCAAACTTGTTAAATTTATGACTGAGATGCTTTTTCAAGAATGCAGAATTGTTTTATTGTACCTCACGAAATGTATGTATGTGCGGCCCAAACTTCTGTATAATGAGACTTTCTTCAGACACACTCTGTTGAGACTCTCCACGCTGATTTTAATTAAACCAACTTGATCCTGTTTTGCCAAACGCCTCTTGTCTTTTCATTTAGTTAAGGTGAAATCCTATCCGAGCAACACCTTCAAGACTAAATATATGTTAACTATATGACATTCAGAGAACTAAGCATAACTACAATTGTGAATTGATATACCTGAGCACAATCTCTATGGAGCCAATGCTCTGTTCTTTGATGTCAGAAGGGTAGTTCCTGAAAACTAAACATACAAAAGATGAGAATTTCAAATATACATATGCTTTAGTATTTCTACCTACGTTCAAGATACCTACCTCAAACTTTGTCATTACACACTTTGTGGCAGGAGATGAGATAGGTTCTACTTGACTTCTGTAGAAACTGTTAATATCCTGTTGGTCCCTAATGCTGATAATTGCATACGCATACTGACACTTTGATACTTTATACAAGACATTCATAAACACATAAATAACAATCCACTTCAGGAATCCTCCTTGTTCCTTCACAGGGTAACCTAGCAAACATGTCCCCAGTTTAATAGCTCTAATTATTATATAAGAGAATAGTTCCAAGTTAGTTTTCATCAACAACACAACTTCTGGATACTTCAGTGTAATCCATTGTCTATTCAAAACAATCCTTCGAGATGTAACAAGTCTTTGCGAAGAAATTTGTAATCCATGTAGCAAAGTCCTGGATACAGCAAAAGTGTAGCATAATTCTCTAGCTAAGGGGATTGTGAACCATATGGAGAATTATACCCGGTAGTCCAAGATGGCCACCATTTCTCTGGGACACACAAGAGTTCATGGCCTGCTAGGAATCATAGTACAGTGCCAGCACACTGCCGCGCAGCAAGTTCTCCATCCACAGCTTCAATCCAAACAGTGCCAGCATTCCTTGATAACTGCTAGATTTTCCTCTGTTGAAAAGCACCTAGCACAAGTGTATTTAGAGTGCTGCCTCTGCGCGAGAAGGTGCCATACGTAGCAGTATTGAACAAAGAAATGGGAAACCCAATAAACCCTTGGAGGCTTGGGCAATCTAATAGTATATCAGGTAAAGGTGCCTACAAGGGATTCATTTGCAAAATGTCTTTGGTAAATTCAGAGATGAATTGTGATAAGCCCTAATTAGTGGCTTATTTTGAATTCAATATCTTTAAAAAAAAAAAACAATTCCTTAATATAATCGCATTAATCAATCATGAAAACCTTACTGAAAAAGGAAAAACAAGACTAAACGGGTGTACTCTTATTCAAACACAAATTTATGTGAAAAAGCTGTGTATCAAGTCGAAGGGTACATTTATCCAATTCACATAACACAGAAGGCGACTGAGATTTAACAATGTTTTGCTATGTTTCTTATCTCATTGACCCTTCTGTTATCACCCATTTCTTATATTACAAGAACAGAGAAATTGTCGTCAATTACATGAAAAACAATTCCTGAAATGAAAAGAATCACATAGAAAATGGGCGTGGTTGTCGACGTTTCGGTCTTTGGTCAGGACGAATTATTCATATGTGGACTGAGAACCCCTTACGAGGACTGAGCAGGTAATCTTATATAGGAGACCGTACAGCTGTATTAAGCAGTGTCTTGGTTTGAAGTAATTCCTGTTTCTAAGGAGAGAGGCGATGGTTGTTATTATTTAGACACTCGACCGGGATATCGTATTACTTTAAGCAACCTCAGTGATACAGCGAGGATTGCAATGAGGCCAACCGCTCTGGTATGAATCACAGAGTGGCCCGAGTCCTGCTGGAGACACGCTGCTTGTTTGGTCAGCGCGTAGCAGTAAGCAGAAACTTCAATCTCGCTTTGTAACACTAGCTACCTCCCACAGCTAACTTACCATACCTACCTACAATGCCTAAATACCGCACTTATCAACCATATCTACCACAAATGCCTGTCATCTCTACCATAGCTAACATAATCCCTATCATACCTCCCACAGCTAGCTTACCATACCTACCTACAATGCCTAACTGCCACACCTATCAACCATAGGTACCATACATACCATACCTGCCAGACAAACCTGCCATCCCTACCACACCTACCACACCTACCACAGCTAACCTACCTTATGTACAATACCTAACCTAGCATATCTAATCTACATGCCTACCAACCACACCATATCTAATTTGCCTTACCTACGTACCACATCTATCAGCCATACCAACCAACCATAGATAACCCACCATATCTATCATACCTACCTACCATAGCTACCTACCATAACTACAATACTTACTCACCATACAAAACCTATCATAGCTTCCTAGCATGCCTACCTACCTGCCCATCATACCTACCATACCTATTGTATTTGCTTACCTACAAAATCTACCATACTTTCCATACCTACCATACCAACCTACTATACTTACCATATCTATGTACCATACATGTATGTCTCACCTACCACACTTAACCTACCATACCTATGATATGTGACCTGATATACCTAATTACCACACTTACAATAACAAACCGACCCTATATAACCTACCATACCTACCTGCCATACCCAACCTGTCATCCCTACCATAACTGCCTACTAATCTTACATAACCACCTTTACCTAATTAAATTACCATACCTACCTAACAAACCTTCCATGTCTAATCTACTTTATTTATCATACTGTAGGAAGGGGGAGTATTATGTGGTGATGATGGTTAGGCTTTACCATGCAATACTCTCACGAACACCAAATATGGTCCTTGGATTCACAATAATACATACTTAGCTCAATCCTGGTAGAGTAGCAAAGAGCAGTCAGGCTTTACTAGAGGAACATGTGTTAAGCATTTTAGAGTACCAACATGAACAATAAGTAATTGACAGAACAAAAAAAAAAGCTGATTCCAATTTATAAAAGTAAAGCAGATTTTTATATTAATTTGGACACCAAAATGAACGTTATCAGATACATATAACCGGAGTTATGGATTTTAGAAGAAAACAGCACTATTGGTCACTTGCAGGTCGAGTTGCATGGAACCCAAGGAGGGTAAAGGTAGTGAGGGTCCCAGGATCAAGCTACGACAGTCAGTTTAATTTCACAAGACCCGTACACCGCTGATACAGAGTTGTCCTGGCTGTCCCTGGTGCTAAACGGGAGCCACGGGAGAGCTGCTTTTACTACTTACATAGTGCTTCAGAGGAACAGGGTACAAAATATCAACAATGGGCCTCTGCTGACATCAGACAAGAGTGGTATGGAGTTCCCACTAGATGCAGCGTCGAATAAAGTGGTCAGTTGCCGGACTGGAGACTAACAAGCCTTGACTGCAGTAAGCACAGCAGATGGTTACTTCGACGTCTGGGGTCCCGGGGAACACAGTAGCTAGCTGAAACTTCGTGAAGGGCAGGACTCCAGTTTCTACAATGCACTAGACCATCTGGATTTGAGTGATCCCTTGGAGGGACCAATGGCCAGTGATACTTTGGATCCGGTGCATTGTTTTACCTGCAGTTTGCAGGGGACTAGTGCCACTAGTCCAGGGGAGTCTGAGGTTGCTTCTGGCTCTCACTGGGGTCCCTCTGTCTGGGGGAACTGAGCTTTAGCCTAGGACAAGTCTCAGTCATGCAGTTCCAGAAGTGTTGCCACAGGTGCAGAGTAACCCTCTTTTGGTTTGTGCAAGTCCTTTTGCCGCAGAATCGGGTCTCCTCTTTGATGCAAGTTGGTTCAGAACTGAGGTTCTGGTGTCATGGTTAGTCCTTAAATCCTTGATTTAGGGGCGCCAGGGTGTGGGTGCAAGTGGCCAATGGGCTACTAGCCCCAGTGGCTAATCCGCCCCTGAGGTGACCACATCCGGAGTTGTAGGTCACCTTTTCTAACCCAGAACCCACTATTCTACCACTTTTAAAAATGGCAGAGGTCTTCCTTAGCTGTACAGACCAGATAGCCCAACCTAGAGGAATGGATAGCCTTCTGGAGGTGTACACCTCCTGAATACCTAATTTTTCCACCTGCCTGGGTGCAAATGTGCCTGGGGGTGGCGGGAGGGCTGTTTCTTCCTTTGGGAGGCAGTTTGATTGCATATCACAGGCAGTGCAGCCTTTAAAGCTCACTGCCTTGATGTGACACTTCACTAGCCAACAACCTGTCAGGGAGAAAGGTGTGACCTCCTTCCCATCCAGGCCATTGTTTCAGAATCATGGGACAGTTAACAACTCCTAGCATGGGGTCAGATTTCTATCTTGGCGACAGCAAGCGTGGGCTGTCACCATGAGTACAGGAAAGGCTGGGGCAACCCTCAAGGTAGCCACCTGGGTGCATACCACATTGTCCTCGACATGAGATTCATGTCATGGGTGATGAGGCACGTTGTTTGATACCAAACACAACATATTTAGGCGGTATGATAATGGAGCTGCCAACCTTTGATTTTCCCGGGTGCCAGCCCTTGTTATTCTTGGCCCGGCTATCACTTACAAAGTCCTTTATTGGTAAAGACCACTATAGGGACATAGAAGCTTGTATTTACATGTCCAGACCGCTAATATAATGCACCATGCCTCCTGGGCTTTAGGAGGCCTTCCTTAGAGGTGACTGGCATATATTAAAAATAGTTCACTGACTTTGACACGCATGGTGAGGGCAAAGTCGAGTTCAAGCAGTTTACACTGCTTCTGCAGTCTGCATTGGTAGGCATGCTGTCAGTAGTTTACTTGGGTCACTCAGGGAGGCACATACAGTGCTTCAGGCCCTGTGACCCCTTTAACACCCATGCCCTGTGTACCACTTTTACCATGTGCTAGGGACTTATAGGGGGGGTTAAAGGTCTTCACCAACTGAGGTTACCAAATTACACATTTCAGTTTTAGGAGGAGGGTACTGGGGCCTGGTCAGCCGGCTTCAGTGCACTGTTTGAGTCGGAAACCAGCCTCTAGTAGTCCAAATTGGGGCACAAAGTAGGGGGCATCTGTAAAAATGCCTGGTTTCCTACACATACCTACTATACCTAAGCTACCTAACCTACTTAGAAACCTGCCTACTTCACTTGCCATACATAAACTACCATTTCTATCATTCCCCTGCCTCTTCAGCGTGCCTATCTTATGCCTGGCTTTGAGGTTTCGTGAAAAAGGGGCAAGTTAAATGTATTTTGAATCTGACAACATTGAAGAAGTCATCAAACATCCGTGCAGTTGAAGTAGCTTTTTGCAGTGGCTGTATACTGGAAATTATTAAACTGCGATTAAACTAACAACCCATGCATACTTCTCACATCCTAACCATACTAACCTTTTGAAGTATAGCAAAAGCATTCAGACAACAGCGTACAAACTACAGGCACCGCGTATAACAATTAAGAAGCACTTACAATGCACCTTACAATAACATATAACTAGCATAGCAACACTCACAATCACTAGTGTGTACCTCAAAATATTAATTCTAAACAAATAAAACTATGCCCCTGTCAATATCAACAATCACTATAACTTCAAACTTAATGTAAAAAATACTAAACTATGTTTTTAAAAACATCCGACAAATTTCTACTAACAGTCTTCCACTACTTTCTTTTTCTTTACTAACTTTATACTACTGTTCAGTTACAAGATTTGCAATACTGAACTAGACAAATGCATATATATCCAACTTCAAGTAAAAATTACTTTTAAAAAATACGACTTGCTTTCAATTCACATTAAAAGTCCACAATTCAATTGTATTTTTATATTCTATTGTTCTCAGCATATACACGTATCTATTACAAGTAAAAAATATTGTTAAAATAGGGATATAGCAAGATTATTATCGTTCGTCATGTTTTTAACAAAATTTACAGGGGCTTCTTTACAAGCTCCTTGCGCCACTTTTGCGTCATTTTTAACATGGAAAAAGTGACGTACGGGTGGCGCAAGGGGCTTGTATATAAGCCCCACAGTGCACAAGATTGTTTCTTTCAACCATTTTTTTCAACAAAATTAGTTACCCTATTGGCATTGCTAATGTTTGTTTATTTCCTGAGAACACCACTGGTAAATGAATTATATAAGCATAAATAAATGCTTCATGGGTACTATAGTTGTATCATTCTCTTCTTCTCTGGTGAGTCGCCGATGGGAAGAGGGCAATTAAAAATAAGGCAGAAAAGGGGTTAAGGCAGGAAGCTAGAGAATGTTTGACTAAGTGAGTTGTTTCCGCTGGGGGCTGCCAGGAAGCTTACTACAAAACAATGGAGCCGGTGGGCATGCGCCAGGCATCTTTGGAGCTCTGCGGAGAAAGGAGTAGCTTACATAAACATATTAAACACCACACCCCTTCATGCCCTCGGCTGGTATATAGCATAGCGTCTGCAAGGTTTAGTGTGTTTAATTGTCCCCTGTTTATTTAGTTTAATGCCTATTCGTTTTCACATACTGTTTTCAAAAGGCAATAAAAAAGCTAACGTCTCTATTGGATTGTGTAAGGAGGGAGAGAAGGGTCGAGTCGGTGGCTTTGTAGAGCGTAAAAAATTCTCCAAATCAGGCAATTAAAGCTTCCCTATGAAACCAGAGCAGTCCATCCATCATAAGCGGGCAAGTGGTTTTTCCGGTTGGCTACAATTATAGTAAACAATGGGGGAAATTTACTAAGATTTTTCGCCGTGTTTGCTTCACAAAAGTGACGCAAGTCGGTGCAAAATCTTTTTTTCGTGATTTACTTTCCAGCGCTAAACTTGTTTAGCACTGTAAATAACGTGAAAGTAATGCAAAGCAGAGCATAGCGCTGCTTTGCATTACTTAGTGCCAGGGGGGCGTACCATGGGTGGAGCATGGGCGTTCCCATGCAACCACCCAAGGTTTCTGACGATAAACCCAATTGTCTAAAGAAAGTAGACTGGGTTTAGCATCAGAAAACTGCGCTGTTTTAAAGTAGGTGCAAGGAAGGATATATGCTTTCATTTCTCCTTCCTTTTCCGACTTGCATGTGTGCTGCACTGTACAGCACGCATACAAAGAGGGAAAAGGTTTGAAGTGAGTCTGAGCATAGTATTTTGTACTGGAAGGGCACCCTTCCAGTACAAAACCTTTGCTAGACTCACAGAGACACCCTTGCACCCTGGTGCAAAGGTGTCTCCATGGCGCACGGCAGCTGATTTTAGCGCCAGCGCTAGGGAAGGGGAGGAGAGTGCCTTATTTTAGTAAATTTGTCGCTCTCTCCTCCCTCTTTTTCTCGCAGCGCAGCCCAGCATCTACGGCTGCTGGACTGCACTGTGTGAAAAAGTAGTAAATCTCCTCCAATGTGAGCTAATTCATACAGACATTATGATTCATATGTACTGTACTGTAGCATTTATGAAGGGCTTCATAACCCCAGATGGCTGTATAAGGCACTCTGATTTACCATGGGTTCCTGGCACCCTTAGGGAGTGCATGGTTGGGCAAGATGTTGGCTAGGGTTGCCACCTTTCCAAGAGAAAAATACCGGCCATTTGATGTTGTTTTAAGAGTATGCAAAGGCTCAGACTTGATACTTAATAGGACTTTAAACAAAATCCTATGTATTTATTTGTAATATGACATTTCTGTCTTTGTTTACTTTAATTTTTAGTTCGGGGATTGTTAACACAGGTCTAGAACACATTAAAAGTGCTTTCTGTTTACATTTGCTGTTTGAAGTATGCAGAAATAAAGTCTAAAATACTGGGCCTCATTTATGAGGTTTTGCCGTAGTGCAGTGCCGCAAGCCTTCCTGCAGCGCTGCCCTACAGCAAAAGAAAAGGGCAGGAATGCACTGTATCTATCAGATACGGTGCATTCCTGTCCTTTTCCCCTGCGCAGGTGCACAATGGCTGCCATGCGCCAACGCAGGCACCTTTGCACCATGGTACAAGGGTGCCTGCATTGCAGGGATGATTATTTTTGTGCAGGAAGGGAAACCTTCCTGCACACAAACAATCACAAGAGGCGTTTTCCTCTTTCTATGTGGGCTGCAGAATGAAGCCCTCATAGAAAAAGGAAAAACAAGGAGAAAAATATATTTCTCCTCGTTGTGCCTCCCTTATGCCTCCCCTGGGGAAGCGTAAGTTTTGGGCGCTACCTCAGAGGTACAATTTCTCGTAAATCTGGGGCAGTATCAAAAAGCCATGGATGTTGCTGGGAACCCCCCCAGCAACACCCATTGCACGCCCCTTTAATGCAGAAAAGTGCATTGATGGGAATGATATTTGCGAGGCAGCATTAAGCCAAAAAAAGTGGCTTAGTGTTGCCTCGTAAATATGGCGATACAAAAGGGGATGATGGATGGAACGTTTGAGCCAATCAAACACTCACCCCCAGTCAACTGATCTGGGTTTAATCCATCATCATTCTTTAGCTCACTCCACCACCCCAGTTCAGACATGGCCATATGCAAATCAGTCTGACCCTGTGCCTCATGGGAACAGTCCAGCCCGAACTGCCAAGCCATGTCTTCCCTGGACCGGAAACAAGCATCCTAGGACCGGTTTCTGGCATTCCAGCCGTCATCAGCCAGGCTTGCTTGAATCCAGTGGCAAAGTGAGCAAGGGACTCACGTCTGGGCATACCCCCGCCAACTTAGGGCGAACAAAGCGATACAAAGGGGATGATGGACGGAACGTTTGAGCCAATCAAACACTCACCCCCAGTCAACTGATCTGGGTTTAATCCATCATCATTCTTTAGCTCACTCCACCACCCCAGTTCAGACATGGCCATATGCAAATCAGTCTGACCCTGTGCCTCATGGGAACAGTCCAGCCCGAACTGCCAAGCCATGTCTTCCCTGGACCGGAAACAAGCATCCTAGGACCGGTTTCTGGCATTCCAGCCGTCATCAGCCAGGCTTGCTTGAATCCAGTGGCAAAGTGAGCAAGGGACCCACGTCTGGGCATACCCCCGCCAACTTAGGGCGAACAAAGCGATACAAAAGGGGATGATGGACGGAACGTTTGAGCCAATCAAACACTCACCCCCAGTCAACTGATCTGGGTTTAATCCATCATCATTCTTTAGCTCACTCCACCACCCCAGTTCAGACATGGCCATATGCAAATCAGTCTGACCCTGTGCCTCATGGGAACAGTCCAGCCCGAACTGCCAAGCCATGTCTTCCCTGGACCGGAAACAAGCATCCTAGGACCGGTTTCTGGCATTCCAGCCGTCATCAGCCAGGCTTGCTTGAATCCAGTGGCAAAGTGAGCAAGGGACCCACGTCTGGGCATACCCCCGCCAACTTAGGGCGAACAAAGCGATACAAAAGGGGATGATGGACGGAACGTTTGAGCCAATCAAACACTCACCCCCAGTCAGCTGATCTGGGTTTAATCCATCATCATTCTTTAGCTCACTCCACCACCCCAGTTCAGACATGGCCATATGCAAATCAGTCTGACCCTGTGCCTCATGGGAACAGTCCAGCCCGAACTGCCAAGCCATGTCTTCCCTGGACCGGAAACAAGCATCCTAGGACCGGTTTCTGGCATTCCAGCCGTCATCAGCCAGGCTTGCTTGAATCCAGTGGCAAAGTGAGCAAGGGACCCACGTCTGGGCATACCCCGCCAACTTAGGGCGAACAAAGCGATACAAAAGGGGATGATGGACGGAACGTTTGAGCCAATCAAACACTCACCCCCAGTCAACTGATCTGGGTTTAATCCATCATCATTCTTTAGCTCACTCCACCACCCCAGTTCAGACATGGCCATATGCAAATCAGTCTGACCCTGTGCCTCATGGGAACAGTCCAGTCGTAAATATGGAGCAGGCTCCTGCGCCACAGAAAGCCACAAAAAGCGGCGTTCCGGCAGCACAAGGGGCCTCAAAAATGAGCTTACTGGCTTTAGGTGATTTCGCTTATTTTTGTACAAGCTGGTACATTAAAGTACCGGTGGTGCCTTTAGAAAACCGGCCAGGTGTCAACCCTAATGTTGGTTGTAGCTAGACCCAAATGCAGGGCCATTGGAATTATGTGATTTTGCAGCTGCTGTGTTTTCTGCATAATTATGGATTAGCTGCATTTGCCACATAATCTACCATGAGCTGCATATTCTGCCGAGTGTAACAAAAAATGTTCTTTCTCACTCAAACGGATCAAAAGTTAAATAAAAACGCAGTGGAAGGCCCTTTGCAAAGGTTGACCAGTGGTTTTTTGTTGCTTATTACTGTAAATTGGGTGTTAAACTGGCACCAACACAAGCCCAGACAGTGTTAACATGTGTAAAAATGACAAATAAGTAATACCATCACAAAACTTGCCACATTATCTCACATAATTTGCCTTTTGATGCTGCATCATTTTGTCAACCCTGCCACATAATTCCAGTAGTCCTACCCAGGGGCGGCTCCTCCATTAAGGTAGAGGAGCGCCGCCTCAGTGATTGAAATGCCCCTCATCCCCCAGAGATGAATAATAAAATGGTAATACAGTTAATGTATTACTATTCAATTTTCAATAACCCCATCCCGAGACGAGCGTCAGGCCGGGGGTGGGGCAGGTGCTGACTGGCAGCAGCAGAAAGAAGTTATGGGCAGGGCACTTATCTTTAAAGTGTGCATGTTCCTTTGGCCAGACATGCGCACTTTAAATCTCTCAACCCAGCTGTCTTGGACAGCTAGGTTGATACCGAGCAAAGGCCTCCAGTGCTCTTAGGAGCATCCATCCAAACCTGCCGCTGCTCTCATGCTGTTAAATTAAGTATTGGTTAGGGGAGTTGCCTGGGGCCCGCACTGGAGCAACGAAGGACACCGCACGTGCCGCAAGGTGAGTTTTCTTTTTTTTTTTTTTTATGTTTTAAATATGTTTAATGTATGTTCACCAAATCGCCAACATGCATTACATTACCGTTTTAAAGATACGATAAATTAATGTATGTCGGCAATTTTGTTGATGTAATGTTGCACCGCATGCACCGGCACCCACCTTCCATTTGCCCGAGCACCACTCCTCGTAGGTGGCAGCCGCCACTGGTCCTACCCATATGGGAGGTTTTGGGTTAGTTGTGTGAGGCTCGTAGATATGCTTTAAGCGTCGCGCTATGGCAGCGCTACACCCAAAAATGAAGCACTGAGGAATCGTGTGACAATAGATGCAGTCACACATGTGGACACCTACCCTTTTATTAAGGACATAGTCACAGTAATGAGAATTGGAAGGGCCAGATTTGTAGCGTTTCCAGAACTCGAGGTAAGTGTGATGTATTCTCTTTTTTTGCAGGGAGTGAGCTCAATATCTCTGTATTTTGAACTGAGAAGACGTTTTCCTCAGTGAGAAATGTATTGAAGGGGGGTGCGGTCAAAGGAGAGCCAGCCTAGATCAGAGAGCTCAGATTTGGGGCAGGCACCGAGTTGTGATGAAGAATAAGGCCATGTGTTGTGAATAGCAGGGTGTGCTATGCACATTGCTTTGAATGAGTGATTCGTCTTAGCCGCAGGAACCCACTGTAGAGAGTTTAAGAGCAGGTGAAATGTAAGACTTGATAATAATGTTAAGACGTTGTTTCGCAACTGCATTCTGAAATCTAAATTCTGAGTCACATGGAGGGGTGCACCAAGGTGTATGCCACCACTGAACGTATGATTTTTTTTTTTAAATTGGCAGCTGGCCATTGATTGAAAAAACATTTGAGGCCCAATTCACAGAGGTTTTTGTGCGCGGAAGAAACAGAATCAGGGTCAGCGGGTAATTTTACCCGTGGATCAGAATAAATTATGGAGGAAATTTACAAGAATGGAGGGTTGTTTACTGTGGAAATTTCCATCCTGCTAGCAATCCTTCGAGTGTGCACAGTGAAAACAAGCATTTGCAATGCAATAGGTCTCGCATGTACGCGAGTTTGAGCTATTGGCATTGAAAATGACTATGCCTTTTATTTATGTTTTGGTTTTTAAAACATAAATAAAAGGCTTTGTCATTTACAATGGCAATAGATTAAACTCGCGTAAATGTGAGACCTATTGCATTGCAAATGCTTGTTTCTTATGCAGCTGACACGCAGATCATCTTTACCTTATCATCTTCACAGAAACATGGGCCTTCTTTCTGATCTCAGCCTGGGCTTGAGTCATATCTCCTCATGGATAAATAAAAACTCACTCAAGCTCAATGGCGACAAAACAGTGGTCATGATTCTGGGCAAACACTCCTCTCTTTGGGGCCCACAACATTGACTGGAATCCCTCGGGGCTCTGCCTACTCCCTCTCTGAAGGTGAAAAATTTAGGACTCCTTTTTCGATGACAAGCTATCCATGAAACCTCAGGTGGCCAAGGCATCTGCCACTTGTTTTGTGGTGCTCAAGTGGCTAAAAAAGATTATCTGGATGATCCCTGCTTCAGCCCAAAGGACTGTGATCCAGGCCTTAATCGTATCCAGATTAGATTACGGTAATTTGTTATACTTGAATACCGACGAGACAGCAATTCATCAGCTGCAGGTAGTACAGAATGCAGCCCCTAGGCTTCTGTACCGGCTTCCAAAATGTGCCACGGTCTCTCATCTCCTTCCCGGTGCTGGTTTGGCTTCCTATATATAAATGCATTAATTTAAGGCCTTATGCTACATGTTCAAAGCCAACACTGGATTAGGACCCAACTACATTCAGGATTTGGCGGTGCCCTATCAGCATACGCGAGCTGTGAGGTCTCTGAACTGAGCCTTGTTTACTGTGCCTAGATTTCGCCTAGCTCATATGAAAGGGTGCTCATTTGCCTACTTAGGCCAGAAACTATGGAACTCCCTTCCACAGTCTTTGAGAAATTGTATGTCACTAATTGCTTTCCGCAAGGGTCTGAAGACCTGGCTTTTTAAATCTGATGCACCTAGCTTCCCCTTCTTGTCGCCTTGTGCCGGGAACCCCTTTTAGGTAGCTGTGCGCACTATAAATCTGTAAATAAATAAATTATATGCAGCTAGTGTACTGGAAAAGGGCCATTACACAGAATCCCTAGTTAACTTGTTAACACTTATTGCTAGAGGCAGCATAGCATGTTGGGCCCAGAATGGGCCCAGGACGATGATTAGATTCAACAGAAAATGGATAGAAGGAACCCTGCCTTTTCAATGTCCTTTCATCACTGTCCCACCCGGCGTTCACACTTTTAAAATATCTACACTTTTATACAGAGCACAATTCTATTGTAGCAAGTGTGCAATCCCTCTTAGGGCAACATTTATATCCATGATTGACTACTGCAACTTTAGAAATGCAGGCTCTCTCACTTACTGTTCTGCCTACTTCCAGTGGGTAGAGGACCAATCACTGCAGGAGATCTGTTGCTCTATGCTTGGAAAAATGCTATTCTGGAACTGGCCTGCCATTACTGGCTCTCAGTGGTGGCACGGGTACATTTTATGATTCTTTCGTGCTCCAAAGCTCAATACTGGTATGATACAGCCTTAAACAGTACACAGGCAGCAGATGGGAGCCTTCAGACCAGGCAAGCCTTTTAGCAAATGTACTCATTATTTTTGTAGCTGGCC
The DNA here is from genome assembly GCA_963921515.1 of Calotriton arnoldi. Taxonomy (NCBI): domain Eukaryota; kingdom Metazoa; phylum Chordata; class Amphibia; order Caudata; family Salamandridae; genus Calotriton; species Calotriton arnoldi. The sequence continues at coordinate 236,049 of CAWUFW010012659.1, read as the reverse complement.
ACAATACCCATAATATTCTTCTGAGTCACGCTTTTTGGCTATTTGATGTCACTCAGATTTTCACAGTGAGAACCATATCCGTCATTGATAGTTAGCCATCTATAATTCTATATACCAATTACCTACTAATTTTGGCCACGTACAACTGAATTTTGACAGCAAAAAAAGAAGGTACATGAGTAGACTTGCAGATTGTCCTTGTAAAGTTAATGAACAATATCTATAAACATCAGACCAAAAGTCCGATGCCTGAAGAGTTAACAACACAAAAGAAATATAATTAGCAAGCGAACTAAGGGGTAAGCCATCTCTGGGCACTGTATTCGCCTTGAGTGCTGAATGTCAAACACTGCACCTTTTTTAATTTACCTTTACTGGCTCCAAATTAAAACCAGGAAATTGGAGGGAAGAGACAAATAATGTACATGTTTTAGTGAAACCAACTGAACACAAGTAGGTCAGATCATGAATACAACATAATTATGAAACAGGCAGAAAAGTATATAAAAGGGACTGTTACCGGGCGTTGCAAGAATATACGAGCAAAAACAGGTCCGAAAGATGGCAAAACATTGGGCCATATTAGCAAGAACGGCGATAACATTATCGGCGCTTTAGCGGCAGGAAACTGCCGCTAAAGCGGCGATAAGGGACTTGATAATATGTCCTATAGAATTCCAATAGAAGCCCAGGTTTGATGTCCTGCACACCAGAACCTGGGCTTCTATTGGAATTCAATAGGGCATATTATCAAGCCCCTTATCGCCGCTTTAGCAGCAGTTTCCTGCCGCTTTGTTATCGCCTTTCTTGATAATATGGCCCTTTATCATTAATATTTAAAAAAACTACTCTGGTGAGGTAAAAAGAAACATAACTGCGAGCATGTTTTGTTTCTGTACATCTGCAGTGACTCAAAACATCAAACAACTTAAAGCAAATAATTGTAGGACAAAGTAAATTGGAACCGTTGAAGAAATTCCAGATGCCGGCTGCGCTAAAGAAAATAAACATATGAAATAATAAAATAAGCAGCCCTTCTCTCACCCTTGTCAAGCCCACGTCATGCTACAGATTTCACTTCCGCTGGATCAAAAAAAAAAAAAAAAAAAAAACTAAACTCCGGGTACCTACGCAAGTGTACAGTGCTCCACTTTCTGCTATCAGGTCGGGTAGTCTCGCATTTTGAATTAGGGTATAATACAGTGAGGCTTTTTCCTTGTAGAAGCAACGGTCACAATTTAAAAAGCAGTGTACTTGACTGGCCCGAACGTGAGGTTTCTGTGGCATGTCGCATACCATTCATTTATCGTGCTAACCAGCAGACCTTTCCATTAACACCTGCACAGCAGTTTATTTTCTCTAACGCTTTGCCACAACAGGTGTTAGCCATTGATTTCCCGGCCGTAAAAAAAACCAAGCATTTGCAATGCAATAGGTCTCCAATTTCGCGAGACCTATTGTATTGCAAATGGTTGGCAACTTGGCACCACGGACAACGGGAGGGCGGGGGGGAGGCACCGACATCGGTAGGGAGGGAGGGCTGGCGGGGGTGGGGGGAGAAGGCACCGACAATGGGAGGGCGGGCGGGGGTGGGGGAGGAGAGGAGAGGTGAAGGCACGGACAAAGCTGCGTGAAGCTACGTGTGCACGAAGGAAATAGTACATGCCCCGTGTAACAACCAAGTAAAGTGGCCAGTAGCCATGGGAGGATACAAATGACGACATGGCTGTACTAAGGAGGGACTAAAAAGCCTCATAATGAATCAGAAGCCAGCATTTACAAAGGACAAACACACAAGCCAATGAAAAATAAGGGCGGGGGAGTGGGCGAAGCTTCTCTCTGTACTCACCTACCACAGCTCTTCACAGAGCAGCGCTTCCGCGCTGGCTCACGCTCGACCTAAAAAGAGCACGCCTAGAAATCTACATTTTTTGTATATTTGCAGGTGTACTACCAGTGGAATTTTTGATTCCTCAAATGTTATCAATTGTTTGGAAAACATGGGCATACGTCCATGATCACTCACAGGGCTCGGGGAGAGAGCGTACAAGAGCCATATCTACTAAGGTTTGAAACTGCTGCTCTCTTCTCTAATGTTGGCACACAAACAGGCTGCCTAGAACCACACACATACCTTTGCACCAATTTGCAAAGATGTGTGTGTTATTTCTAGCATAAGTTTTGTACAGGAAGGATACTTCTCAAACTACTATGCATTGACTAACTTTAAATGTTTTCAAACATTTGGAAATGAGCTGTAGATTTCAGTACACATGCAATTTGTGAGAAGTTAGGATTGTTAACCTCAAGGAGGTGTTATTTGTTGACACAAAGCCCTGACTACCAATTTTAATAGCTATAGCGTTGAGTCCAAAACCATGGATGGAAAAGTGGGAACGCACATGCACCAAACATGGAAAACTCCCATGATGCAAAGTAACACAAAGCAGCACAAAGCACAATCTGTATTACTTTCAGGTTGACTTTTCAGTGCTGGAAAGCAAATGCTATATCAAGACTTTTTGCTGGTTTGCATCACTTTGTGTGACTTTTGACTGGTGCAAATCATTGATAAATCTGGATCTACATTTACACCTACACGGTTAATGGCGCTTGGACATAAGTCAAGTATTACACTTACTTAATATGCAAAATTGAAGTCATTTGTTGCCTGCAAATTTAAACTAAAACAGAGCTTTTGTGAATATGTGCCAAAGAGTATTTAGGTGCATATGTAACACATTTTATACAGTCAGAGCAGACATTTTCATTGGGCCATACACAATCCAATCCATGTCCACTGACCAGGTGACTTCCACGGCACACAAATAAACTCATGTTCATTGTCCTCTCAGTTGAGAGGCATCCTCAATACTACTGTCACATATACTGCAGACATGAAACCGACATACCCTTGAGAGGAGGATGCAGCCCCTAACTTCACTTTCTCACCCTACATGGGCATACAGTGTCAACTATGTTTGTAGCCCCCTTGAGGTTGACCTTACCAAATAGGTACTTTGGTGCAGAGACACAATATCGAGTAAAAAATATCGAGTTGCACAAATATCGAGTCATTAATATCGTGGTTCAGAAACATCGACAGCAAGAATATCGTGGTCAAGAATATCGACTTAAGGTAAGTAATATCGATTTTAAAAATATCGAAGTGTTTAATATCGTTTGCAAAAATATAGTTGTTAAAAATATCTTTTTTTATTAATGTTATGTATTTTAGTATATATTTTATATGTATGTGTTGTATGTTTCTTTGTATAAGAATTGTTTGTATTTTTAATATATGTGTTAAATTTTTAGTAGTTATGAATTTTTTTATTTTATTTTGCGTTTTTAGTTCTGTAGCGGGTTGTGGATTTATAGGGGAATAGGGTGGGAAGTAATTTAATTTTATTAAATTTATTGATTGTTTTTTATTTATTAATATTTGTTTAATTGAGATGTTATAATGTTAAATGTGCAAAGTAATTTATTATTAATTATTTAATAATTGGTTGTTAAGTGATTTTAATTAATTAACTGGTAATTAATTATGGAAATTGTGTAATTAATTTTAGGGGTGTGTTGTGGTGTTTATAGGTGTAAAGGGTGGGAAGTAATTTATTTTTAATTTATGAATTAATAATTGGTTGTTAATTAATTGTAATTAATTAATTGGTAAATAATTATGGTAATTGTGTAATTAATTTTAGGTGTGTGTTGTAGTGTTTATAGGTGTAAAGGGTGGGAAGTAATTTATTTTTAATTACGAATTAATAATTGGATGTTAATTAATTTTAATTAATTAATTGGTCATTAATTATGGTAATTGTATAATTATTTTAGGTGTGTGTTGTGGTGTTTATAGGAGTAAAGGATGGAAAGTAATTTGTATTTAATTAATTAATATATAGTTGTTAATTAATGTTAATTATTTGATATTTATTTTTGGTAATTGTTTTTTTTTGTGTGTGTTGTTTTTACTTTTAAAGGGGTAAAGGGTGGGTATTAAATACATTTTAATTACCTTATTATTAGTTGTTAATAGTAATAGTTTTAATTTAAAAATAGGTTTTAATTGTGTTTTGTTATTTTATAGTTTAATTTAGGTGTGTGTTGTGGAAATTATAGTGTTAAAGTGTGTGTAGTCAATTAATGTTTATTAGTTTTGCTTTATTAATAATATTTTTTTAATTGATTATTAATTATGTTAATTATGGAAGTAAATGTAATAAAAAATGTTGAAGTGTTTTGTTATTGGTGTGGTGTTAAAGGGTAGGAAATAAAATAAATACATTTATGTATTAATTAATTTTTTTGTTTGTAAATATTTTCTAGTTTAAAATAATTATTTTTTATAAATGTATTTATTATTTTATTTTATATATTATTTGTAGGTTTTTGTTATATGTAATTAATATTATACTGTTTTCTTTTTATATATTTAATATATTAGATTTTATATTTTTTAAATAATCATTATTTATTTTTATAATTTTTTATAATTTTTCATATTTTTAATTTTTGTTTTAATCGTTTGAGTGTGAATAGTAATTTTTTTCTCTCCGCTATCCAACACTTTCCCTAATGTTGCACTCACTGGAGTTGGAATAGTAATTTTTACCCCTCCGCTATCCAACACTTTCTCTACTGTTGCACTCACTGGAGTGGGAATAGTAAATTTTACCCCTTTGCCTTCCAACACTTTCCCTATTGTCGCACTCACTGGAGTTGGAATAGTAATTTTTACCCCTCCGCTATCCAACACTTTCCCTATTTTTGCACTCACTGGAGTGGGAATAGTAATTTTTACCCCTCCGCTATCCAGCACTTTCCCTATTGTTGCACTCACTAGAGTGGGAATAGTAATTTTTACCCCTCCGCTATCCAACACTTATCCTACTGTTGCACTCACTGGAGTGGGTATAGTAATTTTTACCCCTCCGCTATCCAACACTTTCCCTACTGTTGCACTCTTTGGAGTGGGAATAGTAATTTTTACCCCTCCACTATCCAACACTTTCCCTACTGTTGCACTCTTTGGAGTGGGAATAGTAATTTTTCCCCTCCGCTATCCAACACTTTCCCTACTGTTGCTCTCACTGAAGTGGGAATAGTAATTTTTACCCCTCCGCTATCCAACACTTTCCCTACTGTTGCACTCACTGGAGTTGGAATAGTAAATTTAATTCCTCCGCTATCCAACACTTACCCTACTTTGGCACTCACTGGAGTGGGAATAGTTATTTTTACCCCTTTGCTATCCAACACTTTCCTTACTGTTGCACTGATTGTATTGTGAAATTTATGTTTAAATATTTTTTAATAGTTTAGGGGCCCATTAGGATGGCGGACGGAAAAAAATCCGCCATCAACCACAGTGCTAAAAATCCGCCCGCCTACACCGTCTGAATACCGACCGAGCAATTACGATGCCGCGAACCGAAAACCGCCGGATGCGGAAAATAAACTAAAAATACAACCCGCACATGAACGAGTCTAAGTCCATCCGCCCGCCACGGACGGAAAGACGCACGACAACGTAAAACCGCCCGCCCTGACGACCGAGACACCGCCCGTGAAATTACGATCGCACCGACATGAGCGCGGAAAAAACACAAATACACCGCCCGCCAGCGCAAACAACAGTGACGAAAATGGACACGGCGGGAGCTCCGGCGGCCACGTCCATGCACAGAAATCATCCGCAGACAAAAACAAACACACACAACATGGCCAACAAGTCCACACAGCAACTCACGCACAAAAACCCAGACATATTACACATCCCGAAACCTCCCCCCCCCTGGACAAACAAATAAACTACAAAGCCCAGAACACCAGCCACAACACACCTGAAAACAACAGACCATCATGACACACCCACATAGGTAAGTACAAAAGCAGCCCCTTCACAGACCACAATCCCTTGCAACATTACAAACTGAGGACGAGAGCACACAACACAGCGAGACAGAAAGGACAGCAGCACACCACAGACACGCACCTATCACACCCATCACCACCACCACCACCAAACACCGCCCACACAAACCCCCTGCACATCACACACCACACACCGCACCAGCATCACAAACACCAAAGCACACACCATGTCACCACACAGAATGCCCAAGTTCACTTCCACCGAGCTGACGGTCATGGTCGACGAGATCGTCAAGGTGCACCCACAAATCTATGGGAACCAGGTCCAACAAACACCACTAGCCACCAGAAACCGGATGTGGCGCAGGATCGTAGACCAGGTCAATGCAGTCGGGAACGTTCCACGAAACAGAGGAGAAATCAACAAAAGGTGGAACGACCTCAAAAGCGTGGTCAAGAAAAAGGAGACCAAAAATCTAGAGCTGGCTGCCAGGACTGGCGGAGGGAATCCCGCGCTATTCAAGACCTTCAAAGCGTGGGAGGAGAAGGTGTGAGTCATCATACATCCGGAGATCCTCACCGGATTACCAGGGGGAGTGGAGGCTGGTAAGTACAAACAAATGTATACCAGCACACCGCTATGTACTCACATGCACTACCACTACGCCATAGCTCCGAGGGACAAACACACCCATGACCAGTACACAATACACAGGACATCACTCACACATGCAACAGACACTCACACACACTCAGCCCAAACCTACCAACTAACAAAACCATGGGGGCATGTGTACAGTCAGCCAGCACCGCAACTACCACCAGGTCCCCTTGTACTCCAGATGCGCCAGAAGGAGCACTCCCCACACCCACATCCATGTGTCCGCCAAAGCTGCACTAACCGACAAGTAATAGGTAAGTAGCAGGAACACAAAGTCAGTGGGTCGGAGGGGGGACAGCTGAAGTACAACACCCACCAGGCCCCTAGTCCCACAGCACAGCAAGGAGGAGCATACCCATGTGTCAGCCATAGCTGCACCAACCCACAAGTAACAGGTAAGTAGCCGGAACACAAAGTCAGTGGGTCGGAGGGGGGACAGATGAAGTAAAACACCCACCAGGCCCCCACCCCCACAGACCAGCAAGGTGGAGCACCCCTCCCTCACAGTACCATGTGGCATCCATTGTAATACGCACCCAGAAACAACCTATAGGTGGGAAACTGCACAGGGCGGGGCGTCTGTAGGCATGAGGACTGTACTACGACTGACACATGGGACATGTCACGTAGCAGAGGAACACGCAGCACTGCTCCCAGTCACAATCATGAGACCAATGTGCACACAGACATGTATAACAGAGTCATACCCCACATGACCCATCACAGATACAGCAACACCTAAGGAGCCACGTCTGCATGCACAAGTCCCACTGGAGTACAGACCCACACGGCAGGCACTGTGCCACCCACCACACACATCAGCAACACCATCTGAGTCCTGTCCATGTAGCCCTCACTGCCTGTCACCCACACATCGTACAACAACGCACATGTAAGACAGACCGTACTAGAAGTAACAGCCCGGAACCACAACATTGCACACAAAGACGACTGGACCCATGAAACACACAGGCACACAATGCACATGCAACATATCACACATCACATCTCCCAGCCCCAGTGTCATGAAAGGTATGGCATCCGAACAGCTGGCCCTCATACAGTAGTCATGCAAAGATACCTGCCCATGACAAATCATGTGCCTGCAGTGATTGAAGCGCACGTCACACTGCGAGTAACAACACACATAATATAGGCAACACCCCAAGAGCACAGCATTGATGCACATGTACTAGGGCAGCACGCACCCAAAGGATTTGGCCCATCTGCAATATGACGTGTGGCACACAACAAGCACGAACTCACAACAATGACACCAATGTAATGTCCATGAATGATAACAGTCAGCAGACATGCCGGGCATGTTGGACAGACACACACCTTTGTCTATGCACTGTCATGTTGCCAGAACACATGTCACGTCCTGCACCCATTACTCACAGTATGTACGCCAAAAGTACATTTCAACCCAAAAGCGTTTAGGGGGCTGTACCCCCTTTTGGCATCAGCGTTCCTAAGCGTTCCATTTGAACCCCAAAAGCACATTTCAACCCAAAAGCGTTTAGGGGGCTGTACCCCCTTTTGGCATCAGCGTTCCTAAGCGTTCCATTTGAACCCCAAAAGCATATTTCAACCCAAAAGCGTTTAGGGGGCTGTACCCCCTTTTGGCATCAGCGTTCCTAAGCGTTCCATTTGAACCCCAAAACCATAGTTCAACCCAAAAGCGTTCAGGGGGCTGTACCCCCTTTTGGCATCAGCGTTCCTAAGCGTTCCATTTGAACCCCAAAAGCATCGTTCAAGCCAACATCGTCGATGGTCCTGGAGCACGCATACACCAGAGCCACAAAATGTAGGAGCATAGCAACACACACCCATCGGCATTGCCAATCCGTCCCATGCCACATGTCCACATCACACAGTTCCATTGCCTAGCCCACGCATACACACATCGTACATCCACACACACGCCCCTGGGAAACAGGTGCACGAACTGTGAATGTCAGACAACCAATACATACTTTGCTAGGTGCAACACAATGACCTATCTCATTCTCCCCACAGGTGATGAACTGCTGGATGCTGGAGAGGGAGACAGCAGCCAGCACAGCCAGTCCGCAAGCCCCCGACTCGGACTCACGGATGTAGAGGAGCTGGACACCTCTTCGGACACGGACCACACACCAGGCCCATCTGGAGTGGCAGGGCACACCCGCTCCCCAGGGCCCCTCCTACCCACCAACCCATCATCCAGGGCTGCTGACCAGTCACAGACCCCTGCTGCCACGCTCGTTGCGGCCACCCCCACCTCCGCAATCACCACCACCGCCGCAATCACCAACACCGCCGCAAGCACCACCACCGCCGCAAGCACCACCACCACGCCATCCCTGGCCACAGCCCCTGCGCAAGGGGTGGCACGGCCGTCGGGCTCCACCCTGGGAGCCAGAGCGAGGACCATGGTGGGCAATGTGGCTAGTGGGCAGGTCGGTGGCAGCAGTACTGGTAGGAGGAGCAGGGCCAGGCCAACGCCATCTGAGCCTGGGAGCCAAGACCTGCCGCAAATCGACAGAGTCCTTGGGGCCTATCAAGAGGCCCAAGGAGAATGGGCCAGGTCGGCTTCCGACACGCGGGAGGTCCTTGGGGTGTTGAGGTCCATGGACGCCCATATGGGCCAATTCGTGACCCGTATGGACCAACTTGTGGACCTCATGGGCCAGCTGGTGTTGGTGGTGAGGGCACAAGCAAGGCCAGCAACACCACGTCCGCCACCACCTGCTGTGGCGCAGGGTCGTGCAGCATCGCGTTCCCCTGCGTCCACAGCGAGTGAGCACTCCTCAGCCACCACCAGCAGCACATCAACACACCCCCCCCACCAAACGTGGAAGGGGCCATCCGAAGAGGAAACAGGTGTCCAGAGAGGACTTCGCACGCACCAAACGCCAGTGAGTCAGCCAGCCACCTTGACCACCTACTGCATTGACTTGTAATACGATCCTACCCCACACTGCCATGTGAATGGCATGTGTCTGTTGGACTGTGGACATAGAACTTCATGGGTACACCTTGACCATCACGCAGCCATGACCGTCAACTCATTGTCACAGCATGTACCACCATTTTCATCACCTTGCACACAATCACATGTCACCGCTGTAAATAAATACACCTTGATCACAATCTGCTACATGTGTCCTGGGTTTATTGAACGATGTGCAATCGCCACCATGAGCAGGAATGCATCTGCTGTGTGGTATGTCCATGGGACAGGAGAGGCTGTAGGGACCTAGGGGTGAAAAACAGAACAAGGGTACATTCAATGAGTGTGTCACACACTCATCACACAGTACCTGTCACCAACTACAAGCAATGTACACACATCTCACAGAGCAACAGGGCACAATACTACAGCCACTGTCAGTGGCATACCAACCTGGACATGGACCATTGACACACAGCACTCAGGGGACAAAAGGCACCCGTGACAGAGCACACATACACCTGCACAACTACAGCTACATCAGCCGTCGTACATGGACACTCACCGTCAAGTGAAGTAGCGGGCGATGAGCTGCTGACGCACATTCACAGCTTCATCCTCTCCACTGTCCTCCTCACTCGAGCTGTCCTGGTCTGCAGGCTGTGGCCCTGGTTGATCTCCGTCATCCACAATTAGGGGGATCCGCTTGCGAATGGCCAGATTGTGCAGCATGCAGCAAGCCACTATTATCTGGCACACCTTCTGTTGGCAGTACGCCAGTGCACCTCCGGTGCGGTCCAGGCATCTGAACCTGGACTTGAGGAGGCCAAAGGTACGCTCAACCACACGTCTGGTCCTCCCATGTGCCTCATTGTAGCGGTCATCAGCTGGTGTCCTAGGATTTCGCAATGGGCTGAGCAGCCAGGGACCATTCGGGTAAGCAGAGTCACCTGGGAGTGAGTGACACAGAGAACCGTTGCAATACCAACTGGACACAAGACAGCATCGCACATCCAGCACGCTACACTACTCCACATACTCACCGACAATACAGCCACGGTCCGGTTGCAGATTGGTCATCAGTCGTGGTAGGATGCTGTGGTGCATGATGTGCGCGTCATGGGCCGATCCTGGGAACTTCGCACACACGTGGGAAATCACCATGTCCGCAAGGCACACCACTTGCACATTCAGGGAGTGCGTGTGCTTCCTGTTGCGGTAGAGCTGCTCAGTGGCCTGTGGTGGAACAAGGCCAACATGGGTGCAATCTATAGCACCAACGACGTGGGGGATCCGTCCAAGGGCATAGAAAGCACCCTTCACTGCCGCCAATTCACGAGCCCTGGGGAATTTGATGTACCTGTTCCTGTACAGCATCATAGCTGCCAGTACATCCCTCAGCACCATGCTGAACATGGGCTGGGACATCCCACCTCCACTGCCCACTGTGTGTTGGAATGACCCAGTGGCGAAGAAATGCAGTGCAGCCATCACCTTAGCCGTGGGGGTGAATGCTGATGGATACACCCTGCGAGGACGGAGGTGGGGTTCCAACATGGCACATAGACGATGCAGGGTGGGTCGGTCCAGTCGATATTTACGTATTACCTCTACATCCTCCATGTCTGACAGCAATTGGTAGGGGCGATAAATGTTTGGTCTCCGCCTAGGAAAGATGGAAGTGGACACATGTCAAAGCAACACGCCACATGGCATATTCACATACACAAAACATAAATTGACTGAGCAAGCACTTGAATCACAGAACAGCTGACAAGTAGGGACATTACCACAATACACTTACACAGGTCCCCTGCCAATAGCAATGGACAGTGACACACACCATTGCCATAAGCATGCACATGGGGATCTAGGCCTCAATGACTTGTAAGGCATGCTGATGGTAACAGACTGCATAGTCGGCAAGCGGCAACACCACGGCAACATGACTAGCTGCTGTGCATCACACTGCTTCCGAGGCTGGGTGAGTATGGCACACACCAACAACGCAATGGGCACAGGCTGAGCGGCCAAAACAAGTGGGACCTGTGGCACGAGGGGATATGAGACAGTCATTGGTGTCACCACTGCACCCTATGTACAGTACTGTACGGATCACACCCCCAGAAACATTGACAGGTGTACACATTGACAGCCCCATGCCAACACGGCTGTGTGCTTGCAACTACACATCACAAGTGAAACGTAACATTGCACGTGCCAAGTGGCAGATGTACATAGTGAAAGGTGGCATGTGTGTGCATATGCATATCCCATGCTCCCATGCCAATGTGTACATGATGATATGCCAACAGACATGTGGTGGCCGGCCACTGGCCATCCCTACCTCTTCACACAGCATGTTGTGGCCCCGTCCATTGTGCACCTGCACCCACACGCAAATCATGGCCACACCTGCAGATGCAGTGCGCACATCATACTGTGTGGTGCACATGGCATCAGCGGACTGTACCCGCCATGGGCCAGGCCCTTACGGACAACTCCAATGACCCTCGCGGTTGCACCCTGCGTGTTCCACTATGGGGGTAAGCGTCCCGGGCCAGCTGGGAGCAGGCCAACGTCTGCAATTGGAGCTGCCAAACATGGTACACGATTTGCAGCAGCTTGGACCCACTGGGACTGACCCAGGGGGTTATATGTGTGTGTGAGTGGGACAGGCATAACCACAGCTACCTGGAACTGCAGCCTGGCACCCCTCGAGAACACCTGCTGCTGCCACCTCTCCACCTACACGTCGATGACGCTGAGGACATGTCCAGGTCCACTCACCAGCGAGGAGCTGGAGATCCTGGATTCCGAGCTCCACGCACACTGCACATGGCTATTCCTTGCGCAATTCGTGTGTGAGAGACAACTGCAGTGTGTGGGAGTGCATGTGGGGGACACACATGTCGTTGATCCGCAGCACTATGAGTCAGAGCCTGTGGGGTCCAGACATCCACTGCTCACCATGCTGACTGCAGGTGGCATGGGTATGTGAGCTCTCCGGCGCTATGACCTGTCTGTCCCTCCCGAGTGGTGGTACATGGCAACTTCATGTCAGACATCCAGTGACACAGACAATTGGCAATGCAGGTCTCAGTGCACTTGTTGTTCGTGTGAATGTCAGGCTGGGGCCATGCTGCCCCTCTCTGTCCCAGCAGGCCTGGCCTGCACATTGACTGCACAATGCCAGTAGGTGACGACACAGACTGCCTAGTGGGTTGCATGTGTCCCCTGTTCAGGACCCTCCGGATGGGCGCTAACTCAGTCCTGTCCATTGGACACACCAGGCCTCGTGATAGGGATGTGTGTGTGAGATAGTGGCACTGAATGTGACCTCCGTTGCGGGGTGGGCCATGCACAGTGCGAGTACGTCGATGGTTGCGCAGTGTTGCTCACAGTGGGTACACCCACACAGATGTGTTGCCTCGTGATCATTTTCTAGGTCCGCCTGACAATGGACTGTAGATGTGGGCAGACCACACATTGGTCGATGTGCTGTCTATATGCATGTGCCCTCACACCAGGCACGGCTGCACCTGCACATGTGACCCCTGCTGCACTCGGTGCTGGGTCTGTTGAGCTGATGCACCATCTGTGCGTGGGGCAGACAGCTCTGCTCACTACCGTCATTGACCCTGATATCACTTTGACGCAGATTACATTGATCATGGAGGGCCCCCATGTACGCGTGGGTGGACCACACAAGACTGTCCAATGGTTGTCACCCCCAGTCAGTGCTTCGAATGGATAGTATGGTGTGCTGGTACTAATTTTGATGTGTCGAGTGGGCGGGGCTAGGTGCGGGGCTACATGCGAGACATGGGACGGTCATCGGCTTATCTACTAGTTGCAATACACACGAGACACGTCTTTTGGTGACCACATCAGGGGCATTCCTTGAACTACCCGAAAGTCAAACAGTCATCTCTCACACTGTCCTCATGGCCTCCCCTCCCTCACCCCAATATGCATTTGCACATGAGGAGCTAGCGCATGCACAAGCAGCTCCAAGCTCGCCCCCAGAGAGGCCAAGGAGTGTATGTGTGGGTCCAGTTGAACAAGTGGTCTGTCTCACGGTATGATATGTGGCGGGACGCCGTCCACCTGCGTGGTGCCCCGACTCGAGACCGGGGCAACATTGACAATGCATGACAGGCTCCGCAGTCCGGATGCACCACCTGCAACACACAGAGGCTGTAGCTGCCCTAGCGGCCCAGTCCGCATCCAACTGGAGCTAATGGACCCACACATTCACTCTTTGGCCTCTCTGGGGCGAGCTCGGAGCTGCTTGTGCACGCGCTGGCTTCTCTGTTGCAATGGCATGTAACGTGTGTGGAGATCTAGGCAATGGGTGGGATGGTGCGAGCCACCTTCCGTGACGTCACTCCTGCTCGTGATGTGTGCGTCCCCCCACTACTTCCATATGACTTGTGCCATACTACACATTGAGGGTGTGTTGCCTGCGTGATGTGACCAGGAGGTGCGCGCCATGACCTCTCACCCACCATGCTCCACTGCCATCCCGTGTCCTGGATTTCCTGCGCAGGTGGACAATGTTGGGTATACACCTAGTCGACAGGGGATGTGAGTGCCTTGGCAAGGGCCTGGCAGACGCACAGCAGTATCCAGCATGTCCACGGAGGGTGGGCTGACGTCTACACTTGATGCAGCATTGCTCGTGTACCCGCCTGTTGTGCACACACAAGTTCACATTCATCCCCAGACAGGTGGTCTTTACAAATTCCAAGGAGAGCGGCAATGTACTGTTCCTGAATCCTCCCAACACAGCGTGTTTCAACATTGCATGTGCGCACCTACCCGTCACACCCACCCACCTGAGCCATGCGTGACTCCCGCTTCACATGACACATGTGTGTCTTCCACAGTTGTGCTACTCATTTGCGTTGACATCCAATGACAGTGGACTACATGGTCATGTCACGACTGCCGTGTACGTCACACACTCTCATCCTCTCTCATTCGTACTTGTGAAATGAATCAGCAGAGACACAATTTTGCTTCAAGCCATGTATTGGGACTTATGTCCTCTGTGATGCAGTATAGTGGACACTACTGGCAGCGAAATGCATGTGGGGGATGTACTTAGCATGATTACACCTAGCATCGGGTGTAGGGGTACATGTGATTAGTTGTTGTCTGTGGGATGTGGGCTTCAGAGTTACAACTGCTTAGCCGTTGCTGTGCTAATGTACATCTGCTGTTTACTGAGGTGCTGCTGACTTTGACACAGACAGTATACATTTAGCCTACCAGTCCGCTTGTCATCATGGGCAAGGTGCATCTCAGTTCCATGTTCCAGGTATGCTGCTATAGTTACTCATACACACGTGCGTGGAGGTGACATCAGGGCATGGGCATACATGCATGCAACGGCGTCCCACTTGTTGTTGCGATGTGGTGGCTACTGGACATGTCACAGTCACTGGGGTCATGTTGTTGGTGGATGCACTTGTTGTCCATGCAATGGTCCTGGCACGGAAGTTCAGGGGGAGGTGAGGTGACAGCTCTCACATACTACAGTTGGACGATTACTGTCCACTGACCGGTGCGTCTGGTCATGGGCGCAGGATGCATATGATGGCATGGTTGTACGTGCAGTTCTGTCCATGTGGTTGCCATACACAAATCCCATGCCTCTGCCTCCCCCTGTTCATGCAGAGTTACTGGATGTGATGAGGAACAGGGTGCATGTCCCGAAAATATCCGATGTCATTGCAGTGTGGTTGATGGTGTGGTGTCAGTTGCAGGTTGATTGGTATGGTTGTTGTACTGGTGACTGCCCAGTCCGTGCGGAAGCCAAGCATGGGTGCGGTGTGGGACATCATTGTTCAATTGTGGGTATAGCGGCGGGGTCCGACGAATTGACAGGTTGTCAGGTATGCGATACCTTCCAGCAGGGCTTCCATGGCATTGGTGGTGAACATGGATGCCATCCAATGTAGCGGATGGTGGCTGTCAAGGTGTTGGTCGTAGGTTGTCCCTTGTAGGAGCATGATGGGACATGTTGGATGACATTCGATGTAACTGTGATCCATAATCCGTCGTGTGGAGGCACAGTGGTCCCATTGCAGTGTGGGTCCGATAGTAGCCACATACGCCATGCCCCCATAGGCTGAACAGACCCTGTCGTGGACGTCCAGGGGGTTGAATAGTTGTAGCAGGTCCGCCCTTGGACATGCCGGGTTGGAGAGACATAAATCCACAGGATAGTGGAAGGGACACCTCCGACAGTAGAAGACGGGGATGACGCAGCTGAACAATGCGATGCGGTAAGTTAGTCGGTAACTTACGTTCAGCAAGGCCAGATTGTCACATCCCAATATCTGTATCAGGTTATGTTTGTACAGCTTGATCTGTCCGGCGTAGTTGGGTAGGTGTGGTGCAAGTGCCATTTTGCTGCAGGGCGATGTGATGGCGTGCTCCGGCTGTCTGTGCAGTCTGCAGAGTGCAACCTCCGACGTTGCTGGGAATTCTGTAATGGTCGTAGGGAGGCAGGGCTTGTGTTATGTTAGCTTGTGCGGAGGACACGGGCCCTCATCCCACATGCTTCTCTGAATGGTCAAGGTCAGTGGTGTCTGACTCCTTCCAGATAACTTGCATGCGAACCACATGGGGGAGTGTTATCATTTCTTTTTTCCGTTCTGAATGTTCTTTGGTGTTGTGCGCTATCTACCCTGTGGCCGCTTCCCTCTGCATGCCTGTGTTGGGCTTTTTTTGGTACAATGGCTGTTTTCTCCGGCTTGTTTAGTCGGGATGTGGTTTCAGTGTGGGAATGGAAGGTCATTCAGTGCTGTCTCCTCTCCCGTGTGTGGGCGGCAGGCTGCGTTTCCGCTTTACGTTGGGCCTTGTGTCGTAATTGGAGCCACCTGTTGTCTGTCCCCGGTATCTTTGATGTTACGTATTGCATGTCTTGTTATTGGGTGCAGGGTGGCATCGGTGTTTCTGTGTGGTACTGGCGTGCCTTTTGCCGCCGGGGTCCATATTCTGCTGTGTGAGGTTGCTGCCGCTGTGTGCTTCGCCGTGTTTTGCACACAGGGGTGTGTCCTAATTTGGCGTGACGTCACTGACATGTTCGGGTCACTTGTGTGACGTCAGCTTGGCGACAGTGAATTTCCGGTTGGGGACATGACTGTGGCAGGGCTGTCACGTGACATGTGCGTTATGAGTGGTGCTGGTGTGTGTGGTGTTTGGTTGTGACCCTGTGTTGTTTGTGTGCGGCGCATACATTGCGCTGCCGTTGGCCTCTGCGTTGTGCGCAAGTGTGGGTGCAGTGGTGGATATGTCGTGTCCACGCAGGGGTGTCGGGGGGGGATATACAGTTTTCCCGCCCTTGCACTGTGTGCGCTGTTAGCGTGCCCTTGTTGTGTGTCTGCCTACCTGCGTCTCCGCGGTGGGTTGACTCCTAGGTGCTGCATCAGGTAGAGCATGGGGAGGGCCTGCAGTGCTGGATTCATGCTCGGGGGTCCGCCTCTTTGCTATCCGTACTGTGCGTTCGGTTTTCCGCCTTGCTTTCACGTGCGGTGTCTCTTAGCCGGGGGAACTGTTTGTTTGCGGCATCGTAATTTGTACGCCGGGCGGTACGTCATTTCGTCGGGCGGTGTATCTCCATTGGGCTGCGCCGCTACGTGGGCGGGCGCACTTTGATGGCGGACGGCGTCGCTGGCTTGCGGGTGGTGTTTGGATGTATTTTCACATCCTAATTGTGCGGGCGTGTGGGCTGTGGCGGGCGGACGGTAACTTGTGGGTTTTGCATCGTAATGGGCCCTAAATGTTTTAATTTATTATAGATTTTTGTTTTTTATGTTTTAAATCATTAATATATATTGTTATTTTTTATAATATTTTAAACTTTTAACATAAATTAAAAGTAATAGATTATTAATTGTTTTAAAGTAAATATATATGTATAAATTATTATGTTTTTGTGTTTGTTTTTTTATTAAGTTAAATTGTTATATTTTATTAAAATGTATATTAAATGTATTTTATTTTGTTAAAATTATATTTAATATTTAATATATTTAATATATTATTTTATTTTATATTTATAGAAAAGTCGATATTTTATACATCTATATTTTTTACATCAATATTTTTAGTCGATATTTTTGTACTTACCTGTTTAAGTACAGGAGTCGATATTTTTGCTGTCCATATTTTTTACTCGATATGTTTTACATCGATTTTGTGTCAGTGAACCAGGTACTTCATGGCTGGCGCTTCCATAAGGAGAGGTAAAGGAGCAGCCTCAAGTAACATCCTTAGATCTCACCAAATTACAAGCAAACAAATGACCTTTTTGTTAGCAGGCAGAGAGCACGCGAAAGGCAAAATGCTATTTTGCCTGACAGGCCGAAATTCCTTCTATCATTTTTGATTCACTATTACCAGGCTGTGGACATCAGGACATGTTATGCATTTCCAACAGATTGTAACTTGTGCCATTACACATTCGTGAGGAGGCCATTTGCTTCCGGCTGTACCCGTAACAATGAGCTTCACACCAGAAAAAAAATGTGCACTATATTGATACAACATTCTGTAATACCTAGAACGGGCTGCAGTGTACATTTGAACACTAACCGACAATGGACCAGCATGTGCCCTGTGCACACATATCATGCATTAGGCAATAGAGGGTAACGCTGTTGGACTTTGGGTCTTGAAAGGTAAAAATCTCCCACATTCTTAAAAATAAAAGAAACAAAACACCCATGGACAATATATTTGTACTGATTTATATTTTGCCCTACATTACAATGAAAAACCTTTGGGATAATATGTCACTGCTCTTCTCTGTTTACAAAGCCAATTAATTCAAGGTTTTCGACACAGTGGTCAAGGCAGATTTAGTCATGTTTTCTGGTGAATGCCCACTATTCAGTTTCAATTTTTCAGAATATAACCCTCAAATCAATGTGATGGTGTAAAGAAGTGCAACAATAATGACAACCTTGTTTGCAACAGACCTATCACTCAGAGATTGGCATTAACAATTGATGATCTTTTTGTTGTGGTGGCAGAAAGAGTAAAAGCCTCACCGTGCCCCAATGGATATTTTTTTCCATTCAATGACAGGAAGCTGTGGAGTCATTCCAGAACAACTGTGAGGGATTTTCCTCCTTGGACTACTCGTCAATCAAAGGGCGCCAAAAAAGCCAATCAAAATTGTTTATCCTTCCAGCCAATGCAAAGGAGGAACCTATGAGTGGCCGCCCAACATTCTAACCTTTTTTAAACCATCTACTGCAATGAGGACGAATATGATTTGTATTGTACTGGTATTTATCTAGCGCTTTCCCACCTCTTGCCAGGCCCAAAGCTCCTTGTGGAACTTCGAGGAAGCAGCTGCTCTGTATGTATCATTTATATATGGATTTATATGCTTGGCAAGGCCATGCAGTGCTCCGACATGCGTCGGGATCCTGAGTGCTTGATTGAAAAGGGGTTTTCTGTAGTTTGGTTAAGGAGGAAACAGTCTGATGAAATACATGATGTTTGAAGACATACCAGGACATGTTAGCATTAGTGTTCATGAAGATGTAACATTAGGGGTAGATGCACATTGAAACACCATCTATAATGAACAGAAGTCATATTTAGGCCATTGACGATTCATACGAGAACCTGCCAATAGCATCCAGTGCGTCCAGTGACCATAGGAGACCCGACATTGAAGTCATCAGGTTGCATTTTAATGAGTGTAAGATGGAGCGACATTGCGTAGACACCGGTGGAGCCTGGGCAGCCTGGAAATGGCAAATGGGTATTCAGGAGTGGGAGGATCATCACCCATAGTGATGGATCGTTTACACCTGTATCAACATGAGATCATATATCTTTAGAGTCTGTTAAGTCATATTTTGGGAAAACATAAATCTATTGTGGTGGTTGCTGATGATCATTATTTTATTGGTTAGTGCATTCCATAGTTTTTTGGCTTGTAGAGAGAAGAAGCATCATCCTCCTATGTGGGTTTGACAATTGGGAACAGTGCAATTCTTGATCCAAGTTTTCACTATTTAGTGCAGAGCCTAGGTTGAGAATGTAGAAATACTAGTCCTTTACTATGGATTGCGTGCTGGTCAAGGCAGATAACTTTGAAGGAGATTTTTCTAGCAAGAGAAAGCCATAGCAGGGCCTTGAGGGTAGAAATGATCAGGCCAGGTCCTCCCTGGACCGGAAACAAGCATCCTGGGACCGGTTTCGGGGATTCACCCCTCATCAGGCAGTCTAGCTTGAATCTAGTGTCCTGGAGAGAACGGCCCCAAGATCCTTGTTTCCAGTCCAGGAAGGACCTGGCCTGGCAGTTCGGACTGGACTGTTCCAATGAGGAGCAGGGTCAAGACTGATTTGCATGTGGCTGGGTTTAAACTGGAATGGCATTGGGAGCAAAAAAAAACATGGATTTAGGCCCAGATCTCTGTACTGGGGTGAATGTTTGACATTGTTCGACATTCTGTCCATCAATTTATCTTTTTGCATTACAGATGCTGACCAGAGGCAAACAGACCTGTTGGAGGCACACTGAAAGTGTGCCCCAAAAAGTGGCACACTGTCAATGCGTCCCTTGAGGGCAGCCCTCTGGAGGAGAAAGGGGTTCCCCTAGACCCCCCCCCAAGCGTCCCTCTCCAGGGGGTGCAGTCATTCACTGCCCTGATTGCTAGGGGCTCTCTCTCCCCACTTCAAAGTGCAGGTTCGTTGCCGTTTGCATAGAAAAACACGAAGCGTTTTTTAAACAGCCACTTTGTATTTCATTGAATAATGGAGCATTACGGGTGCCCACAGGGCAGCGCATTCATCATAATAAGGCGCACTGTCCCTGTTTGTGCCAGGCAACCCTGTCAAAGGTGTGCCATGACACAAACAGGGAAAGTGGGCAATATTTGGAATACGGCTTCTGTAGTGATTCATGAACTGCTGCAAGATTGCTTGCTTGTCCATCCAGTCATGGACAGTCTGTGACGGGATTAACAGGGAGCGACAGGGCTAATATGATTGGATTCCAAGAACCCAATCAGAAACGTATAACAAATGAACCCCCTTGCTGATTCAGCACATCAGATTGACTGCCATCAACCAATGCATACAGATCTCTGTTGTTGGATCCTTCTGATTCGCTACTGGGAACTCTTTCATTATAACAATGGGTAGCCCCTGCCTTTCTGGACCGTTTTACTGTGCAGGATGGTATGACAGTCTGAGAAATGCTTTACCAATATTGGGGCAAGAAATCAACCCTTTGTTCTAGTTTACCTGTGTAAGAAATTGGGTTATTAGTTGAAAGGGTTGGAAGCTCCACTTAAATTATTAACACAATTCTTGTCAGAGTGAACCAGAAACCTCACTAAATAAACCTATGTTTAACTCTCTGATAGCTTGGCACAAAAGCAGTCAGGCTTATATTAGAGTCAATGTTTAAAGTATTTAAGCAGCACTCAATAAAGTGAAAACACAACACCAATAAAATCCCAAACCAACTTAGAAAAATAGAGGATATTTTAATACATAACGTTACACCAAAACAACAAAAATCCAATCAGTAGAACTGGAGAAATTAGTTTTTAAAGTTTTAGGTGAAAATAGCACCAAAAAGCACAAAGCCCCACTCGCAGTTATCTGATCGCGCTGGACTGGGAAAATCTCACCAATTCAGACCGGCCTCAATGGAGCGTGGGTCAGATACAGGGATCACGTTTATCCCACTGAAGAGTTACCTTTTCAAATACGCATGAGGTGCTGCCATTCGCGTAGGCAGAGACTGCAAGGAGGTCATTGTCAACACATGGAACAGATCAGACATCGAGGATGGTCGTTGTTTATCCATTAAGAGGCGGGCAGGAGCTTGATAGTCGACGCAGGCTGTCGCTCTAGACGCGAACAGCAGATCTTGCTAAAGCTTCATGTTGGCAGTCAAAATATCGATTTTTTTATATCGACCTACACTAATATCGAGTTTTTAATATCGTAGGGACAGAATATCGATGTCAAGAATATCGGTGACCAGAATATCGACCTTAAGGTAAGTAATATCGTTTTTTTTTATATCGAAGTAAGTAATATCGAAGTAAGTAATATCGTTAGCAAAAATATCGTTGTTAATAATATCGATATTTATATTAGTGTTATTTATTTTAGTATGTATTTTATATGTATGTTTAACATTTTTTGTAATGTATTTTTATTATTTTTAAATATATGTATTAAATGTTTAGAAATTAGTAATTTTTTTAAGTAAATTTTGCGTTTTAGTATCAGAGCGGGTTGTGGGTTTATAGGGGAATAGGGTGGGAAGTAATTTAATTATAATTAATTAATATGTTTTTATTTATTGTTATTGATTATTAATTTATTGTTAATTAATTGGTAATTAATTTTTTTTATTGATTAATTTATCATTATAATAATTATAATTTAAAAAAGTGTATTTATTGTTATTGTTAATTAATTTATTGTTAATTAATTATTATTTGGTAATTAATTTTTATTAATTGATTAATTGATAATTAAATTAATTATGTTAATTTTTATGTGTAGCGGGTTGTGGTTTTATAGGGGAATAGGGTAGGAAGTAATTTAATTATAATCAATTAATTAATATTTTTTTATTTATTGTCATTGATAATTAATTTATTGTTAATTAATTATTAATTGGTAATTAATTTTTAATAATTGATTAATTTATAATTATATTAATTATAATTAATTGATTATTATTTTTTATTTATTGTTATTGTTAATTAATTTATTGTTAATTTATTATTAATTGGTCATTAATTTCCATTAATTGATTAATTGATAATTAAATTAATTGTGTTCTTTTATGTGTAGTGGGTTGTGTGTTTATGGGGGAATAGGGTGGGAAGTAATTTAATGTTATTTAAGTAAATATTAATTTTATTTTATTGGTATTTGTTATTAATTTTTTAGTTAATAAATTATTAATATGTTATTTATTTTACAAAAATTATTTAATTAATAAGTATGTTAATTTAACCCCTACGCTATCCTACATTTTCCACACTGTTACACTCACTGGAGTTGGAATAGTAACTTTAACCCCTACGCTATCCAACACTTTCCCTACTGTTGCACTCACTGGAGTGGGAATAGTAATTTTTACCCCTACGCTATCCAACACTTTCCCTACTGTTGCACTCACTGGAGTTGGAATAGTAATTTTAACCCCTACGCTATCCAACACTTTCCCTACTGTTGCACTCACTGGAGTGGGAATAGTAATTTTTACCCCTACGCTATCCAACACTTTCCCTACTGTTGCACTCACTGGAGTGGGAATAGTAATTTTAACCCCTACGCTATCCAACACTTTCCCTACTGTTGCACTCACTGGAGTGGGAATAGTAATTTTTACCCCTACGATATCCAACACTTTCCCTACTGTTGCACTCCCTGGAGTGGGAATAGTAATTTTTACCCCTACGCTATCCAACACTTTCCCTACTGTTGCGCTCACTGGAGTGGGAATAGTAATTTTTACCCCTACGCTAACCAACACTTTCCCTACTGTTGCACTCCCTGGAGTGGGAATAGTAATTTTAACCCCTACGCTATCCAACACTTTCTCTACTGTTGCGCTCACTGGAGTGGGAAAAGTAATTTTTACCCCTACGCTATCCAACACTTTCCCTACTGTTGCACTCACTGGAGTGGGAATAGTAATTTTAACCCCTACGCTATCCAACACTTTCCCTACTGTTGCACTCACTGGAGTGGGAATAGTAATTTTTACCCCTACGCTATCCAACACTTTCCCTACTGTTGCACTCCCTGGAGTGGGAATAGTAATTTTAACCCCTACGCTATCCAACACTTTCCCTACTGTTGCACTCACTGGGGTGGGAATAGTAATTTTTACCCCTACGCTATCCAACATTTTCCCTACTGTTGCACTGTTTGGAGTTGGAATAGTAATTTTATTACCTCCGCTATCTAATATTTTTTGTATTATTTTAGTTAATGTAGTATATAATTAATTTTAAAAAGATTAAAAGTAATTTTATTTTTTTAATTTGTTATATATATTTATTTAATTTTTATTTATATTATTGTTTTATGTGTATAGATGTATTTATAATGTATATGATATTTAATTTTTTTTTATAAGTTATTAAAATAATTATTAAAAATTATTAGTAAGTAAGGGGCCCATTACGATACCCGGCGTAAAAAAATCCGCCAGGCATGGAAGAGGCAAAAATCCACCCGCACACACCGCCCGAACACCGACCACGCCATTACGATTACACAAACCGAAAACCGCCATCGGCGGAAAAATCACACAAAATACCGCCCGCCAACGTCCGAGTCGGAGTCAAACCGCCCGCCACGGACGGAAACACGCACGACAACACAAAACCGCCCGCCCTCACGGCCGACACACCGCACGTGAAATTACGATCGCACCGACATGAGCGCGGAAAAACCACAAATATACCGCCCGCCAGCGCTAACAACGCCGATGAGAATCGACACGGCAGAAGCCATGGCGCCCACGTACCTGCACAGAAACCATCCGCACACAAAACCAATAGCACACAACATGGCCAACAAGTCCACACAGCAAGGCACGCACAAATACACAAGCACAGTACACATCCCGAAAACACCCCCCGGACAAACAAAAAATACAAAGGCCAGAACCCCAGACACAACACACCTGAAAACAACAGACCATGAGGACACACCCACATAGGTGAGTACAAAAGCAGCACTCCCACAGACCACAACCCCTTGCTACATTGCAAACCAGAGAGGAGAGGAGAGGACACAGTGACACAGCAAGGACAGCAGCACACCACAGAAACGCACACATCACAACCACCACCACCACCACCACCACCAAACACCGGCACCACAAACCCCCTGCACATTACACAACACACACCGCACCAGCACCACAAACACCATGGCACCACAAAGAATGCCCAAGTACACGCCCATTGAGCTGACGGTCATGGTCGACGAGATCATCAAGGTGTACCCACAAATCTATGGGAACATGGTCCAGCACACACCACTAGCCACCAGAAACAGAATGTGGAACCGGATCGTAGACCAGGTCAATGCAGTCGGGACCCTGCCCAGGAACAGAGGTGAAATAAACAAACGTTGGAATGACGTAAAGAGCCTGGTCAAGAAGAAGGAGGGCAAAAACAGAGAGCTGGCTGCCGTCACTGGCGGAGGGAATCCCGCGCTCTTTAAGACCTTCAAAGCGTGGGAGGAGAAGGTGCGAGTCGTAATACATCCGGAGATCCTCGCCAGATTAGCAGGGGAGTGGAGGCTGGTAAGTACAAACTAATGTATACCAGCACACCGCTATGTACTCACATGCGCAACTACCATGCCACAGCTCCCAGGGACAAACACCCCCATGTCCAGCACACAATACACAACACATCACACACACATGCAACAGACACCACCACACACAGCCCAAACCGAACAACTGTAAGATGCGTGGGGACATGTGTACACTCAGCCAGCCACGTAACCACCAACAGGTCCCCAAATATGCCAGAAGCGCCACAACGAGCACCCACCACACCCATGTGTCCGCCACAGCTGCACTAACCGACAAGTAACAGGTAAGTGGCAGGAACACAAAGTGCAGTGGGTGGGAGGGTGGACAGCCCAAGTACAACACACACCAGGCCCCAGTCCCACAGCACAGCAAGGAGGAGCATCCCCCACACCCCACAGCCACGTGTCAGCCACCGCAGTGCACAACGACAGCCGAAAGGCAGACATCACGGTCCACAGCAATCGGTGTCAGTGGGTGTCCAGCCACCCCCACGACCCACAACACCCCCCACCCCCACAGACCTGCAACATGGAGCACCCCCGCTTAGAGCCATGTGGCATCCAGTACAGTGCACGCACGAACAACTTGCAGGTGGGAAACTGGACAGGGCTGGATTACTGGAGGCATGAGGACCATAACACGACCAACACATGGGACATGTCACGTAGCAGACGAACACGCAGCACCGCCCACCGTCACGAACAAGTGAACAATGTGCACACGGACATGAACAACAGACTCACACCCCACATGACCCATCACAGACATAGCAACACCCAAGGAGCCACGTCTGCATGCACAAGCCACACTGAATATAGTCCCACACGGCAGCCACTGTGCAACTCATCACACACAACCGAAACACCATTGAAGTCCTGTCCATGTAGCCCCTACTGCCTGTCAACCACACACCCCACAACTACGCCTATGTAAGACAAACAACACTAGACGCAACAGAGCGGAACAACATAAATGCACACGAACACCACTGAACCCATCAAACTCACAGACACACCATGCACATACAACATACCATCCATCCCATCCGTCAGCCCCAGTCTCATGAAAGGCATGTCATCCGCACAGCTGCCACACATACAGCAGTCACGCTAAGATACATGCCCATGACCAACCATGTGCCAGAAGTCAATGAAGCGCACGACACACTGTGAGCAACAACACACAACATGGGCCACACCCCCCCGAGCACTGCAGTGATGCACATGGCACAGGGCAGCACGCACACCAAGGAGATGGGACAACTGCAATACGTTGGCTGGCACACAACCATCACTCACTCATAACGATGCGTCCAATGCCATGTCCAGTAATCACAACAGACAGCAAATATGCAGGCCATGTCAAGCATGCACACACCTCAAACCATGCACTGTCATGCTGCCACAACACATGTCACGTTCGGCACCCATGGCTCACAGCATGTACCCCAAAAGCATATTCCCTCCCAAATGCGAATCTGGGGCATGGCCCCCATGTTGCCATATGCGTTCCTAAGCGTTCCATTTGAACCCCAAAAGCATATTCCCTCCCAAATGCGAATCTGGGGCATGGCCCCCATGTTGCCATATGCGTTCCTAAGCGTTCCATTTGAACCCCAAAAGCATATTCCATCCCAAATGCGAATCTGGGGCATGGCCCCCATGTTGCCATATGCGTTCCTAAGCGTTCCATTTGAACCCCAAAAGCATATTCCCACCCAAATGCGAATCTGGGGCATGGCCCCCATGTTGCCATATGCGTTCCTAAGCGTTCCATTTGAACCCCAAAAGCATATTCCCTCCCAAATGCGAATCTGGGGCATGGCCCCCATGTTGCCATATGCGTTCCTAAGCGTCCCATCTGAACACCAAAAGCAAAGTACAAACCAGACCCAGGATGGGCCAGGAGCCCGCATACACCAGAGTCACAATAAGTAGGGGCACAGCAACACACCCATCGGCATGGCCAATCCGTCCCCTGCCACATGTGCACAGCACACAGTCCCATTGCCAAGCACACACAACTACAGATGCTACAGCCACACACACGCCTCCGGGAAACCCATGTACGAGATTGCACGAACTGTTAATGTCAGACGACAAATACATACTTCGCCAGGTGCAACACAATAACAAATCTCATTCTCTCCACAGGTGATGAACTGCTGGATGCTGGGGATGGAGCCAGCAGCCAGCACAGCCAGCCTACAAGCCCCCAACGAGGACACACGGATCTGGAGGATCTGTCCTCCTCTTCGGACACGGACCACCAAGCAGGCCCATCTGGTGTGGCAGGGCCCAGCCGCTCCCCAGGACCCCTCCTACCCACCAACCCATCATCCAGGGCTGCTGAACATTCCCAGCCCCCTGCTGCCACTGTCGTTGCGGCCACACCCACGGTCATTGTGGCCACTACCACTGCCGCAACCGCCACCATCGCCGCACCGACCACCACCGCCGCCACCACCACCACGTCTTCGCTGGCACCAGCCCCAGCGCAGGTGGTGGCCCGGCCGACTGGATCCACCCTGGGAGCCACAGCGAGGACCGTGGTGAGCAATGTGGCTAGTGGGCAGGCCGGTGGCAGCAGGACTGGTAGGAGGAGCAGGGTCAGGGAAACGCCAGCCTCCCCTGGGAGCCATGCCCTGCCTCAAATGGCCAGAGTCCTTGGGGCCTATGAAGAGGCCCAAGGACAATGGGTCCGGTCTGCTTCAGACACGCGTGAGGTGCTGGGGGTGCTGAGGTCCATGGACGCCCGTATGGGCCAACTCGTGGACCTCATGGGCCAGCTGGTGGTGGCGGTGAGGTCACAGCCAGGGACAGCAGCTCCCCCTCCGCCACCACCTGCCGGGGCGCAGGGTGGAGCAGCAGTGTCCAGTTCCCCTGCGTCCACAGCCAGTGAGCACACCTCAACCACCAGCATGTCGCAAGCAGGCACCCCCTCGCAAACGTGGAAGGGGCCGTCCGAAGTGGAAACAGATCTCCCGGGAGGACTTCGCACGCTCCAAACGCAAGTGAGGCAGCCAGCCAGCCTTCCGCCAGCCTTCCTTGACCAGCCACTGCATTGACTTGGACTACGATCCCACTCCACACAGCCATCTGGATGGCATGTGTGTGTTGGACTATGGACATAGAACCAGTGGGTACACCCTGAGCATCACGCAGCCATGACCGACAGCTCATTGTCACTGCACGCACCACTTTTGTCATCACCTTACACACAATCACATGTCACAGTTTGAAATAAATGCACCTTTTACACTAACTGCTGTTTGTGCCCTGTGTTTTATTTGTACGGAATACAACGGCCACCTTGGGCGGAAAGGCACCTGATGCGTGGCATGGCAATTGAATCCGGAGGGCCTGTAGGGACCTAGGGGTGGGAGACAGAACAGGAGCACATTCAATGAGTGTGTCACACACCCATCACACAGTACATGTCAACAACTACAAGCAATGTACACACATCGCACAGAGCAATAGGGCACAATGCCACAGCCACCAACAGTGGCATACTACCCTGGCCATGGAGCGTTGACACACAGCACGCAGTGAACAAACGGCCACCCTGACACAGCACACACACACCTGCACAGATACAGCCACATCAGCCGTCGTACATGGACACTCACCGTCAAGTGAAGTAGCGGGCGATGAGCTGCTGCCGCACATTACCAGCTTCCTCCTCTCCGCTGTCCTCCTCACTCGAGCTGTCCTGGTCTGCGGGCTGGGGCCCTGGTTGATCTCCGTCATCCACGATGAGGGGATCTGCTTCCGAATGGCCAGATTGTGCAGCATGCAGCACGCCACCACTATCCGGCACACCTTCTGTGGGGAGTACGCCAGCGCACCCCCGGTGCGGTCCAGGCACCTGAACCTGGACTTGAGGAGGCCAAGGTACGCTCGACCACACGTCTGGTCCTCCCATGTGCCTCATTGTAGCGATCGTCTGCTGGGGTGCGAGGATTCCTCAATGGACTGAGCAGCCATGCCCCATTCGGGTACGCAGAGTCACCTGGGTGTGAGGGACACAGAGAACCGTTGCTATTCCAACTGGACAGGGGACAGCATCGCACAACCAGCACGCTACACCACTCCACATACTCACCGACAATACAGGCACGATCCTGTTGCATATTGGACATCAGTCGTGGCAAGATGCTGTTGCGCATTATGTGTGCGTCATGGGCCGAGCCTGGGAACTTTGCACACACGTGGGTGATCACCATGTCCGCAAGGCACACCACTTGCACATTCAGGGAGTGCGTGTGCTTCCTGTTGCGGTACAGGTGCTCAGTGGCCTGTGGTGGAACAAGGCCGACATGTGTGCAGTCAATGGCTCCAACGACGTGTGGGATTCTGCCAAGGGCATAGAATGCACCCTTCACTGCCGCCAATTCACGAGCCCTGGGGAAGCGGATGTACCTGTTTCGGTACAGCATCATGGCTGCCAGTACATCCCTCAGCACCTTGCTGAACATGGGCTGGGACATCCCTCCTCCAATGCCCACTGTGTGCTGGAATGACCCAGTGGCGAAGAAATGCATGGCGGCCATCACCTTAGCCGTGGGGGTGACAGCAGTCGGATACACCCTGCGGGGACGGAGATGGGGTTCTAACATGGCACACAGTCGATGCAGGGTTGGCCTGTCGAGCCGAAACTTCCTAATAACCTCTGTATCGTCCATGTCCGCCAGCAATTGGTATGGGCGGTCAATGTTCGGTCTCCGCCTAGGGACAATGGCAGAGGACACATGTCAAAGCAACACGACACATAGCAATTTCGCATACACATCACTGACATGACTGAGCAAGCACATGAGCCACAGCCCAGCTGTCAAGCTGGGACGGCACGGCCACAATACACTTACACAGGTCTCCCAACAATGGCAATGGCTAGTGATACAAACCACTGCCATGTGCATGCACATGGGGATCTAGGCCCCAATGACTTGCGGGCGTGCTGATGGGGACTGACTGCATATCCGTCAAGCGGCAACGCCACGGCAACATGAATGTCTGCTGAGCATGGAACTGCTTCCGCGGCTGGATGAGTATGGCACACGACGACGACGATGTGGGCACAGGCTGAGCGGCCAAAACAAGTGGGACCTGTGGCACGAGGGGATATGAGACAGTAGTAGGTGTCAGCACTGCACCCTATGTACAGCACTGTACGGATCACACCTCCCGAAACATTGACAGGTGTCCACATTGACAGCCCCATGCCAAGACGGCTGTGTGCTTGCAGCCACACGTCACAGGTGAGAGGTTACATTGCACGTGCCAGGTGGCAGACGTACATAGTGGGAGCTGGCATGTGTGTGCATGTGTCTCCTGTTCAGTATCCACCAGATGGGCGCTGACTCTGTACTGACCATTGGACACAGCATGTTCCGTGGAAGGCTTGTGTGTGGGATGGTGGCACTGGATGTGCCTCCGTTGGGTGGGGGCCATGCACAGGGCGGGTACGTCGATGATTGCGCATTGTTGGTCACGGTGGGTGCACCAACTGAGATGTGTTGCCCTGTGTTCAATTCCTATGTCCGCATGATGATGGACTGTAGATGTGGGCAGACTACACATTGGTCGATGTGCTGTCTATATGCATGTGCCTTCACACCAGGCACAGCTGCCCCTGCACATGTGACCCCTGCTGGACTCGCTGCTGGGTCTGTGGAGCTGATGCACCTTCTGCGCGTGGGGCGGACAGCTCTCCTCACTTCCCTCATTGCGCATGTCATGACTTTGCCGCAGGTGACATGGATCATGGAGGGCCCACATGTACGCGTGGGTAGGCTACACATGATTGTACACTGGTCGCCACCCCCAGTCAGTGTTTCGAATGGGAAGGTTGTCGTGCTGGTGGTATGTTCGATGTGGCGGATGGGCGGGCCTAGGTGCGGGCTTACATTCCGGACATGGGGGGGTAGTTGGATTGGCGACTAGTTGCAGTACACACGGGACACGTCTCTTCCTTTCCACATCTGGGTCATCCCTTGTACTAACTGACAGTGATACAGTCATCTTCGCCCCAGCCCTCATGTCCTCCCCTCGCTCCCCCAATATGCATGCTCACCTGCGAGGCTAGCGCTTGCACAGGCAGCCCCAAGCTCGCACCAGAGAGGGCAAGGAGTTTATGTGTGGGTCCAGTTGCACGAGTGGGCTGTCTCAGGGTATGATGTGTTGCGGGACGCCGTCCACCTGCGTGGTGCCCCAAATGGAGACCCGGCCTGCATGGACTATGCATCACAGTCTTCGCCTTCCGGATCCGCCACCTGCGACACCCAGTGGCTGTGGCTGCCCTTGCGGCCAGGCCGCGTCCGTCTGTGACTGATGGCCCACACATTCACTCTTTGGCCTCTCTGGGGAGGGCTCGGGGGTGGTGGCGCACGCGCTTGCACTTAGTCGCAATGGCATGTGGCTTGGTTGGTATGATGGGCAATGGATGGGATGGTGCGAGCCACCTCCCGTGACGTCAGTGCTGCTCGTGCTGTGGTGCGTCCCCCTACACTTCCATTTGACTTGTGCCATGCTAGACGTTGAGGTTCTATTGCCTGCGTGATATGACCAGGAGGAGCGCGAGGAGACCTCTCACACACCATGCTCCACTGCCATCCCGTGCCCTGTATCGCCTGTGCGGATTGACTATGTTGGGGTTACACCTGGTCGACTGGGGCTGTGTGTGCCTTGTCAAGGGGCATGGCGGGCGCACAACAGGATCCAGCTTGTCCACAGAGGGTGGGCTGAGGTGCGCCTGGTACCGCTTTGTACGTGTGCCCGGCTGCTGTGCACACACGTGTTCACTCCCCCCGACAGGTGTCCTCTCACAATGCCCAGGGAAGTGGTGGTGTACTGTTCATGACCCCTCCCAACACGGCGTGCTCCAACTTGGCATGTGCGCATCTACCCGTCGCACCCACCCACCTGAGCACTGCGTCCATACGACTTCACACGACACATGTGTGTCTTCCACAGTAGTGCTACTCATTTGCGTTGACATCCAATACCAGTGGACTACATGGTCATGTCACGACTGCCGTGTACTTCACATACTCTCATCCTCTCTCATTCGTACTTGTGAAATGAGTCAGCGGAGACAGTTTTGGTTTCAAACATTATATTGAGTCTTCTGTCCTCTGTGATGCAGTATAGTGGACACTACTGGCAGCGGAATACATGTTGAGGATATACTGAGCATGATTGCAAATGGGATAGGGTGTGGGGTTACATGTGATTGGCTGTTGCATGTGGGATGTGGGCTTCAGAGTGACATCTGCTTGGCCAAGGCTGTGCTAATGTACATTTACGTATAGCTGCGGAGCTGCGGACTTTGACACAGACGGTATACATGTAGCCTACCAGACCGCTTGGCATCATGGGCACAGTCCATCTCAGTTCCATGTGACAGGTTTGCTGCGGTTGTTCCTCATGCACGCGTGCATGTGAGATGACATCAGGGCATGGGCTTGCGTGCATGCAGCGGCGTGCCACTTGTTGTTGCAATGTGGTGGTTACTGGACATGTCACAGTCACTGGGGTCGTGTTGTTGTTGTATGCACTTGTCGTCCATGCAAAGGTCCTGGTATGGGATTCCCGGGGCGGGGGTGGGAGGGTGCAGCACCCACAGACTCCAGGCGACCTATTCATGTCCACTGAGCGGTGTGTGTGTCCATGTGCGCTGGATCCATGTCGTGTCCTGGTTGTTCGTGCAGTTCCGTCCATGTGGGTGCGATACACAGAGCCCATGCCACTGCCTCCCACGATGCATGCGGTGTTCCTGGATGTGATGGGGAACAGTGTGCATGTCCCGGTCATATCCGATGTCATGGCGATGTCGTTGATGGTGTGGTTACAGTTGCCGGTCGTTTGGTATGGCTGTTGTGGTGGTGACTGGCCAGTCCGTGCGGAAGCTAAGCATGGGTGCGGGGTTGGACATCATAGGTCACTCGGGGAACCTGCGTTGTGGTCCGACGAATTGACAGGTTGTCAGGTATGCGATGCCGTCCAGCAGGGCTTCCATGTCATTGGTGGTGTACATGTTTGCCAGCCAATGTAGCGGATGGTGGCTGTCAAGGTGTTGTTCGTAAGTTGTCCCTTGGAGGACCATGATGGGGCATGCTGGGTGACATTCGATGTAGCTGTTCTCGATGATCCGTCGTGTGGAGGCACAGTGGTCCCATTTCAGTGCGGGTGCGATGTTGGCCACATACGCCATGCCCCCATAGGCAGAGCAGGCCCTGTCGTGTGCGTCCAGAGGGAGGAGTAGTGGTAGCAGGTCCGCCTTCAGACATGCCGGGTTGGAGAGGCATATCTCGACGGGATGCTGGTATGGACACCTCCGACAGTAGAAGACGGGCATGACGCAGCTGAACAATGTGATGCGGTAAGTCAGTCGGTAACTTACGTTCAGCAGGGACAGGAGATCGCATCCCAATGTATGGAACAGGTTGGTTTTGTACAGCTTGAGCTGTTCGGCGTAGTTGGGTAGGTGTGTTGCGGTTGCCATTTCCCAGCGGTGCGTTGTGGTGGCGTGCTCCGGCTGTGTGTGCAGTCTGCAATGTGCACGCTCCGAGGTTGCTGTGAGCTCTGTGTAGTCGTAGGGAGACAGGACTTGTGTTCTGTTTGCTTGTTTGGAGGACACGGGCCCTCTTCCCACATGCTTCTCAGACAGTTCAAGGTCAGTGATGTGTGACTCCTTCCAATTAACTTGCATGTGGCCGACATGGGGGAGTGTTTTCTTCTTTCTTCCCCGTCCGTTGTGTGCTTCTGTGATATGCGCTATCTGCCCTGTGGTCGGTCTCCTCGGCATGCCTGTGTTGGTCTATTCTTGGACAATGGCTGTATTCACCGGCTTCTGTCGTAGGGCTGTGGTTTCGGAGTTGGAATGGAAGGTCATTCAGTGCTGTCTGCTCTCCCTTGTGTGGGCGGCAGGCTGCCTTTCCGCTCTGCGTTGGGCCTTGTGTGTGAATGTTATTCTTGGGCCACCTGTTGTCGGTCCCCGGGCTCTTTGGTGTTCCGTTTTGTATGTCTTGTTCATATGTGCAGGGTGGTATGGGTGTTTCAGTGTGGTACTGGCGTTCCTCTTCCCGAAGGAGCCCTGCTTCTCCTAGTTGGTGTTGCCGCCGCTGTGTGCTTCGCCATGTTTGTTACACTGGGGTGTGTCCTGCTGTTGCGTGTCTTCACTGACATGTGTGCGTCGGTTGTGTGGCGTTGGGTGTTGTCCATGAATTGGGCGTTGGGGACATGTCTGTGGCAGGCCTGTCACATGTCATGTGCGTTCGGGGTGGGGCTGATGTGTGTGCTGCTTGGTTGTGTCCCTGTGTCTGTGTGCGACGCATGCATGGCGCTGCGGTTGGCCTCTGCGTTGTGCGCATGTGTGGCGGCGTCATCGGCGCTTTGGGGCCGTGACGGGGTGGTTGGTTCCTAGTCCCAGGTGGTGTGTACACATGTGTTCCGCGATGTTACGATTTGGCCTGTGTGTCATATGTGGATGCAATGGTGGATGTGTTGTGTACACGCGCTGGTGGGGGTTGTCCGCTTTTTCCGCCCTTGCACTGTGTGCGCTGTTTGCGTGCACTTGTTGTGTGTGTGCCTACCTGCGTCTCCGCGGTACGTTGCGTCCTTGGTAGTGCATCAGCAGGAGCATGGGGAGGGCCTGCAGTGCTGGATTCATGCTCGGGGAGCCGCTTCTTCGTTGTCCGTGCTCGGCGTCCGTGTTACCGCTTCGGTTTGTCGTACGGTATCTCTTGGCCGTGGGAGCCGTTTGTTTGCGGCATCGTAATTTATGCGCCGGGCGGGACGTGTTTTCGTCGGACGGTGTGTGTCAGTTGGGCTGCGCCGCTACGTGTACGGGCGCACTTTGATGGCGGACGGTGTTGCTGGCTTGCCGGCGGTGTTTGGCCTACTTTTTGCATCGTAATTGGACGGGCGTGTGGACTGCTGCGTGCCGGCGGTAACTGGTGCTTTTTGCATCCGCCAGCACGGCGGTGGTGCTTCCGCCCGCCATCGTAATGAGCCCCTAAGTATATATATTATATATTATATGTATATGTTTAATATATTTTTACATTACATATATATTACTTATAATTTTTAAACATTTTAAAATATTTTTAAATATGTTTATTTTAATTATATGTATTATTTACTTTATTTTACATTATTTTTTTAACTTAAATAAAAAACGATATTTTTAACAACGATATTTTTGACCGATATTTTTTTTTCAATATTTTTGGACTTAACATAATGTAGATAGGATGTCGATATTCTTGACTTCGATATTCTTGCGTCGATATTTCTGTAGGTCGATATTCTGACCTTCGATATTTTGTCAGTGATTCCACAGGCAGTCATTTCTTAGCGCAAAGAGGTTACTTTGCAGTCATGAGGAGCCCGACACTTCTGTACCTTCACCTGTTCTTCACTAGGAGTACACTCTGTTGCCAGCCAAGGGTCCAGGACCTGGGGGCACCTCTTGGGACTCAGGACTCCAGCAGAGACCAGCAGCAGGGCTTAGGCAGGTTCAGTTGGTGCTGGTCAGCTGGGCAATTGCAGGGAGCCCTCTGGAAGTTCTGGTGTCGCTGCAGCTCAAAGAGTAGTCCAGACAACTGACCCTTGTAGTCACTTCTGGAGCGCCTGGGTTCAAGGCAAGCAGGTCCAATCTTCCTTCTTCAGACAGCAGGGCAGTCTTTCTTCTGATTCTTCCACAGGTCCAGAAGTGTTCTGATGAGAGGTTCTGAAGCTGCCACTATTATACCTGGTGCCAGCCTTTGTGTAGGGGAACTCTCTGGCCTACTCCCATAACTAGTTCTGACGAGTTCCTCCCCTTGTCTTCTTGATCTCCGGCTCCATCTTTGTAAGCAAGTATCACAGGTAAAAAAATTCCAACTTTCAAAATATGGCATTTTCTGAACATTAAATTAAAATTAGGGGTGGTTGGAACTTGCAGAGTTTTATTCCATGGAGCTACATAAAAACTCTGCGAAATTCTGCAGCTTTCCACGAGCGGGCAGAAACTGGCACATCGCCCTGCTTGCACTGATTTTTAGCGCCAAGA
Source organism: Calotriton arnoldi (assembly GCA_963921515.1). Classification (NCBI taxonomy): domain Eukaryota; kingdom Metazoa; phylum Chordata; class Amphibia; order Caudata; family Salamandridae; genus Calotriton; species Calotriton arnoldi. Next base: position 200,154 of record CAWUFW010012659.1, on the reverse strand, counting down.
GTTTGTTTACCACTTCAAAATCAGTGCGAATGGCACCACAGGACATGCCAAAGGGCACTGCTTCTTTGCTGTCTCTCTAGAATATTTTCTTCTCAAACAGCAGCTTTCTCAACGCAAACGGTCGTGTCTGCCCGCGTTGAGAAAATCTTGTCGGTGCCGTTCTAGAGCCCAAAATGACTCAGATGCTCGCTGACTTCTCACTACAACCAACAATACAACCATATTACTCAGTTATGAATGGTAACTACCTGACTCCACATTCCAAAAGCGCTAGGAGATGCAAATTCACTAGGAGTGCTAGGAGACGCAAATTCTTGCTCGCGCTCCCCAACTCGGTGAGCCTCTTACAAGAAAAAACTCTGCCACACAGAGGTTGGTGCAGTTTTGCCAGAACTCTGTGTTACAAGCGTAATGCAGAGTGGACAAAACTCTGCGGACTCTGCTGGCAGAGCAGAATTTATCACCCAACCCTATTTAAAATCCGACATTAACATTAAAGAGTATTTTAAATTATAATTAATTTGAGTGGAAACAGCATTCCTCTATCTAATCCCAGACTGAAGTTATCTTTTATGAAGTGTAAAAAGGTAACCCACCATTAGTCTATGGGAGAGATATGCCTTACAACAGTGAAAAACGACTTTAGGGGGTTTTCACTGCACTACAGGGTGCAGTGCAGTTCAGTGCAGTGGCAGGCCTGAGACATGTTTTACAGTGCTACTGTAGTGAGTGACACAATGAGTGCTACAGTCCACCAACAGCATTTAATTTACAGGCACTGGGTAAAGCAAGCACCATATACTAGGGACTTACAAGTAAATTAATGGTGCCAGTAGGGTGTCGGCAAGTTTTGCCATGTTTAAAGGAGAGCGCACAAGCACTTTGCCTCTGGTTAGCAAATATAAATTAGTTGAGCCAAAAATCACAGAATGGAGTCAAAAAGGGGAATACCATGTCAAGGATGTCACGTCTAATAGCTGGCATTTAATGAAAAAATGCCCCAGATGATTAAATATAGAGCCTTTCTAGTAGTGAATACTTTATTAATATTGTTACTCATTTTACAGTCACATTGGAAGCTTCATGGGTCTGCTTAGAAGAAGCAAGAAGGCAGCCAATAAAAAATAAGAAACAACAAGCAACCATCCATTGTGCAACCGCAACAGCAAACAAATAACACAGGAATTCAAAAAACAATATGAGCAGTAGGTGGTGGGAAAGCCATTCAGATTCGTTATTTAAAACAAAGGTTAGGCAAGGTCAGCTTGCTGGGAAATAACGGGAAGTACTATTTATTTCAATGCCACCGTCTCTGAGAGCTACAATCTGCCGGATAAACAGACCAGAGCACACCATCCGCGCTCCACCGCCCCTGCAGGGTAAGTGTTGGGTGTTTATTTTGGTTCTTGTGCTTTGTATGTTCATAGTTGTGCGTTTATCTCGCACAGCAGCGCTGAGAATCCACAGACTCATGTGATTTTATGATATCAATCTACGTCACTTTTTTACAGCTGTGCGCAGCTGCGAAGTAATTCCTTATAACCTCCTGATCTGACTCTTGCAGGGTGGTCACCTTCTAAAGTGAAAAATATCAGCCTGTTGTTCAAATGTTGAGAATCTAGGCGAGCCAACCTGCTATATGGATCGGATTTTTTCAACCTCCCCCCCCCGCATTCTTCTTTACATAGCTAGTCTGACTTGCTTTGCTTTTAGTGATCAATTAGGAATAATTTAGACAGCGCTAAAATACTTTAAAGACTGACTCTTAGAAGTGATAGAAATGACCACCTCTTGTAGCCCCAATTACAAGCTGCGTGGTACTGGGGCATATTTCCCGCATACATTTATATGTGAAGATACCATTACTGTGCGGAATCACTCCAGTACGGTGCAATTATGAGTTTAGCCCCATGGAATGGGGAATTACTGTGTAGGACCGATTTGTTCGGTTGAAAAACGCATGGAAGTCCCCATTCCTTTGGGTTTTTCCTCATACATTTACCACCTGTTCTGAGCAGGTGGAAAATGTACGCAGGGACCGGTGCCAGTGTGGGAGGGACTGGGGGGATTTTGAGGAATGGAAGGAAACATTTTTTCTAGCAGGGGGAAGCGTTGTCACCTCCCAGGTTACCCATAGCACTGGGCAGTTGTAAACTCATTCAGGGGATGTAAGCAAGCATTCTTTGCCCGGTCATCAGAACTTTGCATTCAGCCGATTCAGAATTATGTGCAGCTATTGACCTGAGAGGCAGCGGCGACTGGCATTTAGGCAGAGTGAGGGGCGGTCAAATGGGTGGTGGTTGGGTGCATGCAAGCAGGGTGAGTGTAAAGAAAAAGAAAAACAAGCATTTGCAATGCAATAGGTCTCACATTTACGAAACTCTAGTAAATGCGAGACGTATTGCATTGCAAATGCTTGTTTATAAAAACACCCATGCAGCAATTTAACTTTAACTTTAATGGCGGCCGAGCCCCTTTACTTAGACGAGCCGTGTCTAAAGAAAGTGGAGCGGCGGCCATTAAAGTGAAAGCACGGTATGGGGCGCTTTTACAAAAAAAGGACCCCAAGCCGCGCTTTCACTTTAATGGCAGCCGCGCCCCTTTCCTTAGACCCGGCTTGTATAAGGAAAGGGGTGTGGCCCCCATTAAAGTGTAAGTGCGGCATGGGGCAATTAAAAAAAGACACGGCCATCACTATCAGCGCAGCGCGTTCTTTGTAAAAAAAAGAATAATAAAGCATTGCGAGAGAGCGTGTCCTGCCTGCAACAGCAGTCATGTGAAAACCATTAAACGAAATAGTGCTCGGAGGCTGTAATTAAAGCCTACTGAGCAACAACACAAGTAAAAGGGGGTGTCCTCATGAGAGGTTACAAAATAAGACAAGGTGGTACTAAGGAGGGGCTACTAAGCCTATTGACTAAGGAAAAATATGAGCGGAGAGTAGGCGGAGCTTCAAGTCCATACCTGAATACAGCATGCCTTGCAGAGCAGCGCATGCGCTGCCCAGACTGAACCTAATAACCACTTACCTTGCTTGCTGCACAACTCCGACGTCCTCCTCCTGTCGTGTTCTGCTCTGTCTCCTCAATTCCCCTAACCAATCATGGCGCTGCTCTCATGCTGGTAACCAACATGAGAGCAGTGCCATGATTGGATGGAGCGGACTGGCTGGATGCTCCTTCAGGCCCTGAAAGCCTGTGCTTGGTCTCCACTCAGCTGTTCAAGACAGCTGAGTGGAGAGCTTCAAACTGTGTGTGCATGTCACTTTGGCGGCGCAAGACAGCCAGCCAAAGTGACATGCGCTCTTTGGAACATCCAACCAGCCACTGCTCCTGTCCTCTGCTACCAGTCGGCAGCAGAGAACACGCCCTGCATGTCTTTGGGGTCAGGGCAGGCAGTGCAAACAACAGTAAAAAATAAAATGACATTGAAATCTTTTCCTTGCCATTTTATTTTTTCCTGCGCGGCTCTAAGTGGGATTGGGGGCGACGCTTCCCTGCCCTTGTGCAAAACCCACCACTGCGTGAGAGGGATAGTTTGTTGTGACAACCTTGCTTTTGATCTGCTTGTTTGCACCAAAGGACGATAATCCAGTGAATTTTTCAATGTTAACGTTCGTGATGTATTATGTGATCCCATGCAATTGCTCAGGAAGCTCCTAATGGTGCGCAAATCTTGCCCACTCCCTCAAATTCTGTGTGAGAATAAGAGCCTTGAATGCCATGACCTCAGCGCCTGAAGCTTGATAAAAGTCCCATTTCCCTGCTCACAAGGCTCCTTTTTGATACACCAACATCTAATTCCTTTACCCCAAACCCCCCCCACACACTGACTATCGTAGACTTTCTCTCAGCCATCACCTGAAGTTGGCACTTCATGCCTATAGTTGGCACCCCTTCCAAAACAAGAATAACAAACCCTACACCTCTTCTGGTTTATATCCTGTATACAGTGCTGGTAATGGAAAAAAATACTCTGTGATTCCTTGAATGGGGGATTAAAGGGTGGCAGCAGAAAGGAGGTGTAGTCCAGGCAGAGACACAAGAAGCAGAGTCTGACAGTCAACTTAGACATTTATTTTTTTAAACTCTGCTCCAAAGACATTAGCAACCAGGACAATTGTGATAGTAAATAACACTTGGTCACAAACAAGCTCTAAATTTTAAAAGATTTTACAGACTAGGGGCCGTATGTATAAAAGGTTTTAGCTGACGCAAACAGTAAATCAGGCAGTCTAGCGACCGCTAAATAGCCTTTTGACACGTACTAACTCTATTTTGCGAGTCAGTAAACTGTTACCGACTCGCAAAATAGGGTTTGCCAGTCGGTATTAGGAGGGGCAGTGTCAAGGGCGTCCCTTCCTAATAGCGAGTCGCACAGTGGCGGCTGCTGCACAACGAAAGTGAGGGGATTGGGGGAGGGGGTAGGACAGGACGGGGAATTCAGGGTAAAAATAATATTTAAAAAACTTACCACTCGCTGCCTGATGCCGACGGCCGCCTCAGTGCTTCACTTCCGACAGACTCTGGGAAGTCACAGACTCCCCACCCAATCCAGACACTGCTCTCATGCTATGAGAGCAGCACCAGGATTGGTCTGAGCGGCCTGGTCTGCCACTCAGACAGTGCCTGGGAACCTACAACTTTTCTCCAACCCGGCTGTGCAGCACAGGTAGGTTGGAAAAATAGTAGTGTGCATGTCTGTTTGGCTGGCCTAAAATGGCTGTCCAAACTGACATGTGTACTTCTAAGTGCCCACCACTCCTCCATGTCATGGCCCGGCTCCGCCCTGCACACATGCATGTCTCAGCCAGAGCCCATCACAGAAAAATATAATTATATTATTGTTTTAATATAATTTCATTTTTCTGTGACTGACTCGGACAAGTGGGGCGACACTCCTCTGCCATTATGGAGGAGCCGCCCCTGGAGTCGCAGGGGGATGTATGGATGTTTTGAGACCGGAATGCGGTTGCAAAACATTTGCAGTTTATCGCCTACTTCAAGTAGGTGGTAAGCAAGTCGCAAATTGGAGGGGGTCCCCAGGGAACAACTGCCTACTCTTAAAAAATGAAACTGAAACTTTTCATTTTTCTTTTTGAAACACATCCCTTTATTCTTTAAGGTAAATAGGCTGCCTTTAAAAGAAACAACAAAACGTTGCTTTATTTAAAAGCAAACACAGACATGGTGGCTGCTGACCCCAGTAGGCCACCATCCCTGTGTTTTTAGCGATTCCCAATGGGTTGCAAATTGCGATCTACCTCATCAATATTGATGAGGTAGGTCAATAGCGACCCCATTAGGAATTGCTAAATGTGTCTGAGACACATTATTACATCGCATTTTGTGACTTCCTAATTGCGAGTTGCATAAAGTCGCAATTAGGAACTCGCAAAATGAATCAGTTGTACATGTGACCTAAGAAACCTGCAGCTGTAGTCTTTGTTTGCCCAGCAATTTCCAGGGTCTAATAACAGTAAGATATAACTCTAGTGGTTAAGGCTCTTAATGGAAAAATCTGCAAGCCATTGAGTCAGAGGTTTGACTCATCTTAAAATAGTACTGTGGGTTAATGTGCCTGCTGCAAAACACAATATGTAACATGCAGGTCACAGATTTGTGCATTGTGTAGACAGCTCAGTGGGGTTTTTTTTCTGCAGATATCCTTGTGTTCTCCCCTTATCTTAAAGCCCTAACTGGCTTTAGGATAAGGGGAGAAGCAAAGGGGCCATATTTTTTTGAAACATACCCAAGCACCAATAACTAGCAATCCCACTACAATGAAGGAACATAACACTGCCTAACTCCCAACGCCATTGGTTGAAATTGTACTGACACAAGAAGGCCTTTTAATCTTTCCTTTGCACATTTGCACCTTCAGTGATTAACCTCATTCGTATTATCTCAGTGTTATTAAGACGTGACACCAAAGGTGTGGGTAGAAGAAGTACTTTATCCCAAAACAAAGGAGCCCAGGTCCAGTAAGTCCTCCTGCTGTTACTTATAACTCGAAGTGCCGGAAGCTGCGTTGGTTGAAACCCACAGAGAGAAGAGCTGGAACATGGAACGCATAACAAATAATAGCATGTCGCATGACAGGTAAGTAAAAGTGCATTCAAACAAACATGGGGCGTAGTTCCAAAACACTACATAATCTTTCCCATTTACAAATGAAAGAAGTGAAACAATTTTATTAAAACACACAACAGAAAGCACATTGAAACCTTGATGTTTGTTGATCAATGCAAATAAAAATCCTTGAACTTTGGCGGCATGAACACATTACGAGACACCCTAGCCTTTTGTACAGATGATGCAAGGTCTGTTTGTTCATCAGAAGATATCTGATCATCTACCATACCATCAGAACCAGAGTCATTCAATGAACCACAGGAAGTCTCTTCCTGGACATGAGAACTTCTATTATCTCGAGATTCAACTTCCTGTGAATCAAATGAGAAAGAGTCTGAAACAGTTGACTCCAAAACCTTATCACTTCCTGGAACGCAGGATGAAGTCTGGTCTAGGACAACTCTCTCCCCGCAGCTCCGCTGTGCCGGCTCTTGCCTCCAGACCCGACCTCCTCCTTGGGAGGTTCGAGGCTGCTGCCCGCTCCTGCGCCTGCTGCCCGCTCCAACTGGGACCAGACTGCCTGCAACCACCGTAACCTTTCTCAGCTGTTTTTTTCTTAATTTTTCGCTGTTGTGCCACTGTTATTGTTGCCATCTGTGTCGTGCTCTAATTCCACAACTGTTTTTATTTTCTCGTGCCTGCCTGTTCTTTTCACCTTTCGCCGCTGCTGCCCCTGCGGCCCCTACCCCCCCGGAATTCCCCCCGGAATTCCCCTCCGGAATTCCCCCACTCCCGCCTCCCAGCCTCTCCTCCCTCCCACCTCCCCTACTTAATGGCGGCCGCTGCGTGGTGCGCAGCAGACGCGCGCAGCGGTCGCGCCGCCGGCGCGCCAAAGGCAAGCCCATCTGCGCCCGTCCGCGACCCGACCGCAGCCAGCACCAGGAACTCTGGACCTCCCACTACCCATCGCTACGACACCACCACCCTCCTCGCACTGAACCCTGGAAGACTTAGAGAATGCCAACAGGCCTCGCCGAACACGACACACGGCCAGTTCTCCTGCCTCCACTGCCGCCAGACCCTCACCGCCACCCTGGCCTCCAACACCGCCGATGCCAACACCGGGGACACACTAAAATGCATCCTCCTCAACGTACGCTCCGTACACAAACACGCCATGTAAATCTGGAACCTACTCGACTCTCTCTCGCCCGACATCGCCTTCTTCACAGAGACCTGGACCAACGCATCCTCCGCCCCCGACATCAGCACCGCCATCCCATACAAGATCCAGAGGAAAGACCGCCCCACCCACCCAGGAAGGGGCCTCGCCATCGCCCACAAGAGCACCCTCCGCCTCACCACCTCCAGCGAAACCTTCCCCTCCGCCGAACACCTGCACTTCCAGATCCAGACCACCCCAAAGCCACACTCCGAGGAACCCTCATCTACAGACCCCCGGCCCCCGAACACCCTTCGCCACCACCATCACCGACTTCCATCGCACCCCACGCCATCGCCTCAGCAAACTACATACTCATTGGAGATCTGAACTTCCACCTCGACAACCCCAGCGACCCCAACTCCACTATCCTTCGTGACAACCTCGCCAGCATCGGACTTAAACAACTCGTCAACACACCGACCCACAGAGCAGGACACACCCTCGACCCCATCTTCGCGGCAGGAAACAGCGTCCAATTCAGCCACACAACACAGCCGCCATGGACCGACCACCACTGCGTACACTTCGCCATCAACAAACCCAAGGCACCCAAACCAGTCCCACGCCCACCTCGAAGGAACTGGAGCGAGGTTACTGATGAGCAACTTAACTCCACCCTCACCCGAGACAACCACACCTGGGCACCCGATGCAAATAACGCAAACAACGCAGCCAGAGAGCTCCACAGCTGGATCTTCAACTGCGCAGACGAGCTCGCCCCGCTACGCAACCCCGACAGACAACGCCCCAGGAAAGCCACCTGGTTCACCACTGCTCTCCAAGAAGCCAGACGCACCTGCAGATGCCTGGAGAAGAACTGGCGAAACACCAAGACAACCAAAAACCACACCACCTACAAGGTCGCCTTGACTGACTACCATAACAAGATCAGAGCAACCAAGAGGAACTTCATCCACAACAAAATCCTGGCCAACTCCACCAACTCCAAGGAACTTTTCAGTGTCATTCAGGAATTCACCAACCCACGCAGCGAAGCCACAGACATCACACCATCCCAAGACCTCTGCGGCAAGCGTGGAACCTATTTCCACCTCAAGATCAAAAACCTCTATGACAACTTCATCGACCATCCACCAGGTGCCACAGATGGCCCCCCGTACCCCAGAAACACCAGCCAGCCCACCATCTCCAACTGGACACCGATCACGGCCGAAGACACCGCCTCGACCATGAAAAGCATCCACTCGGGGGCCCCCACCGACCCTGCCCCCTCACATCTACCACAGAGCTGCGGCCGCCATCACACCCGAACTACAATGCACCATCAACACCACCTTCAAAACAGGCACCTTCCCAGACGACTGGAAGCGCGCAGAAGTCAGACCCCTGCTCAAGAAGCCCACAGCTGACCCCACCGACCTCAAGAACTATCGGCCCATCTCGCTCCTCCCCTTCGCAGCCAAAGTTGCAGAGAAAACAGTCAACAGGAAACTGACACGATTCATTGAAGAGAACGCCGTCCTCGACCCGTCCCAATCCGGATTCCGACGCAACCACAGCACAGAGACCGCCCTACTTGCCGCCACAGACGACATCCGCACCCTACTGGACCAAGGCCACTCCGCAGCCCTCATCCTACTTGACCTATCAGCGGCCTTCGACACCGTCTCCCACCGCACACTAGTCGCCAGACTACCACGACGCAGGCATACAAGGAACAGCCCTGGACTGGATCCGATCATTCCTCACCGGAAGAAGCCAAAGGATCAGACTCCCACCCTTCCTCTCCGACCCCACAAAAATCACCTGCGGAGTCCCACAGGGTTCATCACTGAGCCCCACCCTCTTCAACATCTACATGGCCCCCCTCGCAGCCATCGTCCGACAACACGGCTACAACATCATATCATACGCCGACGACACCCAGCTCATCCTCTCCCTCACCAAAGACCCCACCACTGCCAAACTCAACTTCCAGAAAGGAATGCAAGACGTCGCAGTCTGGATGACCAACAGCTGCCTGAAGCTCAATGCAGAGAAGACAGAAGTCCTCGTCCTCAGTACCACCCCTTCTGCATGGGACAGCACCTGGTGGCCGACCACCCTTGGAAGCCCACCTACCCCCTCAGACCATGCCAAGAACCTCGGCATCGTACTCGACTCATCACTCACCATGAACCGACAGGTCAACGCCGTCACCTCCAGCTGCTTCAACACCCTCCGCATCTCCGCAAGACCTTCAAGTGGCTCCTCCCTGAGTCAAGGAAGACAGTCACCCACGCACTCATCACCAGCAGACTGGACTATGGAAATGCACTCTACGCCGGCATCAACAAGTCCCTACTCCGCAAACTCCAAACAATACAGAACACCGCCGCCAGACTGCGTCTCGGCATCCCCGACACGAACACATCAGCCAACACCTACGAAGTCTCCACTGGCTCCCCGTGGAGAAAGAGTCCCCTTTCAAAATCCTCACTCACGCCTACAAATGCCTACACAACAACGGACCCAAATACCTCAACGACAGAATCAACTTCCACATACCCAAAAGAAACCTCCGATCTTCCAACCTCGCACTGGCCGAAACCCGCGCATCCACAGAGCCAGAGCAGGCGGAAGATCCTTCTCTCACATTGCAGCCAAGACCTGGAGCGAGCTACCGGCAGACATCAGATGCGCCCCCTCCCTGAACACCGTCAGGAAGACCCTCAAGACCTGGCTCTTCGGCTAAACAGATCTGCGGACCCCCCCCCCTCAGCGCTTTGAGACCTTCACAGGTGAGTAGCGCGCTTACAATTCCCTGATTGATTTATTGAAAAAGATCACCACCCTAACTTCCTTTACAATTAATGATTTTTAGCGCTTGTTCCGAGATATTTTGACTAAACATCTTTTGCTCCACCGTCCTTTTTTACTAAGCAAAAGAGAACCTTTTGAAGCTTTGACTGCCTGCACTGGCACAGTATAAACTGACTCACCCTTCATATCCTTGGTTGGCTTTTATTAAAACAAGTCACCAATGTGCAAAGTTTGGTCTTTCACAAGGTGTTTATCACCAAAATACGTCTTGTTACAAGCTTGCTGACATGAAACCCTACTAGCAACTTCCTTATTACTTTTACAAAAGCATTTGTCATTTTTTTAATCTAATTAGGTGTTTTAAATGTATTGATGGTGCAAAGTTTTAAATTAAAGATTTTGGGAATTCTCTCCACAATTGTGTCTATATTCTTGTTCGTATCATCTTCAAGCTTGAGAAAAATGCATCATTTACAATAACAGTACTGGCAGATCCTGGAATAAGCATTAAGACTAGTTTAGCCAGATCTTGCCAGAAAAGGAGCAATTTGGACTAGGTTTTGAGACAATGTCATATCAATGCTGTAAGACCCCAAAGGCTATAATCTCGTCGGGGTAGTAAGCGCTATATAAATGCAATCACTTCCCTATTCTATCCCTCCACTAACCTTTTTCAATCCATCTAACAGACTCACTGGCCCACCGCTCAAACTAATCTCATATTTCCCTATACTTATTCACCACTAATCCTTTTTGGGTTGCGGAGTAGCGTGCTACTCGCCAAAAAGCGCTTTGACGCCTCGTCAGGGGTAGTAAGCGCTATATAAATGCAATTACAATTACAATATTATGATGAACCAATCTCACAATAGTTCCTTCAATTCCAGACTAATTCTTTTTTTAACAAAAACATTGTTGCATACCAATATGTTCAACCGATTCACAAGATGGCTGCCAACACTTCCTGGTTTGGCAGCCAATCAGATCTCAAAATGAGATCTCGGGCCGGGTTGCAGATCCTCTGCGTCCCTAGTTGTATATCTTAAAAACCTTTAAATTTCTCTGCAACTACTGAACGGATTTACACAGTTTAACAAAAAGGGTTCTTTCTGGACCAATAGCTACCTTTCTGCCAAATTTGGTGTAATTCTGTTCAGATCGGGCTGTAGCCGTGTCTAAAATTTTCAAGACAGCAGCTGAAGTGATGGCAAACTATTTTTGAAAGTTTTGCGAGGATTCGCCAAACGTCGCCAAAGTAATTGGCAAATGAAAAAACGCTCTACCTATGGAAACTAGGTCCTAACTATAACTACCTACCAGCGACTGCCAGTAGGATATATGTATTTAGATATAGATATAGATATATCTATATATATATATATAGATAGATCTATAGATATATCTATCTATATATAGATATATCTATAGATATATATATATATATATATATGTGTATATATATAGATAGATAGATAGATAGATAGATAGATAGATAGATAGATAGATAGGATATATTCTTTAGGCATGGCTACAGCAAAAACTGCTGAACGGAACTACTCCAAATTTGGCAGGAAGGTGGATCTGGGACCACAGAGTGTGCTTTGTTTGATTTGGTGTAAATCCATTCAGTAGTTTTTCAGAAATTAAGGTTTAAAAATATTCGTAAATCTGGACTGTTGGGTTTGAGGGACTCGCTCAAACCCAGTTTTAAAACATAGAGTGTTCTGATTGGCCCAGGGAGCTTTTTTTCCTGCTGGCCATTGCACTCTGATTGGCTGCCAGCAACAAGAGAAAAATTTTGCTGATAGCCATTACATGACTCCGGGGCTTAGTCCCCTGTCCTGAAGTAAATAAAAAAATATATATTTAAGGGGTAGGGTAGGGGTGCCAGGGGACCCACCTCTATTAAATACAGGCACTGGGGGATGGGGTTCCCAGCACCAAAAAATGCTCAGGAAGGGAGGCCGCACAGCCCTCTCACCTTTAAAAGCACATGGCCCTGGGAGATGGGGTCCCCAGGGCTTTTTTAAGGCTCTGGTAGAGGGGCTGCGTGGCCCCCTCCCCTTAATTATCACATTGGGCCCCGGCCTAATAAGGCTCGTGGAGCGGGGCCACTTGGCTTCTTTCCCCTTGAAAATACCTAGGGGAATGGGTCCCCTGGGCCTAATGAGTCTCAAGGAGGGGGACCCCCTCTCTGAGCCTTTAAAAGGCCCTGAGGACCCTGTACCCCAGGGCTGCTATTTATATTAAAAGTGAGGTCTTTCTTTGACCCTGGGGACCCCATCCCCTGTGGTCGGCTTACTTGCTGTGTCCTCGGGAGTCCACCCCCGGGACACAGCAGTTTCCCTGCCCTCACCAGAGCGGGCAGGGTAACTTGTGTTTGCTTTCGCCTGGCAGGAGCATTGTTTAATTTCCCACAATGCGAGAGCAAACACAAAGTCTGCTCCCAGCGGGCGGAAGATTTAAAAATATTCCCGTGAGCTGGGAGAAGACTTTTGATCGGTGTACATGCCCGCACTGATGCGGACAGGCATACAGATCAAGAGATTGCTCCCGCCCAGAGGAAGCAGCATAGGTAGCTGCTCCCTGCGGGTGGGAGCAATGCTAGCTCCTGTAGCATGTGGGGAGTCGACTGGGGCCCTGTGGCTCCCCCACAGCCCCCAATGAGTGTATGGTGGGTGCCCTGGGTGGGCACCAGGCCACCCACCTATATTAACTACAGGCGCCAGGGGATGGGGTCCCCGGGGCCAAAAAAGGCTCAGTGAAGGGGACTGCACAGATCCCTCCCCTTTAAAAACACACAGCCCAAGGGGATTCTGTCCTTATAAAAAGAGATGGCCCTGGTGGATGGGGTCCCCAGGGCCTTTTAAAGGCTTTGGAAGGGGGGCTGCGTGGCCCCTCTTTCCTTTAAAAACAGCTGTGCGCGATGTGGTGTTGGCAGCCTGCTGGGGGTTTGCCACAGGGCCGGGCGGTAGGCTAAGCCCTGTGATCAACCCCTGCTGAGCACGGTCTAAGGCTGTGTGCAGCGTGGGTTGGCTCCCTGCGGGGAGTTGGAAGAAGGGCCTGGTTGCAACACAGGCCATGTGAATAACCCCACGCTACACACAAGCAAAGGCTGTGCGTGGCATGGGGTTAGCTGCTTGTAGGGGGTCTGCTATCTCCTGGTGGGTTGGCTACTGCGGCCAGGCCCTGTAAAAAGCCAAAGGCTGCAGGGGGGTTTGCTGCATGGGCTGACCGAAGGCCGTGCGCGGCGGGGGTTTGGCTTTACATCTGGTATTAAAAAAATATATATATATACATATATATATATATATTTTTTTACCTAGAAATTCACTGAAAAAGCCACAGGTTAAAGTTAGGTTATTGGGATAAAAAGCTGTTTGTTTAAAAAAAAAAAAAATACATTGGAAATTCACTGAAAAAAACAAAGGTTAAAGTAATATTATAGTTGAATATGTCACTGACCACATTAACATTTTGAACTAAAGAAAAAAAACTGAAATTCACCAGTTATAGTCGGCAGAGCTGACAATAACTGGCACTTCCGGCGTGCACTGTGTTAAAATGAAGAATGATGCGCAGGAAAGTCTTGTAGAAAAGGTAGTAGATTTATTCTTGAGATTACTTCTTAGGTTACAGGTTACAGGATGTTAGTCTGATCCATAAAAGTGCCCCACCAGGAGCAGTCTCCTCGCTGCTCAGCCCTTCCACACCAACTGATTCTCCTTTCAATACAAACACACTGAAAATTCTATATGACCTCACCAAAGGCTGAGAAGCAAAGCAGAGAACCTCAATAAGGAGAGTGCATTGGTAATAAGTACATTATAACACACTGCTTATGACCTCACATATCAATCAATTAATTCATTCGATCTAAATAAAACATAGATCATAAAAGTACAGTACAGTATTAGACATCTATTTTCAAAAAGTGTTGGTGCATAATACAAAATTAATAACATAGTTGCAAGGGTCACGGGCATTGACATAGATCATAAAAGTACAATACAATATTGGTCATTTGTTTCAAAAAGTGTCAGTGCATAGTGCACAATTAGTAACATAATTGCAAAAACCTCACTCATGGGTCGCCACGCGCTCCTATTACCCAAATGTAGTTTTACATAAAACTAATATTCTTTATTTAATTAATTCTTTCAGTCAGAGAATTTCTTAAATAATGTACTTGAGTACCATTAAAGAGACATTAAGAGGAATGGTCACTATATAATCTATTGTATTATCAACTTCCTCCCCAATCCATCTCCTACATACAGGGGTTGCAAAATATGACCCACAGAGATCAGAGCAACAAGAACATCCAATCATTGTATACCCCTCACTTTTAGATCTTGCCATTGGTTTCAAATGCTGTTACAAATTTGCTTTAAAGTATTAGGTATCGTTTATAAATGCCTACTCAACTAGGTTTGGGGCTAAATAAAAGCTGTAATTAACCATGCATGCATGACCATAATATCTGTTTTGTAGAAAACCCACTTACACTTGCCCCAAACACATTCTCCTCATCCAAATGAGGGTGTAGACGCTTGGTAGCTGGTCCTGGTTTGTGGAACGAACTAAACACTTCACTTAGCATCCTACAACTACTACGAGCAATTTAGAAAGCTCTGTAAAAGTCATTTGTGTCAGCATAATATCTTTAAAAGCACTCGTCAAGCTATCAATTGGGCAAGAAAAATCATGAGATGTAATTCAATTTCCAATGCTCATATCACAAACTTTCAAATGAAACCACTACTTCCCTTTTGTCAATAACAAAAGTTGTTGGCATTCTCTTCTTCTGGTTAAGTCTTCCAGTCCAGCCGTTCGTCCGTGAGTGATAGTTCATGCTAAACTGTGGAGCATAGCACAATCATAAGTCATGTGTGATCTTTCCAAAAAACGTCTGCAGGGAAACTCATGCATATGAACATTTGCATCATGGCCCCTGAAACAGTGTCACATGTGTAGGATCAGAGAGAGGAGTTTTGGATGCTAAAGATATAAGTAAACAGTTACTGCTATGGTCACACGGTTCTGCCTTGGCTCCTTCCCAAATTCACTAAAGAGCTGTAACACACAGCTAGTTTTCCATGCTCTCTAAACATTCTTTTAGATGGAGATCAAATTGAAATGCTAGGAGACGGGGTTGAGACAAGTTGATTTCCATCTGTGTTGACCGCAAGATTTAATTGGCTAGCAGGAGAAGCTCCACAAAGTATTTTTGGGGCACAAGGAGAGTGTGCCCCAAGTTTATCTTTTCTGGAGTTTGGGAGTGTAGTGTGAGAACAGAAGTTGTTCATCTGGACTAAGTATTAAAAATTGGCAGATGGTGAACAGTCTTGTCAAAACTTGCATGCTTCATTTTTGCCAGCTCCCTTGGCAATCCTGGGTTTTTTAGGCAGTATCTGTTGTGGGAATTGTCATTTATCACTAGTGTCCCAGGGCCACAATATTGTTGTACTGTATTGTATTGCACGATTTGTAAAAGGCTTCACACTCCTGAAAAGGACGTCACACACTCCAATAGTTATCTGTTTCCTGGGAGCCCTTTCGGAGTGTTTGGTTGGAAGGGTGCTGGACGTCGAATGTTCTGTATGGAAGATATTGTGTAAGATTCATGAGGTTCAAAGACTTGCTACAAACATGACTTTCACTCTAATTGGCTAACCAGAGAACTCTCTTTGAGTGCTTGAATCTCTCAGGTGGTGAGATCAAGTTATCAAGAGCGTATTAGGAGGTGGTTGGCACCAGAATTTCAAATACAGTATGGCACAGTGGATAAAGGCATTTTAAACATGTAGCCATGTAACCAGAGTTATCTTATGGGCCTGTGCTCTGGTCTTCTTGAGTATCTTCAGAATTGCCCCAGTCTCCAGGGTTTTAACACACAAGGGATTTAGAATTATGCTAGGATACAGAAACTGGGATTCTGGGGCAAAAACTGGTAACGTTGGCTAACATTCTGGAGAACTCAGAGAATGAGTTGCTAGATACCCAAAATAAATGAGAAAGTGCCAATCAAACATTCCTCTGTCCAAAAACATATCATGCAGAAAGCAAAGAACCTAAACCAATGAAAGACATGTTATTAATTTAGATCCTGTGGTGAAGTCACGATTATGAACCAACTGGTTATAATAATTCTCAGTGGGACAGATGTGACAGTGAGCCAGCACCTACTATAAGACATAACGGGGGACCAATTTTTTTTTTTTTAATAGGCCTAATGCTTATGGACTTCTTGTCTTCTAGTGTGCCTCTCCACTAGATATGGCCCTCTTTTCCCTTTCTTCATTAAGTCTCTGGCTTGTCTTGTCACTGTGCATAACTCCATTTTCAGGGGTCTGTGTGAGCTGTATAACTGCATCACTATTTTAAAACCAGCCTTTGAGATGTATCCCACGGCTTCATTAGACATAATGCAGGTTTGAGCTGATACCTATATAGCAATTCTTTACAATTGTGGCCTAGGAGAAGGGTAGTGGCCAGAGAGAACTATAGGGATGTCTCATAGGCAGGGCCTCTTGAATTGTGCGGCTGGAGAGTGCCAAATTATGCAGCAAGGTTGACTAAATTATTAAGTAGGAAAAAGCATATTATGCAGCATAATGTGGCACATTTGTACACATGGTAATACAGCCGGGGCAAAGATTTCACCTAATTAGTACATGTTTAACAACCAAATACAGAAATGAGCAACTTAAAGCTGTCCAGTTAAGCTTTGCACAGGGCCTTCCACTGCATGCGAACATGTCACATGTTTATAGTAACTTTTGATCCGTTAAGATAAAAATAATTTTTGGGGTCAAATCTGCAGATTACCAAGCAGATAATGGGTTATGTGGCAAATGTAGCAAATCAATAATTATGTAAAAAAAAGATGCGCCTGCAAAGTCACATAATTCCAGTGGCCCTGCTCATAGGGTGTAAGTACCATGAAGCAATCTTTTGTGCAAGTTTCTCTATCAACACTACTATGGCCGTGCCTTATATTAGGATTCACTCTTTCTTTGACAGATTAACTGTAAGGCACCTAATACGTCTATGACTTAGTTCTATGCAGCCAGACTATCATAATGGATGACAATGTGAAAATGCTTGTCAATCCCTTTTTTATGGGAAGTTTGCTAAGAATTCTAATTCTGAGATAGTCGAAAATCTGCCTGGCTCAAAACAAACACCAACCAAGACAAACTTCGCCTACAGAAAATTAACAGATTGTACAAGTCAGCTATCAAAAAGCGAAGAAAAAATACTGTTCAGAACTCAAAATGCTAAATCTGCAAATAAAGAATTCTATAAAATTCTCAATGAATTTCGTAAACCAAATTGCCTAGAAGCAGCTCATCTCGTTACTCAAGAGTGCACAGACAAAGTGGCATATCATTACACGGACAAAGCAGACACGTTGGACTCATACTTAAAACAGAGACAAAGCATCGGCACTAACCCTTTTACAAAGCTACAATCCAAGAATACTCTAACCCAGCCTCTCCGTTCCTTCCAACACATATCACACAATGAATTTATGGACCTGGTCAAAGCAAGCAGGCCTGCCGGCAGCCCTTCTGACCCATGTCCGCCGCAAACCTTCAAGACAATTCTTCTAACAACCTCTGCTGCCTCTCCATTAATGAGAATCATCAACAACTCCTTAACTACCGGAATATTTCCAGAAGAACTCAAAAAGTCATACATACACCCATTACTGAAGAAAACAAACTTGGACCAGCTGAACCCTGACAACTACAGACTGATTTCAAATGGACCTTTCCTGGGCAAACTGATAGAAAGAGCAGCTTTTGCCAAGATTTCACAATTCATTGAAGAGAATGCCATACTTTCAGGCATTCCAAACGGGATTCCGTCCAGGAAGAGGCACAGAATCTGCTCTCCTTGCCATCTGGGATGACCTGAAGAACACAGTTGACCAGAACAGGGTTGCTGCGCTACTTCTCTTGGACCTCTCGGCTGCCTTTCACATGGTTGACCTTGACACTCTGAAACAAAGACTCCACGAAGCCAGCATAGAGAGGACTACTCTAGACTGGATCGCTCCTACCTTTGCAACAGAACTAATGTCATCCATACCCACCTTTCTCGTCCAAATCGTACTTCACAAAAGCAGGGGTCCCTCATGGCTCTATTATCTCACCCATGCTTTTCAACATCTACATGAAGTCATTACCAGCACTGATCAATCAATTTCACCCCGTGGTATAACTATGTAGATGACACGCAAACAGTCCTTCAACTGCAATGCCCCAAAGACATTGGAAACTCGCCAATTTTCAGTTGTCTCAGAGCTGTGGATCAATGGATGACATGGAGCCATCTCAAATTGAATGCTTCCAAAATGGAAATACTCACGTGTGGAGATTGGAAACATTATGACCCACTCGCCATGTGGCCTGATGATCTGGGGACACCGCCTAAAATTTCGAAGGAAGTAAGAAACCTCGGAATGACCACGGACTCTAAGCTATCGATGAATGCCCAAGTGGACAAACTAGCAAGATCAAGCTTTGTTACTATAAAAACTCTGCGACAAATCTTCCCCCATTTGGGATTTTCACACAAAGTCCAGGCTACCATCTCCCTTGTTTTGTCCCAACTTGATTACGCCAATAGCCTCTACCATGGATCACCTTTAACGACCATGAAAAGACTACAACAGATTCAGAATTCGGCTGCCAGACTACTCTTACATATAAAACTGGGAGACCACATCTCCCCTGCCTTGAAAGCCCTGCATTGGTTACCGGTTGCCAGAAGATCTACGTTCAAGCTGATTTGTATCACCTACAAAGCGATACATGGAACGGGACCGCTCTTAATCAGGAATAAAATCACCAAACACTTTCAACAAAGGAACCTCCCCTCTAGAGTGGCACCTCGCCTCAAAATCCCAAGATACAAGAAGAAAACAATGGGTGGCACATCATTCTTTGTTCAAGCAGCCAAACTATTGAACTCTCTAACCCCCAACATAAGATCCACAGATAACCACCTTATCTTCAGAAAACTACTCAAGAATTGGCTCTTCCCCACATAATCACCATACACAAACAGATAGAAATATACAGCATACCTCTCTGTATATAAGCATTTATTTGTACTATAGATATGTACCTATATATGTGTATTGCTTTGTATAAACATGTAGAATACTTATGTTTAAAAACATATTATATATAGATATTCATTACTTCTGCTTAACAAATGTACATATTACTGATTGTTACATTTTTCTATGTTTTTAACATGTATATAAGTGACTGCATAAATAAGTAAATATTTTTATCATAACTATCTACAATTGCTTCACTATTGATCTAAAAAAATATATATAAATAAATAAAACTAATTTAAAGTACAACACTTGAAAGCCAGTTTATTTAATGCATCTTTAATCTACATATACTACCTTCCTTTTTGCATCTATATACCTTCCATGTACTTATATCTTTATTACTTTTAGATCTATGTATTTATTACTTTTACTTATTTATTACTTTTCTTCTAATTCAGCATATCCAATGCACTGCCCAATTTTTCACCCTATACCGCTCTCAATATATCCTCTAGCTCAACTCTTTGACTCATGTCAAACCTCTTTCTACTACTCTTTCCAATGCACTAGCTTATTTCTCGCCCTATACCTTTATCAATATATACATTACCTCTACTCTCTCATTCATCCCAAACCCCATGCCACTACTATAACCAAAATAACCCTTTCGAGACTCTTCCCTACTCCACACCTCCTTGCATCATCTCATATCTCTTTTTACTATTCTGAACCCCCAAAACAAGCCTTTCTACACCCTCCCTCTGACTCCTCCCCCTCCACCTCCCTTTTACTCATCCCCTCCACCTTCCTTTTACTCATCCCCCTCCACCTCCCTTTTACTCATCCCAAGCCTCCTCCTACTGCTATGAGCACCAAAACAAACAAAAAAAAGAAAACAAATTCCAAATCCTTCCCTTCTATCCCTCCACTATCCTTTTCAATCCAAATAACAGACTAACATGTCCACCTCTCAAATTAATTTCGTATTTCACTTTACTAATTCACCACTAATGCTTTATGGGTTCCGGAGCATTGTGCTACTCTCTGAAAAAGCACTTCAACACCCCATCAGGGGTAGCAAGCGCTATATAAATGCAAACCTTTTTACCTCTTCTACCCTTCTCTATCCTTCTCAATCCAAATAACTAACATATCCACCACTCAAATTACGTTCATATTTCACTATTCTAATTCACCACTAACACTGTATGGGTTCCAGAGTAGCGTGCTACTCGCCGAAAAAAACACTTCAACCCCCCCATCAGGGGTAGCAAGCACTATATAAATGCAAACCTTTTTTCCCTTCGCTATCCCTCCACTATCCTTCTCAATCCAAATAATCTGACTAACATATCCACCACTCAAATTACTTTCATATTTTTCACTATACTAATTTACCACTAATCCTTTATGGGTTCCGGAGTAGCGTGCTACTCGCCGAAAAAGCGCTTCGACGCCTCGTCAGGGGTAGTAAGCACTATATAAATGCAAATACAATACAATTCAACCTGACAAGTTCCTGAGTATTTGCTTCTGTGAAAAATGTAAAGCGTGTTTAAATTCAGCTTCTACCAACAATATGTATCCATAGAGCTTTTTTTTTTTTCACGTTTTACTAGTACACCTTTTTTTTTTTTAATTTGCATTCTCAAAAAGAAAAAGATAGAAACAAACAACTCATGGCTTGCAGTGCATATTACCCGCACATCCTCCCCATGCACAGATAACATTTTAGGCTACACATGGAAATGGCACATTATGAACTGGTGTTTAGCCCGAGCCACCGGCTGGGTCATGCAGGTCTTTATGTCTGAGGTAGTCCAAAAGTGGCGCCCATATGTCCTTGGGGCGTGAGGTCGCCGGACGTTCTTCATCGTAAGTTACCAAGTTCTCCTTGCAATGCACTAAATCTTTGATCCAACACTCCGGCTGCGGAGATGTCCTGTCCCCCCAGTGCATTGACACTCTTTGTTTCGCAAGCAGTAACGCAATTTGTACAAACTTGTCCACTGCACCTTTCAGATGGGGAGACAGACCCAGTAGGCAGACATGGGGTGTACATTGTATAGTGACAGCGGTCATTTCCTAGAGGAGATTGACAATCGCAGACCAGAACTTACAAGTGCGCGGACAGCCCCATGCCAGATGCATGAAGTCCACCCCTCGCACCTTACATCTTGTACAGGAGTCAGGGTCCCTGAGCCCATATTTATGTAACCGGACAGGTGTGTGATAGACCTGGTGTATGTATTTAAAATGGATAATGCGCAGATGGCTGTTTGAGGTGAGGGCTTCCAATAGTCGGCAGCAATATTCCCAATCTGCTATAGTAAGGGGGGGGGTTGATTGCGTCGTTCCAGCGGTCAAGACTTTTATTGGTGTCTAACGGAGTTTCCTTCCGAGCTGCACTGTATAGTTTAGTGATTAGTTTGTGGTGAGTGGGGCAGGTCAAGAGCAGTTGTAGTGTGTGCAGTGTCGGTGGTTCATCAGGGTAGGTGCGATACCAGGCCTGGATGGCCATCCGTAGTTTGTGATACGTGAACATGAACAGCGGTGTTTTGTTTTGTATGTACTGTATGTCCTCTGTGGTTATAAATTTGCCGTTTGGGTATAAATCTTGCATTTTTTGTGATGCCGGCATGCTTTAGTGCGAACAGAGCGCCCGCTTCCTGCGTGACAGATAAGGCTGCATGATGTGCTAGAGGGAGCATCGGAACATATAGGGGAAGCTTAGCGGCTTTGCGGCCTAGGGTCTGCCAGGCGGCGATTGTGCAATCGATTGTGTTTATTTCGGCTCTGGGCGTTCCGTGTCTAGAGTGAGTCAGGATGCCGTGTAGTGGGAATGGGTGTGCATCCCCATCTTCTACTGCAATATGTGGGATATAGTCGTGGTGTCCATACCAATAGTGGGCGTATTGCGCCTGGGCACATAAATAATATATATGCAGGTCTGGCACATTAAAAACTCCCCTCTTAAAGTCCAGAATGAGTGTGTCCCATGCCACTTTGGTTTGCCTGCCACCCCACACAGGTCGTACCAGCTGCGAACGGATGTCTCTAAAAAACTGGCTGGGCGGAGTTATGGGGATGTTGCAAAACAATTATAAAAAACACGGCAATATAATCATTTTGATCAAGGCAATGCGATCAGCAAGGGAGAGTGGCAGTTTTATCCAGCTAATTGTTCCAATTTCATATATGCCGTGATGTAGTTCTCTCTCATTACCAGCTCCGGGTCTCGGTGGACCCACACTCCCAAATATTTCACTGGGTCCGAGGACCAGGTAAGCGGAAATTCCAGGTCGTACGGGTTGTGCACTCGGTTAAGGATATTATGAGGGATTTGCCCCAATTTATTGTGAGTCCAGAGAAGCGCCCAAACCTGGTGTACTCACGGAGCAGCGGTGCCAGGTAGCGCTGAGGTTCTCGGACGAACAGTACCATATCGTCGGCATATAGAGAGATGCCTATGGGCCGCAGTGCGAAACGCAGTGCTGATTCTCTGTGTCGCTGTCTAATGCTGCAAGCCAGTGGCTCGAGTACCACGGAGAACAATAAGGGGGACAGGGGGCAACCCTGTCTCGTCCCTCTACAAATACGTATGGGCTCGAGTGTCAGGCCGTCCACACGTACCCTCGCCGTTGGGCCTGTATACAGTAACCGGACCGATCTACAGAAGAGTTCAGGTATCCCCATTCTCCGCAGTATACTGAACATGTAGCCCCATTCTATAGAGTCGAATGCTTTGGCAGCATCCAGCATGACTGCAACGGCCTGTAGGTCTGGGTCTAGGAGATGAAACGTGGCAAATATCGAGCGCAGATTATGTGACGTGGACCTTTCTTGCATGAACCCCGATTGGGCCGGGAGAACGATTGTGGGTAGCAAAGGTTGGACCCTGGTAGCCAGAATTTTGGCCAATATCTTGGCATCGATATTGATTAGGGAAAGCGGTCGTTACGACTCGCAGCGTGATGGTGATTTGTCCTTTTTTAGCAAGGTGATTATTAAGGCTTCCCTGAGCGTGGGTGGCAGACTGCCCTTTTCGAAGGCTTCCTCATACATGTCTAACAGGTATGGTGTGAGCTCCTCGGCATACTCTTTGTAGAATTCGCACGTGAGCCCGTCCGGACCCGGGGCTTTCCCATTTGAGAGGGCACGGATCACTTCGCGTATATCAGCTGCAGTGAGTGGCTGACTTAAGTATTTGCGTTGTCCGCCCGACAACCAGACGAGCACTATATCGTCCAGGTAGTCGTCGAGCTCCCCAGGGTCCGATTCAATCCTTGATGCATATAGGTTCGCATAAAACTCCCGAAATTGTGTGGCTATGTCCTGCGGTGAGCAGTGATCTGTACCTGTGTCATCAGTGATTTTTAGAATGGAGTGTTGGTCCTTCCTGCCCCTAATTTTCATAGCTAGGCTATGACTGGGTCTCTCGCCCTCGCCATATGACCGGGCGGTATGCCTTTTAGATAAATATCGCACCTCGTCTGCAGCCAACTCATTATGCTCCAGCAGGAGTTCTTTAATTCTCGCTGAAGCGCCAGCTTGCGTTTTTTCCTCTTGCTCTTTTTCGAGGCGCGTCAGTTCCATCTCGACCCTGGCGATACGCCCCCTGATGTCTTTCAATATGCCTGCTGCTGTACTTATGCAAGTGCCTCGTATGGTAGCCTTGAAGGCCTCCCATAGTGTGGCCGCTTCGCTAACCGAGCCTATATTAATAGTGAAGTATTGCAAGATGGCATCCCTGACCGTTTCCTTATAGATCGGGTCCAGTAAGGCCTCCAGCTTGAACCTCCAGGTGAACTGACGAGAAACACTCCCGGGTATCTGCAATGTGAGCGTAACTGGGTTGTGGTCTGATAGGGTTCTAAGTAATCTGCCAATGTCTGTCACCCAGGTTCGCCCCTCTTCCCAGCAGCCAATAGTCTAGTCGACACCAACTCCTGTGTGCGGTTGAGGTTTAGGTCTCCGCCCCATATGATCTCTGAGTCTGGCCGGTCTCTCAGAACTTTGATTATACCGGCGAAGAACCCGGGCTCGTCCGTATTAGGACCGTAAACATTGACTAAAGTGACAAGTGACCCATGCAATTTCCCCAAGACCAGGGCGTAGCGACCGTTTTCATCGACAGCGGACTGTATTTCTGTAAATGGGACACCTCTTTTAATTAGTGTGAGTACCCCTGTTGCGTATGAAGAATAGGAGGACGCAAGTCGGAACCCCGCCCAGTGGGAGACCACCCTGGAGTCAGTGTGGCGTGTCAGGTGAGTTTCTTGAAGCAGTGCAACTGCAACATTGTGCCTATCTAAGTGAGCGATTACCTGTCGGATTTTCTTGGGGGAGTTCAGGCCACGCACATTCCAGGTCAGGAATGAAAGCTTTACATTCTTATGCCCACCCATGTCACCTAGCTAAGCATCTTAGTGCACAGACATGAGGAGAATACGGATGCCAATGAAGAGGGAGCAACATGAGCAACAACAAGCCAAGCACAACAATCCCAGTTCCCACCCCCACCCCATCCCTTCCCACCCACACCAGCATCCCAAATATGCGGAGGACATGATCCCCGAAAAAACCCACAATCCCAACAATAAACAATACTCATTAAGGCAGATGGGGATCTCCCGTGGGGGGTCGTCAGGAGCCCGGTCTCCCTCCTTGCGGAGGTGGCCAGGCGAGTCAAACATCAGTGACCATGTGTCCTTGTTATGTCTTCAGGCTCATGCTAGCGAGAAGTTCAGTCGGCCCTCGCGTGTGAGCGCAGGGGCCGTACAGCTGGTTAATCTGAGTCCCCTGCATCCTGGGCCCGCCGCGCATGTCCTGCCCTTGTGATCCGTTTTAGAAATTCCTGTGCTGCTTTCGGAGTAGTGAATATTTCTTTGCGTCCCTCGTGGTCGATACGAAGTTTGGCCAGATATAGCATAGCGTAGGTAATGTTGGCCTTTTGCAGTTGCTTCTTCACCATCGCGTATTCCCTCCTGGCTGCCTGCACCATCACCGTGAAATCAGGGTAGAAGGTGGGTTGAAAGCCCTGGTAATTGAGCTCTGGTTTCTCTCGGGCCATGCGAAGAATCACGTTGCGGTCACAGTAATTTAGCAGTTTGTCAATGACCGGACGAGGCGGCGCACCCGGGGGCGGTCTCGCCACCAGTGATCGATGAGCGCGCTCCACCACCAGAAGGGATGAGAGATTTTCCCGGCCAAACAGGTCAGTAAGCATCTGTTCTATGTATATCTCCATCCTGCCAGTATTTGTAGTTTCTGGAATGCCCATTATGCATATGTTACTGCGCCGTGAGCGCGCTTCCAAGTCCTCGTTCTTGGCCTGGATGGTATTTAGCAGTTTTTGCATTCTGGAGCACTTGCGTGATGTGGCTTGCATATCATATTCTGCTGTGGAAATCCGCTGCTCCGCTTCAGAGATTCTTAAAGCTTGCTTGTCTAATTTCGACACCATCACGTCCATACGTTGATTTAAGGTGTCTATTTTGCAGTCGATGGAGTGCAGGCTTTGCTGCATGGCCTGCAGCGTTGCGGTGAGCTGGGAAGACCCCCTGGGGTCGGGCTCAGGTTGGGAGTC
Source organism: Calotriton arnoldi (assembly GCA_963921515.1). Classification (NCBI taxonomy): domain Eukaryota; kingdom Metazoa; phylum Chordata; class Amphibia; order Caudata; family Salamandridae; genus Calotriton; species Calotriton arnoldi. The sequence goes on along the minus strand of CAWUFW010012659.1, from coordinate 174,421 downwards.
GTGCTGGGCCTCCTGTGTCGATTTTGGCGCGTTTTTGGATTCAAATGTGAGGCGTGATTGGCCCTTCTCGGGTTTGCCCATTGTGGCGACAAGGTATTACGGGTTGTTGATAGCAAGCTTGAGGATACCTGTTTGCACAGGTTGCGCAGCCCTCAGCCCAGAGGACCGCAGAGAGACAGCGAGGAAGAGGCCAATGTGGGCATACCATTGGTACACCACTTCATCAATGGCCGCTATGACTGTTCACACTCCTGAACCTTCACCCAGAAGCACGCAGTCCATGCACAGTGATAGGTCCTGCAGCACACTGTTATACTGTTCAGGCAGAGATATGTCTTAGGCGAGGCGGCTATACAAGTGGGAGAGGAGGTGATGTAGTTCAGATCCTGAGAATTGGTGTTGCAGGCTAAATTGGGCAGCCCCCCTCTCCCTGGTCGCAGAGTGTGGTCGGTGACAGCCCCGCTGGCTTGTGCGCAGATCTAGGCCGGGGAACTCACTTCACCGATGTCGCAGTGCCCCCTGCCCGGATCTCCGCATGCAGCGAGGTGGGCCAGGCGCCGCACCCCCGGCGAGCAGCAATCTGATGAGCGGCTGGCCCGCTTACGTCCCCCTCAGCAGCGGCCACGAGCAGCCCGGCCCAGCGGCTCGCACCACGGCCCCAGCTCACCTTAGGAGCTGCAGATGGCAGTCAGGGGCTCAGCCGCGACGTTGTCAAATTTCAGGCTCCCCGCGAGGTGAGCCAGGAGTCGCGTTGATGTCGGGCTGCACCGCAGGGGTCAACAGGCTCACTCAGGCCCCCATCAATAGCGGCTTCAGCTGCGCAGCCCCGCCATCGGCCAGCACCAGTCAACCCGGCCCAGCGGCCCACGCCGCGGGCCCGATCCACACCAGGGCCAAGACTCACCACCGGTCCGATGTTCACTGCATCCGCACCGCGGTTCTGCACCACCGGCAGGGCCCCCTGGATCGCCCGCCTCAGGGGGGACGCACAGCCGCCTTGGCATTCCCACTGCCTTGCAGCGGTGATTAAATCGGATGCCTAGTGCCGCGCAGTCTTCCCCACCGCGGGGTCAGTTCCACATGTGATGGAGGGCCTGATCACGGAATTTCGCGACTGTGAAGTTGATATAGTGGCCCAAGACGTTATCAGAGGCTCAGTTTCAGCATTTGGACACTGGATGGGCGGATTGTGGGCAGATTATGTGCGCCTGGCTGGCGGAGCTGCACTAGTGTGCGGCCATCTTGCTTCGCCCCCCATATCCTTAGAGCTTAATGGGCAACATTCCCAACCCAAGATGGCCGCTAAACATAATGTGATGACGTCACTCTATCACGTGATGTATCACGTGGCAACCGATTCTCCAATCAGAGTGCACGAATATAGGGAAGCTGATTCTTTATTTCTGTGTGTGGCTCTGCTGTCTCTCGTGCACCTCATGAGACATAATTCGCAACGCTCAGCCAAGCCTGTACCTGTCACGCAAGGAACCACACGCAATAGGGTGACAGTACCTTAAATCAGGCCACAAAGCTCCGCCAACAAATTGGCAGTGTACTAATGCACAACAGAGGGTGCAGCTCAGGTGAGGAACTCAATTGTGGGGCACAGAGGGATCCAATGGGAATTGTCGGCAACCTGGAAAGCTGAATCCTTACAAAAAAGGTGGGATGCTGATGGTGGACTCCTGCTCCCTTTCTTCCAGCTCATTGCCTAATGTTATGAAGACGCATGACACCAAAGGAGTGGGTTGAAGAAGTACTTAATTTAAAAACAAAGGAACTCACGCCCAGTAAGTCCTCCTCCTATGACTTTCAACTCCAACTGCCTCAAGCTGCGTTCGTTGGAATCCACAAAGAGAAGGCCCGGAACATGGAACGTATAACAAATAACGTGTTACATGACAGGTCAGTAAAAGTGCTTGAAACAAACACGGGACTTATTTCCAAAACACTACATGCAGGAACACTATTTGGTGTGTAATCGGTCTGGGCCAGCAAGATGAAAATACATCAATTCAGACTACATGTTTATCTTACTCGTTCACTGTAAAACCTTGAAACACAGATATATAACCTGTGGCAGACTTGTGTCGCCTGGCGTTATAAAATAAATCATCATTTAGATGAAAAGACACTTTCACAAGTTCTGCGAAAGATAACAACGTGCTGAATGCTGACCAAAGGCAGACACAGGCTAACTTAACCCAATGGAGACTGGCTTCGGAGTTCACTACAAGGCCACTGCCCAACACCACCTACAGAGAGGAATGCAACGCGCCAGCATAGAGTATTCCAAGTCACACTAATTATGCAGGTGATTAAAGCAAGGCCTAACAGAGAAACAGTGAATTTGTGTGAGGCATTTCCTGCACCTTCATTCTTCTTTTGCCTCATAATGTGTGCTGGCACTAGGGCATGAATTTAGATAATCTTAAAAAGCAGAATTCAAATTTTTCAAATGCATGTTTTGTTATTATTTTTTATTATTAAGGAATATCTTTTACATTTGTATATTCGTATGCTTTTTGTTTGAAATTAATTTTATTATTGTGTTATTCTTGGTGTATTTTCAAATATAAATACGGTTTTCTATATTTCTATAATATATATATATATTTTTTTAAAACAAATGGTTTGAGTTTCTTTTTATAATCCACATATGGCCCTGGACAGCTGTGGAGCACTTTAGAGTGCCTTCAAGGATGCTTACTTAAGTCGAGGGTACACATTTATGTTACCCATGTATTTTAATGTAAGGGGATATGGGCAGGGCTGAAGGCGAGGATACACGCGGGTAAACGGTGCCTACCCCGTCTTTGCACATAGTGGATGCCGTCTCCCCTGCCACGAAGTGGTCTCCTACAGAAATATGCTGAACTCGTCCTGGTGTAATATTCAGACACCATGACACATTCTGCAGTGCCTGCACGTTGTCTGCTTTCATTCGAAGCAGCAACGTGCAGGCGAGGGGGCTTTGTTATTTTAAATTCCAGCTGAGCCCAAAACAAAGGTAAGGGGCCATTAGGCCTCCTTTTGATTGAGTATTCTAGCTGGGAGCTATCTGGAACCTCACACCTAACTGCAAACGCAATAGAGAGTAAACAAAGGCTCACAGCTTGTTATTTATGAACTGCAGCAGGTGCCTTAACTCTATAAGATATTTTAAAATACAGACTTTGCAACCAATTAAGCAGAACAGATTTACTACCACATTTCTCCTGGTTTCTAATTTCTTTATGGCAGTTTTAAAAATAAGTGTATAAGTTGAAGTCCAGAATTTACGAAAGGTTTGTGTCACTTTTTTGGCAATTGTTAAATATTGTAATGCGCTCAAATGTACTCATGGTAGACCTACTGAGCATATGTGTGATGTCTTAAGTTCTGATGCCACTTCTTGTGATATCACATCCTGTGAGGTCATGGGTTGGGATACCACTTCCTGTGATGCCACGTGTGATGTTACGGTCCCTTTATCACACGCCTTGATGCCACGTGCCATGATGCCACGTGCCATGATGTCACTTGCATACTGCCTACCTTGGTTAGTACCCCGCGCTTCTTTTTTTAGGATTTGTGCCCTGGATATGGGGGAAGAGGGCCAGTCAGGAAGGTGAATTTTTATGTCTTCTTTGAAATGTACAACAGTTCTATCTTTCTCGCCTTTGTTCAATGTCATTCTAATTTCCACAAGAAGTACTGCAACATCAAACGTTTAATTGTGGCTTCAGCTAAGCCCACTCCTAACTTTATACATGCCTAACAAAGTAAGAAAACGCCCAAGAATAGAAATCAGGAAGCCAAAGGCTTTTAGATGTAGTGCGAGCTACTTCACAGTACCGTATTCAGGGGTGCAGCTGGTGCAATGCATATCAGTCAGATTGACCATCTTAATATTTATTTCCGAGTGCCTGTCTGAGCCTGTCTCAGTGTTTACTGTGGCTGGAGTGGGTTGTCTAAGAGAACTAGACAGGCCCCCGACTGGGCAGCAACTTTCACACTTCCTGAAGGTGCATAGGGGGGAACGGGCAGCTGCTGTTATATATGAGCTCCTTCATAATTAGGGCTCCCAGTTTATGGTATTTATTTTTTTGACATTTCCATCTGAATTTATTCATATTTATCTTTTGCTAATGTTATCTGTATTTATCCATATTTATTTGGGGTTTTGTGAATAAATGAAGTTGAAACTAGTATTTTTCAACATTTACATAACCCAAAATGTGCATTCATGCTTGACGCCTGATAGGTTCCAAGGATAGGACCACCCACAGATGATAAATCAATGCACTTATATCAAAACATGAACATTTTAGTATCAAGTTTGTGCATATCTACTGCTGTTTAAGCCTCTTTACTAAAATTCCATTTTTAACCCCTTACCTGTCAATATGCACAGCTATTGGCCTGGCTGTCATTACTGGCAGAATTTAGAATCTCTCCCAAAAAAAAGCCAATTTCGTTTTTATCCACATTTAAAAATAAACACAGACAGGTAAATAAATGGTTTTCAGTCTGTATTTATCTGTAAAAATCAGTAAAAATGGAAAACAGAGAGCCTTATTTATAATGTGGCGTCAGTCATATATGAGCTCCTTTATAATGCGGCGTCACTCACAATTATAAAACAGCCTCAGCTCAAACCAGTAGAGTCGCCAAGGCCCCGAGGCAGAGCGCGACTAGCCTGTATTGCACATGCAGTTTGCAGTAGCGGTCCGTCGTAGGTGTGCCGGCCGGGCGGTGACGTGGGGCGGGGGAGGGGCAGGGTGGGGGGTAGTAAACCACGGATTACGGCCGTATACAGGTAAGTAAACATTTAAATAAATAAAACGAATTTCGTTGCGCGCACTGCATCGCCAAATGCGATGCAGTGCGCATGACGAAATTCGTTTATTTATTTAAATGTTTACTTACCTGTATGCGGCAACGTGATCCATGTCTACCCGCCCCTCCCCGCCCTACGTCACCGCCAGACCGGCACTCCTACGACGGACCGCTACTGCTCGTGGACTGTTTCCTAGTGTTCTACCGCTAGTTAAAGATTCATTCCAGGCCAAGCTCAGCATGTATGGATGTCAAGACAGGTCCTTCAGGAACTGTAGTGTCCAGCCATTGTAAGGAACCGTCTTCCTCCAGACAGAAGACCCTAGGGTTCTCACTGCCTCTGCTCAGTTTTTCATTCCAAACGACTTCGATGTGTGAAGGACTCCAACCGACTTTGGTAAGTGAAGGCAGGGAGAGGCAGTTGGAGAACAGTTACTTAGCTGCTTAGATCAAGAAAAACATGTTACTTCTCTGCCAAGACTGCCATGCCCGTTCAAGCTACATGCCAGTTTCTCCACCATCTTGCCCTTACCTACATTCTCCTCTCTTCCCCATGTAATACTTCTTGTTGATTCACTAATCATGGACAATGCTCTTCATTCAAAGCATACACTGCAGAATTAATTGCAGTTAGTATTCCCCTAAAAAGGCAAAGTGAAGTGCCTAGGATAAAACATGTCAATGGAGCATCCAGGAAACAGTCAAACTGCTTGAAGCCACCACTACCAGGATGGCAATGTGATACCTATAGCTCCCCGTCATGTAAAGGTGTGGTATTAGATGACAGTATTGAAATAAAGTTTGCTGTTGTAACTTTCCGGGACACCAGAAGTAAAAGCTCGCGAAAGCATGTGTGTAACAGTTCTTTGATGGGAGTCACTCCCAGGACTATATTCACATCCTGGCCTGATTGCGGGTCATACCTACACAATGGGAATGAATAGCAAGATGGGACCTATTGCTTAGGATTCAGCAAGGCCAGTTTGAGAGATTACGATCAGCCTTGAAGTGGAAGTGGGCATTTGATTTTTCCAGGCTTGGCATAGTTTCACCCTCCGCTGTCGATAAAGCCACATTGCAGCTCATATCTTTGTAATGAGGAGGATTAGCAGGATTTGATCACGCAACCATGAACCAGCAAGCCTAGCCTGAGATATTGGGACCGGCCCTAAAGTGCAGAGGACAGATTGATTTCCCTGGGCTGGTAGGGCTTGGTGCACTTTCATTTAAGGCAGATAAATGCAGGCTGTGGGATGGGAGGGTCATCAGGAAGTGGCCAAGTGCCCAGGAATCAGCGGGGCTAGTTTGAGACATTGCAGCCAGCCTTAAAGCAGTAAGGGGTTGTCTAATTTTCCCTACAATATGTCTATTTGGCCAAGTCCAGAGTTATTTCAGGAACTAGGCAGACAAAGCCTCTGGTCTCCTAAGGAACACATAAGCTGCAGTATCGAGTAGACCCAATCAACACACTTTGCTGGCTGGGGCCGGCAATCAGAGAGGTTGAATTAGGAGCTGTCCAAGGCGTGGAATGACACCTATTGGCTACTGGTGTTTTAGGTCAAAGTCCTCCTTCCAGCGGTTAGAACAAGCTAATGAGGGGAGCAGAGAAAGGAAAGAGGGGGAAGGGACCAGACAAAGGAGATTGAAAGGAAGGTTGACTTGTAACCACATATTAAAAGGCTCATTGATCAGAGAGGAGCTGGGCTAAGATTGAACACAGTGAGAACTACCAAATCAGTGCCTTGCTGCAGCCCTGTTCGAAACAATAGAAGCAAGGTGAGTCTCCTTTCACCACAGAGTCACAGTTCACCCTGAAATGTCATTCACACAGTTAAATTGTTCTTGGAGGAAATGCTAGGAGGTCGGGAGGATGCCTCCTTATGCAAACTAGGAAGAATGAGGGTCTCTGGAATCAAGCAAAATATTGGGCATAGAGGGGTGGGGACAAACAGGGTTATATGAGGCAAGCTGATTCACTCTTGTGCTGTCAGGACATTAACCTACCTATTGCTTCCCCTTTCACCCTCACATGTGCAGGGTGCCAGTCAAGATAGGGTCTGAATAACAACTCCATTAGGGCTTTCTGTCTGGTGCTCATCTGTCTTCGTGAGGCTTCAGATGCTGGAGAGGGGCTTCGTGCGTGAACAGCAGGAGTAGGTGGAATGTGGGCCTTTAAAAGATTGTGTAGTTTCTGGTTAGGTTTCCAGTCTTGATTGCTCTTCTACTTCTTTCCTCCTTCATGGGCCATATTTTATAAGCAGTAGGCAGTGTCTCGAATACTACTACAACTACTACTGCTACTACTAGTACTACTACTGCTGCTACTGTTATTAATACTACTACTGCTGCTACTGCTACTACTATTACTATTACTACTACTGTTACTACTACTACTGCTGCTACTGTTACTACTATTAATACTGCTGCTGCTACTACTATTACTACTACTGATACTGTTACTACTACTACTACTGCTGATACTGCTACTACTACTACTGCTACTACTACTACTGCTACTGCTACTACTATTACTACTACTACTGCTGCTACTGCTACTACTATTACTACTACTACTGCTACTACTACTACTGCTGCTACTACTACTAATAATAATAACACAATGCCACCAATTCCCATTCCCGCCCTTTTGGCATCCCTTTATTCATTCAGCAATAACTGGCGCATATTGCGATACCGATTAATGGTCCTCTCAGATCACCTCCAGTTTTTGGTGTCTTCACATACCGCACTCTGCTGCCACTATGGCTAAGATCATGCTGTGCAGCTGCCTTCAGAGTTTAGTCCTTATTACATTTGTAACTTGTGCGCCTGTCTCTTACGTACCCTCACCCATCACACGGCCAGGGGCTGTATCCTTGAACACAGTAACCGCATCTCCGCGGTCATCACGCACAAGAAAACACTTCCCACATAGGATCAAAAAACAAAGACAACACCTTTCCAATCTGTGTCGGCAAGAGCTTCAACACTCCACATAAAGGCAGAAGACGGTATACAAATGCAGCAAGTGTTATAGAAATGAATGTAGCAGACAAAGTCGAGCAGTGAGAAGGATGAGATAACTAGACGCTGGCCAGAGAGCTGGCTATGAATAGCCTGCATATAAGGAGAAACAAATGGCACCTTGGAGCGTGAGGCAAAAAGAACACGCCTTCAGTAGCAGAACATTCAGCAGAGCCAGGCTGCGGCAGCGTCTTCCTACCGGGTACTGTATTGGTTTATTTCTGCTGGGCAAGGTGAGTGCTGAAAGCCCCCTGTGCTGCGTGCACTGCCTCTCACCTCTGGCCATAAGAGGTGTCTAGCGTTGTGTTCCAAGGACGGCGTCTTCGGATTGGCAAGACGTGTGCTGGAGCATCCACGTCTTCCCAATCACAATGACGCCTTTGGCTTCCCCTTATTTAGTATTCAAGGTGACAACAACCTCTGCTCTTTGTCAGCAGTCAGCATGGGCTTCAGGGCTAGGGGGGGGGTGGAATGATGGTGAAGCGCCTCTTCTCATTCTGTTTGATCTCACTGTCTGGAGCTTGAGGGGGAGTGGGGTGGAGACACGGACAGACTGGGAACTGAAACCAGCCCTGGCAATCAGCTCGACCGGCCCGAAGGGGCGGTGGGGGGGGGGGGTGCGAGTGGGAAGCGCCACTCCCACTCAGTGGCGTCACTAGAAAGTGCGGGGGTGCGGACCGCACCGGGTGACACCATCACATGGGGCGACACCTTTCCCAAATGAGATTATTTACTAAATAGTCTCATTTGGGAAAGGTGTCACCCCATGTGATGGTGTCATGGGGTAAGTCGTGAGGGGGTGACACCATGAGTTACCGCACTGGGTGACACCAACCCTAGTGACGCCGCTGCTCCCACTGCCGCTTTTGTAACAGGTGGCTGATATTGCAGCACTGCTAGAAAACCGGTCACCTGTAACAAAACCGACCCCCACCCTTCCGGCCCACCGGGAAAACGCCAGTCCGGCCCTGGGTGGAGATTATGGGCCAGGGTGTAACCCAGATCTATGTAGCCCCTGCCTATGCAGCCCCTGTGGCTTACGGTGGAGCCCCAATCAGTTTATAGCTAGGGCCACTGGAATTATGCTGCAGAAGAAGGCCACATTATGCGACAGGGTTTACTAAATTATGCAGCAAGAAAAGGCAAATTATGCGGTCTAATGTGGCACATTTTTTTTATAGCAGTACCTCATTATTTTGTCATTTGTACACGTTAACACTATCTGAGAACGGGTTTCTCCTCATTAGTATCTGTCTGATAGACTAATACAGCAATAAGCCTCAGAGAGATGACGAGTCAACCTTTGCGAAGGGCCTGCCACTACACCGCAAGTTGTGTGGCTGCATTTTATTGTACCTTTTGATCTGTTTGGGCTAGAAACTATTTTTTTTGTTGAAATCTGTAGATTATATAGCAGATAATAAATTATGGGGCAACTGCGCAAATCCAATATTTGAGGACAACGCTGCAGCCACAAAAAATCATTTAATTCCTGTGGCCATGCCTATAGCCTGTGGATATCTGTGAAATATTGGCGTTTCAGGGGCCCCTACCTCATTCTGCCGGAGGACTACATCATTTTATGTTACGCCACTGATTATGGGGAAAAAGTAAGCGAGGAGCTTGGCCTAGACTGTAGGAAGAGACACATCAGAGGCAAGAAGAAGGGTTTGTTTAAAAAGAGGAAGGGTTGGAAGGGAACAACAAGAGTAGGGGATGGGCAGGAGCGATGAACCTCAACTAACACAAAAGAGGAGGAATGGTTTCACTGGGGCAAAAGAGTACAGGGTCTGGCACTCACAATGATTGTTAAAAGACATACTAGGATTATGAAAACGGAAAAATAGTTCACTGATATCAACAGTGGAAGGATACATTCTTCGAAAATAAAAACATAGTAAAACCAAAATGCTCCAGAAGGGAGACAAATATAAGAAAAGGAAGGAAAGTCTTCCAATCGGAATCTGGAAACTGCAATAGACAACACGCAATGGCAAAGCCAATAGGCCTGGGTTTGTATGACAACACATACAAAGTGAGGTGTGCAGAAATAATGTTTCCATGTGATAGCACATTAAAGCCTGGCCTACTGGGTGTGCCAATGCTTGGCAGTGGTGGTAGTGGTGAGAGTGTAGTGGTGTTAGTGGTGATATTGTTGGTGGTATTGTAGTGTATTTGTATTATTGGTGCCCAAGTAGACATGTGCAGCTCTGTTGTTTCACATGGCACACTGCGCATCCTGCAGGTTGCCAAATGACGGGTTTCAGAAACAGTGGTCTGTGGGATACATAATGCAATGGGGCAGGGCCATGAAACAAGCTCTTCATATTCTATTTCAGAGCTTTTCATGCCTATTGAGACCAGTGGAGAGGTAGCTCAGTGGGTCAAGAGTTGGTTGATGAGGTACCCGACTAGCTTGCTGACCACAGACTGAAATCCAGGCAGGACTGACACTTCCCTCCATCATACACCATATAACTGATCGGCATGCTCTTTCATACACATCCACCCTTCACAATCTACAGACAGCGGAAGCAGTTTAGGCTCTGACAGTAAACACTGAGTGGGACCTAAGTCTAACTAGGTCCTTCTGTCACTTGAAGTGTACACGAAGCCAGGGCCTCCTTCAGTGAGGAATTTATCTTAAGAATTGCAACGTAGGGCCAGCTTCTCGGCCCTTTTGGCAGAAGTTAACCTCTTCTGCAGTTCAGTGATGCAAGGACATCACTAGTTCAGTAGGAAACCTCAGCAGCTCTTCTTGCCAAGGTGGTCAGTGTTACTGCCTGGGGAAAATGTCAACGATAACTCATGCAACACTGACGGGATACTATCAGAGAGCTCACGTTTCCCAGTTCCATGCGTGAGTCCAGGTTTTGTCTTTGCTTTCTTGAATTTGTTGCTCTATGATCACATTATAAAGTCAGGACTACAAATCCCAGAATGCAAACAAAAAAACTGGACTGGATGATACTACAGCGTGTCTGCAGTGGCGTAGCAAGGCTGCCATGGGCTATGGTGCAAGCTAGAAAACGGGGCCCCTATACTGGTCAATGTCCCCAAATACCAGCAACCTCCATCACTACTCAAGCTTTACTCTCACTAACTGCACCCGTTGCAGCGAAACTGGTGCGAGACCAGTGCCAGCACAGTGCCCTGGTTAAAATTAGAATGGAATTTAACAACTCTTTGCAGGACAATTTAGGAAATCACCACCAAGAAACCCTTAGTGGCAGTAGGTGACATTGCCAAAATCATGATCAGATCAGACTTTTACCTTAGAGATTTTTTTAAACTGAGCATCCTAAAAACAATGAGCTAATCATGATGTTTATAATGTATAAGTTTAGAGACCACTTCGGAGGGTTTGGGGAAGGCCCATTTGGTACAGGTACCAAGAAATGGTGCAATATAAAGCATATTGGGCCAATAATTCAAATAATATTAAATGAATTATCGACCTCTCTATAGAGCGTTTGCAGGGTTTTCCTGTGGAAGTTTCGGAAAAAGTTTTGTTAAATTGCGCACTTTAAAAAAACTCAAGGACCACTTTAGGAACATTTGCACCAAATAGTGCATTTTAAAATAAACTGGACCAGTGACACTGACTGTACTGGAATGGATTTATAAATAATTTAACAAGAGAACTTGGGGGCTCTCACTAAAAGAAATGTAAAAGAAAAGGGTTTGCAAATGTTGCCTTTCAAAGCACAGATATCCAGTATCATTGGTTATAACTGAAAAAAAAATTCCAGAGTGTTTTGTAGTTCCCCCCTAAGCAATCTGAAAGAAATATGACAACGAGGGCAATTTTAGGGGATAGCAGCATGGTCAGAACTAGGTAGAAATTAATGCGTCTGTTCTCTTATGGGGTATACAGTACTACAAAAAGCACGTAGTAGGCCTGAGTCTGCAAATTGTTTTCAAGCACATGGTAATTCTGATGTTATCAATGTTGTTCACCATGCTATCAGTACAAGATAATGGATCCAAGTGTCAGCATAATATTTCCTTCATGCTAATAGCGTTTAGGACGGCCAACATCTGAAAATTATATTTACTACTATTTAGTAGGCCCACCATGGAAAGGGTGGTGGAGAGGCAAGCCCCCTGCTGCCTCTGGGCCTGAGGGTGCATGCAGGTGGTACATGGTGTGTCCCCCCTGGTATTGCACCCCCAAGTTCCTCCACGGGAAGAAATGTACGACATGGTGCATTGGTTCCTGTGCAGAAACGCACTGCTTCAGTCCCCAGGAGGGGCCTTTCTAAGGCGCTGCTTTGAGCCTTAGAAGGGCACCGCCAAGGGATCGCTGCAGCACCGTCCTCCCGACCTGGATTCCAGTCGAAATCCGGCCGGCAGTCTCACTACGGGTTTGGAGGTCCTCCCACAGAGTGCCGGTGTGGCGGGAGGACCGCCAAACTCGTAATTAGGCCCTTAGTTTTAGTTCACAAGGTGACAGGATTAGACGCCCTCAAGGGATTGCAGATTACTAAATTTGCTTTATTTCACAGTTTGTCGAGCAAAGTAAGGTGTGAGTCTTGCTCAGTCTGAATGACTGGCTCCAGCTTGGCCCTTGCTGCTTGGGTACTGGCGAGTTAATATAGGGCTGAGACAAGCATCTCAGGCACTACATTTTTCCATCCCTTTCCAGCAGTGTGATGCAAAATGATAGGACTCCCTGCAGAATGTAAAGAGGGACCCCTTAGTCTTCTATACTTCACAGATATTCATTGGTCTTTGACTAAATGGGGCCCCCCTGAAGATCTGAGGGGCCTCTGAAGGGTTGGGGCACCCCTGCACCGCATGAGCTGCAGCGGGCTGTGCTACGCCCGTCCCTATCACAGTTTAAAAAAATAAAACACACCAGAGTAGAGTAGCTGACTGCACGTAATCTAAACAAGCATTGGTATTGCATCGGTTTCGCCTATGTAATGAATAAAGAGCTGTTTTCATCAATCCATCGTCTGGGAGGAAGAAAGAGCTCCCTGAAGGATAACATGGGAGTGGAGAGGATGTGGCGCAGCGAGCAGAGCTGCCAACTTGAGAGCTGGGAATCCCGGTTCAAGTCTCAGCTGCGCCACGCAACATCCTGTGATTCTATGCAAATCACTTAATCTCTCCAGGTGATAAATTGTTATTTAAATATGCTGCAAGACTAAAAAGCAAAACTTTATGAAAATATAGTTCCACCAAAGCGGATGTTAACAGTATTTCGGTGGTGGGAAACTGAAAAGAGAAGCAGATGAGGAACAAGTATTGGTAAAAGCAGGAAAATATCCTACATCCAATAGAAATGGAGGAAAGGTAAGTGGCACGCACAGGAACCAATGAGAAGCTAGGAAAGAGAGGAGGCGGGATGTACGTCCCTTTTACGTTTATATTAAAAACAATAGATTTCTCAAGCACAGCGCAAGCGCTGTGCAGGCGAAACCTAAAAAGGTGATTTTATTCTTTGTATGTTTGCAGTTGAACTGTGGTGCAGTTTTCATCTTGCTAAGTGAATACCTGCAGGAAGACAGCGGTCGCTTTGTTTTGCTAATGGCCATCATTAGGGTGCTTACCCTCTCCCTCTTTGATTTTTGTTAAGTGAGGGAAAGACAGTTGTATTAACATTAAAATAGCCTCCAGCATTAACTTATCCGTAATGTTGTTCAAGAAAGGTACTGCGACATTTTATACCTGTAGTCCGATTGAATTAACATGATACTTTCATTTATTGAACATAATATAGTATAGTATTTTGGGTCAAGAAAATATTGAACACAAAGCATTGCAATTTGGTGGTAAAGGGGCAAAGCAGGATATTTTATCATCCAGTGGCTGAATAACACAAGTCGTACCAGGAAAACTGGAATCGAATTGCAGCTTCTGCACTTGATCAAATTGTGTGAATCTATGCAAATCACTTTTTTCTCCGTGCCTCATTTTCATTGAACATGAGATCTGTACCCACTTAGAAGACATTCAGGTTAGGATGTGTGCCATATAAAATAGAAATTTCAGTTACATACGGTTTTTTAGACAATAATGTTGCTCTGCTTCTAAGAACATTGGGCCATATATGCAGTGGACATGACATATTGACAGCACTTATTTTACTCTTTGGAGATCTGCTCAAGGTACAGCGATTATAGCACATAATGCGAAGGCCTGTTTAAGAGAGCATTGTTAATTTATTATCACGATAGGAGTATCTCTCTAGTGGCCCTTCCACACGTTTGTAACTCCATAAGCATCACCGCAATACCAACTGTCTCATTCTATATATATCTCATGTTTTTTTCATTTTTCATAGTGCTTATTTTGCGATTGTTGTTTTATGTCAGAAGGTTATTTTGTTTTTTTTTGGCGTAAGATTTTATTATCGGCTGGTCTATTAGCTGGTATTTTTGTGTCCCCTCGGCCAACAATGCCATTTTAATTGTAAATACATCTTATGCTTTTTGTATGATTTTTACTATTGTATTAATTGTATGTTTTTATTGTGTATTGTTTTATCTTTCATGGCCATACATGGTCGGATAAAGATTTTTTTAATTGTCCTTACATGGCATACTTGAATGACAGCTTCAAATACCTTTTCTATTGCAAGGGAGCTACGCAGCACTATTTAAATAGATGAGTTAAGCAACAATTTGAGCCTGCACCTACCAGTTGTACACCCCTCCAGGAACACTTTTCCCCAAAGAAGACCTTTGACAACCGGAAAGCTCCGGAGGAAGGCTGCTCCAAACCTACAGTAAGCGCCGGCCTCTGGGCCAACTCTTAAACCTAGGTCTGGTCAGACAGCTCCACATAATATTGAAACCTTAGAAATCATCTCTGATTCCATTATTTAAAAAAAAAGGAAAAAATACACTCTGACCACGCTTTACTCAAGGCTATCATTATTTCAATCCCTGTCTCAGCATCAATGAGAGGTGCATATTTGATTCTAGAATTCATTGTAGCAAGGTCTTCCTACCATGTTAGACTTCAATCATTAAATACTGGCTATAGTGGAATTTAGGAAGGCAGCTACTAACATTGTACAATTTGAATAGTGAAAAAATCAAATCACTACAAAATTCACACTAGAGCCTGTGTTTCTGCTTTAGGAAGCTGGTGCGAATCGGGAAATACTTGCAGCTGCTTTGCAGCGTCGAGCCTAAGATTATTTATCAAATCAAAGGCACTGAAAAGCTGTTCCCTGTAGCTGCTGCCCTTATGTCCACGCCCCAGCCATCACGTGCTGCTTCATGGAGAATGCTGTATGCCTTTCACTGCCTGCCGCTCAACTTCATCTACAGGGTGGCAGCGGGTCGAAAACAGCAAAGGAGGGCGGACTAGCCTAGAATGAATGACTGGTGAGGATTGTGCCTTCAGTAGCGGCTGGTGTCAGAGAAAAGTGGTGAGGCAGCGTGGGGGAGGAATAGACAACGACAATAACAACACAAAATAAAACAAGCAAACAAGAACTTACCTGCCGCCTACTGCATCACTGCTCTTCTGCTCCTCTGGCTCCACTTCAGCACAGGCTGAGGCTACCAGACTCCCCTACTGCCAAACCAGATGCTGCTCTCATGCTGCTGGCAGCATGCGAGAAGCACCAGGATTGGCCAGAGAGGCCTGGATTTGTGCTACCAGCGAGACTGGGAGCCTGTGCCTGCTGTCTCCAACCCGGCAATGCAGCTTGCGTTGGAGACATTTGAGTGTGCATGTCAGTTTGGCCTTCCGCCAAACCCACATGCGCACTTGTAGCATGTGCCCACCACTCCTTCTCCATGAGTCGTCACGATAACTCCGACCCCAAGACTCAGCCCTACGAAGAAAAATAAAATAATATTAAACCTGTTTTCTTATCATTTTATTTTTCAAGTTTTACATCTGCTGGCAGGGGGGCGATGCTACTCTGCCATAA
This sequence comes from Calotriton arnoldi, assembly GCA_963921515.1. Lineage (NCBI taxonomy): Eukaryota > Metazoa > Chordata > Amphibia > Caudata > Salamandridae > Calotriton > Calotriton arnoldi. The sequence goes on along the minus strand of CAWUFW010012659.1, from coordinate 158,679 downwards.
CAGAGGAGCCGCAGCTGTTTGCCTTGCAAGCGTAGTGAGGGGTTTTGTGATTGGGTGATTGTAGCACAGGGACACTGCAAGTATCCAATCACTAAGCAGTTCGTTTGTCCCTCATGCTTCCACGAGAACAACGTGGACCACAAACACTCGTCATACTGCAGCATTTGAACGGTGTCACAAGTCCTATAAAACAAGCATTGGCAAAGCCAATAGGTTTCGCCTCTGTGAAATCTATTGTTTTTGACAATGTTTTTTAGTCATGGTACACATCAGCGCTAGCTGCTATGCAGCAAGTCTTAAAGTTAAATAAAAAAAAGCACAATGACATGGTCATCAATGTGCACGTCAAAGCTCTTTTTAAAAAAACTTTAAGACATGTTGTACAGTGTTGTGATGAGAACCGAACCACAAAGAACGGTGAAGAACAGAGTAACTGATAAAGATCGAATCAATACAGTACAAAGATTCCATAAGAACTCTTGTGGTAAAACATTCTAGCAGTTAAAGGCAAACACAAAGTGAGAGTTCAGATTACTACATACAACAGCAGCTGTGCAACATATTAAGACATGACATGACATTGACAAAACCAATAGAATTTGCAGAGGTGAAACCTATTGGCTTTGCCAATGCTTGTACTATTTAGACAACAGAGGATGTGGTGTAATGCTAGAGCAGCTGACTTTGAAGCTGGGGAACCAGGTTTGTGTCTCGGCGGCAGTTTCAACATCTTGTGATTCTGGGTAAAACACTTTGGGGCACATGCATCAACATAAGGAATAGTGATTCCTTAATAGCGATTGTTTAGAAATCGCTATATAGGAATCGCAATTCCTTATGCATGTAGGAATCGTTAAAAAATTGCGATTCCTGCATATTCCTTAATTGCGAATTGCAAATTGCGATTCGCAATTAAGGAATAGCTTCTCATTCATTCCTATGGGCCTGGAGGCCCATAGGAATGAATGGGAATTGCATGCGCAATTTGCGAGTACCAAACAGGTACTCGCAAATTGCACATGCAATTTCATGGGTGCAAGGGGGCCAAAAGGCCACCCTGATGCACCCCTGAAATTGGCATGTGAGCACATGTGGCGCTCACACATGCCTCAAGGGCATGTGTGTGCGCCACATGGCACTTTGAAAAATGCACTTTTGTGCATTTTTTCAAAGTTTTTGCAAATTACCATCAACTTGAAGTTGATGGTACTTTGCGATTCCAAATTGTGAAATTGCAATTTGGAAGTGCATGATGCATTGCATTTAGGTCATCGCAAAATATGTGATTACCTAAATTGCAATTTTGAATTTGGGTTGATGCATCCCAAATTCAAAAATACCGGTCGCAAAGTGTACTCTTTCTCAGCCGTTAAAAAGAAATATGCCCTGTCTTCAGAAAAATACAGCAATTGTACAGTTTGTATTCAATAATAAAAAGGTAATCTGCGTCGTTTTATACAATAACTTAATGAAAGAAACATGTTCATTTATTAAAGAAATCATGCATTCTTTTCATTAATGAAATTAAACATGCAATGCATTTGATAACTGAAAATGTGATAAGCATTGTTTTAGTTAGCAATGGATGCAGTAAGCAGTTGTATTCAGTAATGAAAAGGCTCATCCTGTCATATAAAGTGATACAATGAGCAATTCTAGAAACAGAATAGCCTGCACTGTTTATTCAGCAACAAAAAGGAATGCGTACATCACTGGTCAGCAACTTAGAGGAATGTGCACGGTTTGGTCCCCACTATAGAGGGTACTCCTTTGCTTTCAGTAACGTAAAAATGTCAAAATGAGTGTTTTGAAATGCATGAAACCCTGTTCACCATTTGACAATTTTGGTGACAGGTCGTGCACCCAATCAACCCCTGCCACCATCATCCTTATCTGCCCTCTCATATAAAAAATCCTTATTAAAAAAAAAAACAACTGAGATTGCCTACATGCACTTCATTAAAGAGGTGCCCCGCGTGTTGCATAGGAGGTGGAAGGGGCCCTTGTGCGCGAGTGAGCACAACCCCTATGCATCCCTGGAATGCTCTCGCGCCAGCGCCAACAAGATTATCAGCACTGAAAACATCCCAGGATTGAGGAGCCGCCTCTCCCAGGCCGCGTGTCCCATCGCACAACCACCAACAGAAAGCCTTAAAATAGTCCCAGTTCCCTGGAGAGGTCAACTTCTCTAAAGCAGTCGAAAACAGCCCAAAGTTAAGTAGCTCACTCGGGACCCAGACTCTGAGCCTGGGACGAATCTCCGGAGCCAGCTGGAAATAAACAGTGACGAGCGGAGGTAGAGCAGCCCGGCCCACAGATCTCCGGGTAGAGTACAGCAAGGCTCGGCTTCACTCCATACCAGTGAAATGAATAAAAACAAGATGTCCGGCTCTGCTTTAGAACGCAAAATGGGAACACATTTTAATTGTGCATTCCAAAGTAATGCCAGCCATCTTAAATGCTGTTCTTCTTGAATCTTAATATGCAGCAGAGAATTTAGTGTAAGGGCTAGAGCCGCCGACCTTGAAGCTGGGAAATAGGGTTTGAGTCTCAGCGGGAGGCTCAACATCCTGTGATTGTGGGCAAACCACTTTCACTTAATCTCTCAGTTCCTGTGAATGTGTCTGTTTGTAATGAAACTGGTGCTCGTGTAAAGCTCTCAGATAGGGTGGTAAACAAACACAAGGGAGTTCAGGGAGTGGTAAACAAACACAAGGGAATGTGGGAAACAGCAGCGGGAGGGCTGTGGCGATAGGGAGCACAAACAATGAGCAGTGGAAAGACAGAACACATGCACTGTATGGAGTGCAGGGATGAAATAATTTTTTTTTAAAAAGTATTCCAAAAGAATGAATATATACCACAAAAAGCAGAGCTATGCAAATAACATACAGTCACCAAACACTCTTGAGCACAAAGAAAAAAGTAGTGCTATAAAAGGCGGAGGAAAAGTTCAAAGGGAGTACTTGGTCCAAGCTCCACTGATGAGAGAACACACAAAGAGAAAGATGAACACAACAGCAAATAGCATGCTGCAACCAACAGAAAACAAGGAAAACAGAATGACAAGTATACAAACAAATGGAAAGTAAGGGCGGGCTATAAGCCCCTTTTAAGATTTTTTTTAAATACAAAAGACTTTTCAAGCTCAGCGCAAGAGCTGTGCGGGTGAAACCTAAAAAGGCATAGTTTTATTCTATGACGAAATGAGGTGGGTGCGGGCTAGTCCTGACTTTCTCATCTCATTAAATAGTGTGATCCTGGCCCAATCAGTTTATCTCCTTTCATTGAGTAAACTGATTCACCTCCTCAGTGCAAGCTACTGTGAAAAGAGGCCTTTTGTGTCTTGTTAATTTGGTGGAAGTGTCTGTTTACCCAGCCGCCAGCCAGATAGTACAAAATCTCATCTATTTACACGGTGGCTGGATAAATAGTCCATAATCTCTGCTGTTTAGCCGGCCATAGACTAAATAGTAGAGGTCATGTACAATTTGACCAATGGCTGGGTAAATAGCGTGAAGTAGGTCTGTTTTTTTAGCTGGCCATAAAGAAAAAAGGGACTCAAGGCAATGGTAGTGTGGTGGCCATCTTGTAATGGGAATGCAACATGTGTGAAGCATTTGAAAGTAGGTGCATATAGAAATGTACATCAGTATGTAAAAAGGAACGTACATGAATTAAGCTAAGCTGGTTACAGGTAAAAAAATGTAATATCAATTTTGAATAAAAACATTAATGTTATTTTAATATTCAAATAAGACATGTAGAAATGAAACAGAAGCTTCAGGATATGGATATTTTGTGCTTCAGTCAGGGAGTATATGACTGTCAGCAAAGAATACTCAGTATGGTTTTAAAGCATGTTACATAAATGTTTTATTCACTCATGAGAATACATTGATTTTTTAGTGTTCATAATGCACCTTTTGATGATTTTGTAGGGCAAGGCTCTTTTTAGGTCTCGCCTGAGCCAGCGCATGCGCTGCCCTGCGAGACATTTAGTAAGGGGGTTTTTAAAGTGAGACCTTAACGAGAAATCACTAATTGATTTATCATGATGGAGAATGCTTCCATCCATTTGTTCTATGTTGGGATTAGGTGTTCCTTTAGTAACATCATTCACTCTTTCACTTGTTACATCATTAGTATTATTTCCATTATTAGTCACCATTACAATAGGTACAAGGACAGTTAGTAGTATGCACATGAATGGTAATAACAAGACACTACATAAGCAAGCTTTAATACATCTACGTTTTAGACTAGATTTTGGATGTTCAGTCACCTTTACTTCAGCCATTTTGTATTCTACCAAAAATATATAAAAATCTATCTAACTCTATAAACACTAAACTTACTAAAAAATTTTTTTTAAATCTGGAAAAAATAGTGTAATCCTACACTTACGACTTTCTTCTTTACCCCTTTCTTTTCTTTTTTTCTTTTCTTTAGGTCTTCAGAATTCTTCACTTCTTCTTTCAACTGACAATGTTGCACCTTAGTGTTTGTCACAGTTCTTTTAAGGTGGCCTCAATTTGCTTTCATCAACATGCTCAGTGTCAGAATTGTCTTTTTCTTCACTTGGATCTGAGCTTTCCATTTCTTCCAAGATAACGTAAGTCCATTCTGGTGCTGTGTATTTTCTGCTTGGAATTCTTACTCTTCCTGTTTTTCGTACTAATTCTTCTCCTGACTCTTCTTGTTCTGTCCGACTTGAGACCTCATTACTTTGCTCTGGTCTTTTCTTTAACTTTCTCCTTACAAGAGTGTATTTCAGTCTTTTCACTCCACCTGGCCAATTGTCACCTTTTCTTGGTTTCTTGGTTTGAACTACCCTTTCACCTTCTCCATCTGGTTCACAGGTTCTTTTGTTTGGCCTTTCTTCTATCTGTTCTTCTTCTTCTGGATTTTCAGTAACTTCTGTTTCTGCTGATTCAACAGCAATTTTACTTTCTCCTGGTTTAACCGTGAACTCACTTTCTTCTGGTTCAACAACAGTCTCACCTTCCTCTGGTTCAACAGCAGTCTCACAAGACCCAGTAGCTAGTGCCCACTTTACTTGACTTGTGCTTGGCTGTTCGTCATCAGTTTATTCTTCAGAATCTGTTACTCTAGATTCTTCAGCTTCACACACTTCAACCTCTGGTCTTTGACTTTGGTTTACCAGTTGCTGCTCTTCTTGTCTTTCAAGTGGACTTGGGACTCGTCTGGTGTGGCTTGCGTCGATCCAGTTTGGCAGACCACCACACTTCACTGCCGTCGTCATCACCAGATTTATTTGGTAAGGACCATTCCACCTGGGTTCTAAACACGATCTCCTCACGTGTTTCTTGATGAGAACCCACTCACCAGGACTCAGATCATGAGCTTGATTCGGCTGTGTTGTTGTGGCATCTTCTCCAATCTGGTGAGACACAGAACGCAAAGAAGGTATGGAGAATCTCCGTACCAATCACTCAGCGCACTATTTAAAAAGTCCCTAGGGCTTCTGCTGTGTTGTACAGAAAGTTCAAAGAATTCAAAGTGCAATAGATTCAAATCACACAATTTTGCATTTAATCAATTACATCATGGTTTGATTAATTTTACTAAATTGTATTTCATTATGCAATATCTTTGTTTCAAAAAACAACGCAAAATAATCACAATATGAATAGTTGCTGCAATTCATTTGCAGAGTATTAGAACTGTTGACAAATAAACAAAACCCAATGCATTTCGGGTATAACCCTTCGTCAGGGGCATAGTAATACACAAACTGAAATTTTATAATCCTATGATTCCACGTTCTGTCTTGTGACCACCGGCTGGAACAAGAAGAACAAATCAACGATCACTGTGAACAAATCAACAATCACTGAAAACTGCAGTATAATAAATCCGTTCTTGCCAACACTACCACCAGTGCATAGAGGAAAGAAAGTGAACCAGAGGGTGAGGAACGCAAGTGTTTGAACACACTAAAAAACTAACCTCTCAAAGCTGTGATGTGATGGAGATGAAAAGAAGGATTTCAAAGCATACTGACTATGGGAACTCTCAATCACCCCATAATGTGGTATAGAATATAGCGTTAGTTGAAAAATATCAAAAGATGACTTGTGAACACTAGGTGAAATATCTCCATGCTAGAACCCAAAGAGAAAAGGAGCCGCATGCTACTGACCGCGTGAAATACACGCAGAAATCACAACTATGAAGTAAAAGTCCTACCTCTTGCTGTTATGGAAAAGCGGCGAAGAGAAACGCTGTAAAAACTATAACCTTCAAAATAAAAAATTAATTCAATGAACCATAAAAAACGAAACAGCTTCAAAAATGCGAATACAAATTCACCTAAAGTAAAGCTAACTGTAAATACCTGTGACGCTTCCGCCGAAACTAATTAGGTCACGACCAACTCGGTGACATGCGTGAAGTCTGTAAGCAAAAGGCAAAACCCAATATAAAGCACTAAACACTTCGAACCAAATCCCTACAACTGCTATCTATTACCGGTGTTCCGCTTACCAGCTGTAAAAGTGAGAGGCTTTATTACGGTTCCAAGTTTGACTGGAGTGAATGGACGAGTCTGTGAATAAAGGATACTATCGGTCAATAGCCCTCTCGTCCGATGAAAACACAAACTATCATCGCTGCAACGCTGTGATGTAATCCCCACTTACCGTGAATGTTAACGCTCTGCCATAAACCACTTCTCCCTGTTGCTAACGTGAACCACAGTCGTCCCGCTAATGGTATATAAATGCGCGCTGTTTAAAAAATTAAAGGGAAACCTCCTAAAAGCACCACGCTTACCGTGAGTGTTACCGCTCTGCCATGAACCACTTCTTCCTGTTGCTAACGTGAACCACAGTCGTCCCGCTAATGGTATATAAATGCGTACGTGACGCATATAACGTCATCTGTACTGCGCGCTGTTTAAAAAAATTAATTAAAGGGAAACCTCCTAAAAGCACCACGATTCAAATAACTTTATTGGAAACCAAATGAGCGTGTAAAAAATACTCAACGTGTCAAATAATAGATCGTTCTAGCTCAAGATATGGCAGAAACGTCTGTCAAAAAGAAACCCACGTCAAATGAAAAAAATTCAAGCTGATAAAAACTCCCGAAGGAAATAATGCAAGCGTTTGCATATAAACAATTCGCAAACCGATCCACAAAGTGTCAATTAATTCCCAATAGGTGTTGGAAAAGAATATATAAATAAAAATGAGGATGATAGTGAAAGCAAGAACGGATGTACAACATAAAAATGCTAGATCATAAGCGAAAATACAAAATCAAGCGACAAGATGATGACACTCAAAAATGACACACAGATATTACCCATGGCTTATAAAAACATAACATCTCATAATGATCATTGAGACCTCTTGGGATAATAGTATCTAGAAATTTTATCCAAAATGTTTCACGTTGAGCTAACTTGGTATTTATGTCAATCCTGCCTTTCTGTGTTATGTTTTCCAAAATGGTAAATCTGATTTGAGGAATGGTGTGTGTCATGTCTAACCAATGCGCTGCTAGACAGGAGTGTCGATTCTTATTACGTATCATACTTTTATGCTCTATGATACGAGTTTTAATTTTTCGTGAAGTCCTGCCCACGTAGATGAGTCCGCATGGGCATCGTATAGCATATATAACGCCTTCTGTGTTGCAGTCCGAAGTGTGTTTGAGTTTTATGGATTTCCCCGTGTGTGGATGGTTAAAAATGTTTCCTGTGATAACATTACCACACTGACCGCAATTAAAACACTTTCTCATTCCCTTAAATCCCGATATAACTGGTGTGGATTTAGGTTTCAAGAGTTCTCTAAGATTTCTCGAACGGGTATGCGCAAAAAGCGGTTTATCCATGAAAATTCCTTGAAAATCTGGCTCCTGTTCAACAATTTCCCATCGCTTTCTGATGATCATCTTAAGTTTTGTTGCTTCTGATGAATGTTTCAACACAAATACTTCACGTTTGGATTGAGTTTTAGGTTTGTTGATCAAGAGATCCTCACGCTTTTTAGGATCCACAATGGACTTGGCTTTTTCTAGTATCTCATGCGGATATCCCCGTTGACGGTATCTCTCTGCTTGATCTGTAATTAATGAATCAGCTTTGATTGAGTTCGAGGAAATTCTCTTAATTCTGATGAACTGTGACACTGGTAGGTGTCTTTTCAATGAAACTGGATGGAAACTTAAAAAGTGTAAGGCGTTGTTTTTGTCAGTGGGTTTGCGATAGACCGATGTTTCTAAGCCTGTCGTTTTGTTCCTGATTTCAATATCCAAAAATTGAATGCTATGAGATTGGATGTTGTGTGTGAATTGAATGCGAGGATTGCATCGATTGAGATTTGAGATGTTATCTTCTAGTGTAGCTCGACCGCCTTGCCATATAATCAAAATATCATCAATGTATCTCATGTACAATAGTAGATCTCTTTGCCATTGTACATTGTTCAAGATGTGTCTGTCTTCAAACGATGCCATGTAGGTGTTCGCATATGACGGGGCTCCAGGAAAGCCCATGGAAGTGCCTGTTTGTTGTAAAAAGAATTTTCCGTCCCAAGTGAAGTAACTGTGATAGAGTGAAAACTGTAATAATTCCAACAGGAATATACCATTTTCTTGTTCAAGTAAACTGTTAAGTATCCCCATTCCACTGCTTCAATACCCTCACCATGAGGGATTGAGGTGTACAATGCCACCACGTCTATTGTGCAAAGTAAGGTGTTTTCATTAAGTTGATGTTTTATACTCTCCAACTTAATCAAACAATCTGTGGTGTCTTTTACATAGGTACTCCATGTCTGGACCAGAGGTTGTAAATAAAAGTCAATGTATTGACCAATCGGTTCATGTATAGAACCGCATCCCGCAACAATAGGGCGGAAAGGAGGATTAACCGCATCTTTATGCATCTTCGGCAACATATACAAATGGGGTGTTTGAGGATGAGATGATTGTAAGAATCGTTTGGTAGTGTCAGAAATCCATCCCATCTCATGTGCATGATTAAGAATGTGTTCCAAAATCAACATAAATTCCTTCATGGGATCCATTTGCAATTGAATATAGGTTTCTGAATTTAGTACATGTTCATTGACTTTCAATGTATAAAATTCTTTATCCATCATTACGATGGCTCCTCCCTTATCTGCAGGTTGAAACATGAGACCAGTGTCTGAACTCAAAGATTTTAAAATTCTCTGTTCCTGTGTTGTTAAATTCTGATGTTTGGGCCGTTGGTACTGGATGCTTTGAATGTCTTTTTTGACCAATAGTTCAAAGGTGTCTAAAGTTTTATGCGAAATAGGCGCCATGAAATTGCTTTTTGGTCGAAATCTGTCCTGTGTCTGTGTGGATGTTTGAAGATTAGGACAAGAGTGAAAGAACCACCTTAGTCGCAATTTGCGCATGAACTTAAACAGTGCAATCTCAGATTCCAAGGCATTGGAGGTGTAAGAAGGAATGAAAGACATCCCTTTACTCAAAACTGCTGTTTCCCCAGATGTCAGTAATCTGTGTGAGATGTTCATTACTAAGTTACTGTCTTCTTCAAATTGCGCTGTGGCCTGGACGATTCTGTGACTTTTTTTGCCTTTTCCCCGTCTTGTCCGTTGCCTCGCGGGAGTTCTCCCTTGTCCGGTGGATGGTTCGTGGACCGTCCCTCCTCTAAAAAAGACTGTTTGCCACTGGTTGATGGTGCTTCGCCACCTTGAGCTCTTGAAGAATGCGCCTGCATGATCGGTGCAGAAGGTCTCTGTAGAGATAGATCTTGATCATTCGCAATGCTTTCTTCCGAAGATGTAATGCCTGGTTTTCTGAAAAATCTCTTTTGGGCATAGACTTCTGCCCATGTATATACTTCATCAAGTTTGTAATCGATGGTAATTCGTTTAAATTTACGCAATTTGCGATCATGTACTTCCCTTGCATGTTGATCCAAACGGGTATTGATATCATTCAAAGTTTTGGTCCAATCTTCAGTAGTCATTTGATCAGAAATTTCTGCTTTTAGTGTATCAATCTCAGTAGCTAGTTCACCCAAGATTGTTGATAGCTCTTCAATAATCAAGAGAATAAGATCCAGTGAACATTTGTTCAAAATGGCATTCCAACGTGCCATGAAAATTTTGTTGAATTTAAAAAGCATAGGTTTGAGGGCAATCCGGAGTCCCCTTGGTATTCTTCTGACCTTGTGGTATTCTATGAGTGTTGTCGCGTGTAAACGTTGATTTACTTCTTTTCGCATGGTATATTCTAATTGTCGTAGTAATTGTTGGACTGTTCCAGGGGTGGTACTGAATGTTCGGGCTTCCTGTATAAGTGAATAAATATTTGCAGCGTCTTCTGATGAATAAACTTTTGTTTCTGCCTGATTGGCGGTTAAATCTGCTATCTCTTTAAATGACATCCTGTTTTTGGGTGCTGGTTGATGGAATAGGCTGAAGATACTTGGTTCTACAAAATTATGGTACCAACCTGCACTCCTGTTATACAATATATAAACTGATATACTCAAATGATGCTTAAGCGTGCTGCTGTGTGCTATAGGTCCAGCCTAAATAGACCTGTGATACTCAAATGCAAAGAAGGTATGGAGAATCTCCGTACCAATCACTCAGCGCACTATTTAAAAAGTCCCTAGGGCTTCTGCTGTGTTGTACAGAAAGTTCAAAGAATTCAAAGTGCAATAGATTCAAATCACACAATTTTGCATATAATCAATTACATCATGGTTTGATTAATTTTACTAAATTGTATTTCATTATGCAATATCTTTGTTTCAAAAAACAACGCAAAATAATCACAATATGAATAGTTGCTGCAATTCATTTGCAGAGTATTAGAACTGTTGACAAATAAACAAAACCCAATGCATTTCGGGTATAACCCTTCGTAGGGGCATAGTAATACACAAACTGAAATTTTATAATCCTATGATTCCACGTTCTGTCTTGTGACCACCGGCTGGAACAAGAAGAACAAATCAACGATCACTGTGAACAAATCAACAATCACTGAAAACTGCAGTATAATAAATCTGTTCTTGCCAACACTACCACCAGTGCATAGAGGAAAGAATGTGAACCAGAGGGTGAGGAACGCAAGTGTTTGAACACACTAAAAAACTAACCTCCCAAAGCTGTGATGTGATGGAGATGAAAAGAAGGATTTCAAAGCATACTGACTATGGGAACTCTCAATCACCCCATAATGTGGTATAGAATATAGCGTTAGTTGAAAAATATCAAAAGATGACTTGTGAACACTAGGTGAAATATCTCCATGCTAGAACCCAAAGAGAAAAGGAGCTGCATGCTACGGACCGCGTGAAATACACGCAGAAATCACAACTATGAAGTAAAAGTCCTACCTCTTGCTGTTATGGAAAAGCGGCGAAGAGAAACGCTGTAAAAACTATAACCTTCAAAATAAAAAATTAATTCAATGAACCATAAAAAACGAAACAGCTTCAAAAATGCGAAAACAAATCCACCTAAAGTAAAGCTAACTGTAAATACCTGTGACGCTGCCGCCGAAACTAATTAGGTCACGACCAACTCGGTGACATGCGTGAAGTCTGTAAGCAAAAGGCAAAACCCAATATAAAGCACTAAACACTTCGAACCAAATCCCTACAACTGCTATCTATTACCGGTGTTCCGCTTACCAGCTGTAAAAGTGAGAGGCTTTATTACGGTTCCAAGTTTGACTGGAGTGAATGGACGAGTCTGTGAATAAAGGATACTATCGTCAATAGCCCTCTCGTCCGAAGAAAACACAAACTATCATCGCTGCAACGCAGTGATGTAATCCCCGCTTACCGTGAATGTTAACGCTCTGCCATAAACCACTTCTCCCTGTTGCTAACGTGAACCACAGTCATCCCGCTAATGGTATATAAATGCGCGCTGTTTAAAAAATGTTTTCTTCGGACGAGAGGGCTATTGACCGATAGTATCCTTTATTCACAGATTCGTCCATTCACTCCAGTCAAACTTGGAACCGTAATAAAGCCTCTCACTTTTACAGCTGGTAAGCGGAACACCGGTAATAGATAGCAGTTGTAGGGATTTGGTTCAAGTGTTTAGTGCTTTATATTGGGTTTTGCCTTTGCTTACAGACTTCACGCATGTCACCGAGTTGGTCGTGACCTAATTAGTTTCGGCGGCAGCGTCACAGGTATTTACAGTTAGCTTTACTTTAGGTGGATTTGTTTTCGCATTTTGAAGCTGTTTCGTTTTTTATGGTTCATTGAATTAATTTTTTATTTTGAAGGTTATAGTTTTTGCAGCGTTTCTCTTCGCTGCTTTCCATAACAGCAAGAGGTAGGACTTTACTTCATAGTTGTGATTTCTGCGTGTATTTCACGCGGTCAGTAGCATGCGGCTCCTTTCTCTTTGGGTTCTAGCATGGAGATATTTCACCTAGTGTTCACAAGTCATCTTTTGATATTTTTCAACTAACGCTATATTCTATACCGCATTATGGGGTGATTGAGAGTTCCCATAGTCAGTATGCTTTGAAATCCTTCTTTCATCTCCATCACATCACAGCTTTGGGAGGTTAGTTTTTCGTGTGTTCAAACACTTGCGTTCCTCACCCTCTGGTTCACTTTCTTTCCTCTATGCACTGGTGGTAGTGTTGGCAAGAACGGATTTATTATACTGCAGTTTTCAGTGATTGTTGATTTGTTCACAGTGATCGTTGATTTGTTCTTCTTGTTCCAGCTGGTGATCACAAGACAGAACGTGGAATCATAGGATTATAGAATTTCAGTTTGTGTATTACTATGCCCCTGACGAAGGGTTATACCCGAAATGCATTGGGTTTTGTTTATTTGTCAACAGTTCTAATACTCTGCAAATGAATTGCAGCAACTATTCATATTGTGATTATTTTGCGTTGTTTTTTAAACAAAGATATTGCATAATGAAATACAATTTAGTAAAATTAATCAAACCATGATGTAATTGATTATATGCAAAATTGTGTGATTTGAATCTATTGCACTTTGAATTCTTTGAACTTTCTGTACAACACAGCAGAAGCCCTAGGGACTTTTTAAATAGTGCGCTGAGTGATTGGTACGGAGATTCTCCATACCTTCTTTGCATTTGAGTATCACAGGTCTATTTAGGCTGGACCTATAGCACACAGCAGCACGCTTAAGCATCATTTGAGTATATCAGTTTATATATTGTATAACAGGAGTGCAGGTTGGTACCATAATTTTGTAGAATTGAGACACAGAACGCACCAGATCAGCCAATCCTCTGCAATAATCAAGCACTAGATCATCAGATATATTCATCAGTTTGTTCGCTGGTATGTATGCTTGTCTCATTGCTCTTCCCATTAGGACTTCGTGAGGACTCAAACCCGTCTTTTTGTCAGGAATGCTTCTAAGACTCATCAATACAAGGGGTAAAGCATCAGGCCATTTCAGTGTTGTGGATGCACACACCTTTCCTAACCTAGATTTTATTGTGCCATTAATCTGCTCAACCACTCCAGATGCTTCAGGTCGATAGGCACAATGCAGCTTCTGTTCAATTTGCAATGCTGCACAAATCATCCGAATTATTTCATTGTTAAAGTGAGTTCCTCTATCTGTTTCTAAAGTGACTGGAAATCCAAACCTAGGTATCAATTCTCGTAGGAGCAACTTTACGACAGTTAGGCTGTCATTTCTTCTCGTTGGATAGGCTTCCACCCAGCGAGAGAACAAGCAGACAACAACCAACACATATTTCAGCCCGTTGCAAGGGGGTAACTCTATGAAGTCCAACTGAAGTCGAGTGAATGGGCCTGCTGCTTTCCCAATTCGACCCCAACTAACAACTGTCTTTCTGACTGGATTCTGCTGCTGGCAGATGACACACCTCTGGCAAAGGCTCTCTGCAATGACCCTGAACTTTGGGTTATACCATGACTGCTTGAAGAGTCTGATCATTGCATCTCTTCCAACATGCGCAATTCCATGGTACACCCTGGCCATATGGGATAGTAAATTGTCTGGCATGACTGGTCTTTCATCTATATAGACCCACACTTCGTCCTCTCCTCTCATTCTGCAACCTGAATTTTTCCAAATTTCCTTTTCCTCATCACTTGCTTCTTCCTGCAGCTGCCTGATCTCATCCCAGGTTTCATATGTAGATGTGAACATAAGATGGCAATTGGTATTTTCCTTTTCAATCCCTCTGTTTAAAGCCATTACATTTCGTGCACAGAAACGCGCTACTTGATCGGCGTATCTGTTGCCCTTCGTCACATAATCATCTCCTGATTTATGTGCGGCACATTTGACCACTGCAATTCTTTTGGGCATTTGTAAAGCATCCAATAATTCTTTTACAGTTTTGCTGTTCCTAATGGGGAACCTGAAGAAGTCAGAAATCCCCTCTGCATCCATAGCTGTCCAAAATCATGGACAACCCCGAACCCATACTGACTATCAGTAAATATGGTTACCTTCAGGCTTTCGGCAATTTTGCATGCTCTAATCAGAGCTATCAATTCAGCAATTTGGGCAGAATTTACCCCTTTTAGACAGGATGCTTCTAAAACTCCCGCTATGGTGCAAACAGCATAGGCAGTACATAATTCACCTGTCTCATTCCTTAGACAAGACCCATCAACAAACATTTCACAATCTGATTCCTCTAATGGGACATCTTCTATGTCTGGCCTAGGTTTGGTGCACAGTTCTGTCACATCCAGACAATCATGATCCGCTTCTCCTCTCACCTCCTCACAAAAGGAATTCGGCAATAAAGTTGCCGGATTTACAGTTGTGCACCTCACCACAGTCACATTTTCCACACCCAAGATCACTCTTTCGTACTTAGTCAGCCGACTCGAGGTCATGTACTGTGTCCAGGTGCGTGTTAGAAGGATTTCAACTGAATGCGGCACATGCACCTTGACTGGATATCCCATCACAATCGCTTCATTCTGTTCCAGACTCACATAAGTGGCAGCTACTGCTTTCAAACAGCCTGGTAATGCTGCGGCCACTGAATCCAAAGTGGCAGAAAAATATGCTACTGGACGTCGTGCCATTCCATGTTTTTGAGTTAAGACTGAAAGTGCACATCCATCCCTTTCACAGCAGTACAACGCAAAATCCTTTGCATAATCTGGCATTCCCAATGCAGGTGCTCGACAAAGACTGTTTCTCAATTTTGTAAAAGCCTCCATACTTTCATCATCCAGCACAATCGGATCTTTCACATCTTTCCGAGTCAACCTCTGTAGAGGTTTTGAAATCAGTGAGAAACCACTGATCCATTGCCTACAGTACCCAACCATTCCGAAAAACATTCGTACTTCTTTCTGAGTTTTAGGCAGGCTCATTTGCTTGCTCACATTAATTCTTTCTGGTGTCACTTTTCTGACTCCCTTTTCTATTTTGTGTCCTAGGTACTGGACCTCTTGTTTACAAAATTGTAATTTTGCTGGTGACACTTTGTGTCCTCTTTCTGCCAAATGGTTCAATAAGGCAACTGTATCTGTCACACATGCCTCTCGTGTTTTTGATGTCACTAACAGGTCATCAATATACTGAACCAAAACTGAATTTCCTGGCATGACTAAAGTCTCCAGACATTTCTTCAAGATCTGGTTAAAGATTGAAGGACTCTCTGTGTACCCTTGAGGAACTCTGCACCATGCCAAAACACGGTCTCCGAACCGGAACGCGAAAAAGATATTGGCTTTCCGTATGTAAAGGAATTGAGAAAAATGCTTGGCACAAACCAATCACTGTGTACCATTCAGCATCACATGGAATTTGGTAAAGGATTACTGCTGGATTTGGCACCACTGGACAACAGGGTACTACGATTTTATTGATTTTCCTTAAATCCTGCACTATTCTGTATTTCCCACTGGGCTTTTTGATACCTATAATAGGTGAATTACAGGGACTGCTCAGTATTTCTCTTAGTATTCCTTGTTCAAACATTTGGTCAATCACAGGTGTGACTCCTGCAATTACTTCTGGACTCATTTTGTACTGAGGTGTGTTTGGATATACAGCACCTTCTTTCACTGTAACCTGAATCGGGTCTACATTTGTCATTCCTGTAAAATCCCATACATCCGATCATACTGCACTCTTTAATTCTTCAGGCAAATTCTCTTCTGTGAGAAGTGAAAACAACTTATCCACTTCTGTCCCTTGCTTTGCTAGCATCATCTTAAATTCGACATCCTCATCAGGTGTCTGAAATGCAATACCATCTGGCGTACAATAGATGGTACAATTCATTTTACACAATAAACCCCTACCTAAGAGATTCACTGGACTTGAGTCACATACCACAAAACGATGCATGTCTCTGAAATTTCCAATATGAACTTTTATTGGATTTGTAACTGGCGTTCTAATATGCTTATTCGAGACTCCTACAACTTGGATAGTTTCTCCCGAGAGGGGTAGGTTTGGAATTTCTGCTGCTCTCACAGTAGAACGGGTAGCACTAGTATCCACTAGGAATGTAATATCATTACCTTCCACCTTTCCTTCAACAAATGGACCTGACTGATCTACCACCAAGGATGCGCCAAGTACGCACTCTTCCTCCACCCTCAGGCACCGTCATTGAGATGAGTCTGAATCACTCCCATTGCACTGCAACCAATATTACGGAACCATTTGCACACTTCGATTCTTACCGAATTGATCACCTCAGTGAAATCCAGTGTTCGCACTGCACCTCTGCACTTGAGCATTCACAATATTTGGCATGGGAGCTTGTGGCACCTGTAACTGTGGTGTAACTACCTGCTGCTGCTGCTGTTGATTTTCACCCACCTCATTCTGCATCTGTGGAATTAAATTTTGATTTACCCCATTATTCTTTTTATTAGATCTACACTCGTTCTTCCAATGTCCATGCTTTCCGCACACATGACAAGGAAATTTCTTTATTGCTTCCTCTCTACTCATTTTACCTCTTCCTCTACCCCCACTGGGTATTTGACTATTTTGATTTTGACCATTCATCTGGTAACCTGTTTGAGGACTATTATTTGCTTCTTGCTCCTCTGCCACTTTCACTTGCGCCCACATCATTTTCTCTTTTAACTTTTTATGTCTTGATTCAATGTAGTCACTACAATACTTTGCATACCTTAATATTTCATCAATTGTTTTGCTTTGCCAACAAATCAAATGCTGCTGAATCATATTACTAATATCCGGTTTCAATCCAAACACAAAACGATACACAAAATGTCCCATATCCTTGTCTCCAATATTCTCAAACCCACTGTACTGTTTAAATACCTGCAACAACCTTTCATAGTAGGCATGCACTGACTCCTTTGGTTCTTGGGTTGTCCTGTCTATTTTAACCCAATCTGTTTCTTTAGGGGAAATTTTCCCTTTTAAGAAAGTGATTACCTGATTATACTTTTTCATCACCTCATCGGATGGTGCACCTGTTTTAGGGTCTCTAGGATATTCTTCTTTTGGCCAATCGACAGTGATTCTGTCCACAAATCTGCTGGAACAACAATCTCAAACAACCCATCTAAATCCTTTAACAAAACCTTCGAGACTTTCACAAACCTTTCTACCTGTTTGTACCATTCAACTGGTTTCTCTCTTAATCTGGGGAAATCATTTGTAAAAGATAATATATCCTGCCTTGACCATGGAACATGAACATATCCACCACCTGGAACTTTTCTCATCGGACACGCCCTTTCAACTTGTTCTGTTCCTTTTAACGGAAACATAGACGCTCCTTTACTAGCTGCTTCTTCCTTCTTTTTCACCCATCTATTTTTCCATTGATCTACATCTCCCCATTTCTTCAAAATATTCATCAACTCTTTTATCTGTAACCTTTTTCCAGACGCATTCAAACTTTCCAGATCCTTATCCGTAAAAGCCAATATGTAGGATTTCTGCAACACCTTCGCCTTTTCTATGTCTATTCCATACTCACTAGCAGCTTCGGATATTTTCTCATGAAGATTCCTTGCTCTCCAAGTAATGCTTTTACACAAAAACAATAATTCATCATCTCGGTAAGTCCCTAATCTGTCTGGACTTATTGTGCCAATAATCATCTCCTCCAGATCTACTTTCAATTGACTCACATTTATACTCTGTGGTTGCGGTTTCGGCTTCACCATTTCTTTTATCCAATTATTCAATTCTTCTGGTGAAGGACCTGCTGAACTCCCTGCCATTGGAGTGACGTTTGGCCCTATTCTCCTTGGATCTATTTGTACACTTCTTCTAGGGGTTTCTGTTATCATCTCACAAACCGGAAGATCTAACAAAGTATTATTCGTGTCAGTCTGTTCACCCTCATCTGCCACCATCACCATTCACTCCTGATGCTTGGAACTGATAACGTATGTGCTTGTGTCATATTCTGTTTTTCTCCGTATAATGGGACAACGGAACCAATTGTTACTGGTACCGTTAATACTTCTGCAGTCATACTTAACTGATTCATTTTCTGGACCTGCTCTAGTCTTGCCTTATTCAACAAATTCACTTCATTCTCTCGCACTGCCCTAGCTATTTCAGTGACTTGTGGAGTTAATGGGGTTCCCAATTGTGGGGCACTCGGAGTCACCTCCCCTGAATTTTCTTCATACGGCGGAGGTCGTTTGGTCATAATATCCTCTAATATCTCATCATCATCAGAGTCGTTCGGATCATCCCTTAAACTTGAAGTCTCTAAATTTTTCTTTTTCTCTTTACATTTACCTCCTGTCTGATCGTCAGCGACTAAAACTGGATACAATCCTTCCGTTATCACAGCTCTCCTCCATCTTTTCAACTTATTCTCCCTATTCTCAGAAGGATATCCAAACATCGAATTTCTGTATCTCCTGTTACCTCTATATTTCTCTCTTTCAAATGCCTCTACTTCCCATTCCTCTAAGGCTTTGTACTGTGTCAATCTGGGATTCGGCTCTAGTGAATTCATCCAATTTCTCAAATTCTGACAAATTCTTACATTAAACGTACCATACTGTGGAAAAGCTATAACACCATCATCCTTCGTATATTCCACCCAGTTCTCTAACCACATACACGTATGATATCCTCGCTCCAACATCATATAAGAAGCAGGCGTTCTTGGAGGTGGAATAGGAATTCCCTCTCTAGTCACAATTGGTTTATCCTTTTTAAAGAAATTCTTTATTTTCTTAAGCAGCTTCATTTTCCTGACTCTTTACGCTACCGTATCTCAACAAAACAAACAAGGAAACCTTTCCGTAATTCTACTTATTCTATTTGTCAGTTCTCGTCCTATACCAGCGCGACACACACCAACCATCCAATCAGAGCACCACTACGTAAGCAAAATCTCAACCAATACTAGCGCGGCTCACCCTAACTGACCAATCACAGCTCAGTACACGTCCGCTGCCTGACCAATGCCAGCGCAGCTTTTTCTGACATCAGTATTACTCCTTCTACTGACCCTCCCTTTACAAAATAATACGGCAATGTATTTCTAAGTACTCTTAATCAAAAATTCGATTAGTAACAACACAAAACAATGCTACCTTGTCTGTTCCTCTAATAAAGAGATAGTCTTCACTTTTCCGAGAGGTTTTCTTCTCTACGGGTAATAATAACAACCAGCGCTGTTTTACCCTTCAAACAAGCTCCGGGTGAACCTATTACTCCTCTAGGGATAAGGCCAAAGTTTCGGAAGAGGACTTTTTGTTGTGAAAAGAGGTCTTGGTACTCCCCTGGGGATAAGGCTAGAGTTTCGGAAGTGGACCCTTCGCTATTTCAGGCACTCTACTTACATACGAAATTGGCCCTAAATATAACACCTACAGCCCTCCGTAGCTTCGGTATTATTACAACAGACAAAGTACTTCTGCAGTGGGATTTCTCTATCTACACTCTTCTTCTGCCTACTTCAGGCTGATTCTTATTCCTCAGATAACTCTGTACCTGTAGTTCTAGACAACATAGAACAGGACACTAACTTTTTCGTGTTAAAACATATAATCAATAATCATTACCAAACTAATCAATAATTAAACCGTCCTCTGCTACCAGAAAACTGATCCAGCGCAAGGGAAATGCCTAATCAGGGATCAATACTCAATACATCACAATATAATGGCTCATACACATTCACCCAAATCCCTAATGCGCTGGGGTTCAAGTTTTCTATGATGTTTAATTTGTTTCCTTCACAAATTCATGGTTGACATCTCTGAGTTCATAACTAAACCTGTACATCAACTTTCTTTCCTCTTGGTCGATGGACCAATTAGTTGAAGAGTTGATGGTAATGATAATACTGTCTAACTAACTATTTTGTCAGCTAAATAATCACAGACTCTCGGTAAGATTAATAAAGCTTTATCTCATATTAAATGCTCAATGCATACGGTCACAAATACAAACAATGAAATCCACAAAAAGGAGAGTGAAACATCAGAAAAATGCAAATAGATTAATTCTCATCACAATAATCATAAGGCACAATGAGGAGTGGATAGATTAAGAGACATCAGTTTCAGCAAATTAATGCAAAACAAAATACATATATCGGAGTAGATAGATGGAGAGACATAAGTTTCAGAGACAATAATAAGATTGCAAAATGATTATGCGAAGAACGAGTCAGAATAATACAAACCCAAAGGATCTGTGGAAAACCACCCCCTTCGCCTAGGGGACGGTGGGGGTCCTCTGAAATAGGATCAGGGAACATAGATTCAGGACCCAGAAGCAGGACAGGGACAGGACAGCTAGGCCTTTCTGCAAACCAACGATCAGCGACGCATCACCCCTCTCGATAAGCTAGAATCAAGTGTGCTCTCTCTTCTCTTCAAACCACACCCCTAAAGGCACCCCAGTTATACCCTAAAACCTACATGTCCAACCCACATCACTTGAAACATTTCACAAAACTCAACAGTTGATTGGCTAGTTTGGGAGGTGGTCTTGTCACAACATCAGATTCCCATTCAAGACTACCATAGGCTATTGTTTTACTTCTCTTCCCATTACATCAGTTCTGACTCGTTCATACATTCATTACATGTAGCAGTTTTAAACAACATTTTTATAAGATTTTCGACTATGTCCGCAGAAAAGGTTTAGGTCCCACGGTCAGTCACATCCCTTTGGCAGGCACTCAGTATTTTCTTTCAGCGCGTCGGCTTTGAACCTTTGAGCTTCATCTGCTGTGCTCAGCGCTTCTGTCTGTACTGACAGGTCCGTTTCACTCTTTCCTCCAACCCCTCCTCTATTCAGCCAACTTAAGAAATATGGCGGTTTATTCGGTTCACTACGACAAATGGAATATAGACATTCATTAATTATACAGAAATGCACTTTTCACTGTTATGCCTCCCACCTTAGCACTATACCTTGTTTATGGTTTTCCGAGCATAGCTTTAAGCAAAGCAGCATTATTTATTATTTCAAAGCAAAATGCAGTATGCAGTCTATGAATTTCACATGCGGCCTAGTCATTCATTATTTCTCGTTTCTTTCAAAGCATAATGTAAATACGGTTTTAGTTCTTTCATGCATTATCTCACGTTAGTGCATGCATGCGCAAAACAGTTTTTCCTTGTGTTCATGTAAGGTGCACGTTCATTTTCTATTACTACTTACTGTTAGTACGTATTATGGAGGTGTTAATTCGAGCAGGTTTCTTTGCGTGAAATCCTGCTCCATCAGTGTCAAAGTTGTCAGTGCCACTCACCTGAACTCCAGGCATTCCTTTAGAGAGATGACTGAACCCAATGCCTCCTGAAACTCCTTTCAACTACAATGTTCTTTATAACGATTGAGTTGTAAAGCAGCATCAAGGAGAAGGGGGAATGGGATGAGCAATAAAGACAATACACTGCACGTGTCTTCAGAATCATAGGAGTCTTCAGGGTATTTAGGGTTCTTCAGTGTTGCTTCTTGCAATCTGCGATATCAAGTACTGGGAAGGCCACTCAGGTTTCTAAAAGAACAAAAGTATGCAATCACTCAACTGTATTTGTCATACTTTCAATGAAGACTAATTATGACAGGAATATCAAAAATAAATACCTTCCCTAGTTCTTGTTTTTTCTCTAACATAAACTTCTTTATAGACAATAACTTCTTCCTAGGGAGATTTTGTAGCAGTTGACTTTGGCTTTCGTATTTTCTCTTGCGCGCTGTTTCCACAAAACAAAATAACAGTATTATCCTATCTGCACATCTTTACCAACATCATACTTGCTCTCTTATGCTGTTTATACTTATTCACCTTTTAAAAATAAAGCGTGTAACACAGAGAAGAAAGTCTGTAACCAACTCCTTGTACTGAAAGTATAAAATAACCTTGGGGGTTTAATGTCCTTGGGAGTTTAATGTTCAAACAGTTCCTGGAATTCAGTAAATGTTCCATAATTACAAAGTCAAAGTAATTTGATTAGCCAGAAAGACTTTCCCTAATGTGAGCAATAATTCTTGCCCTTCAAGGTTAGAAGGAAAGCATTAAACATTTGGTGACAATGTCAAATGTTCTCAAATTAAAAGGATTAAATAAAGAATACCTGCTTTTCTTGTTTTCTTCGTGCAACTTAACATTTCTTTCTTTAACTTTCTTTTGTTTTTTATGCTGCAGGAATCAACAAGGAATTAGAGCACCTGACTCTACCAGCCGGAAGACAGGCAACCAACTGGAACGGGAACCAGAATCCAACGAGAGGTCACAGAGCCTTTTCCAAGCTGCAGCCGAAGAAGAAGAGCAGGAGCACGAACGCCGTCACTGGAGCCAGGTAAGTCTCAGACGGAAATGAGGCCAAGCAATTAACATTAACACTTAGGGGCCGATTCCGATCTCGGCAGGTAGCGCACCGAATCGGATTCGGCTTAACCGGATCCGATTCGGAGCCCTCTTTTCGACCGATTCGAACGCGCGTCCGGCCGAGCGAGTACGATGCGAGCGCACGCGAAATCGCCGACCGACTCGTTCACGGGTCCGAACCACACCGACCGACTCGCTCGGACTCGACTCGCACCGCGCGATGGAGACGTTCCCCGGCCGGGCAAGTACGATGCGCGCCTTGAGCAGTCCGACCGACCCGCACCGTCCGGCTCGAAACAGCTGTCGGAGCCGGACTTTGGGGGTCCGTGTCGGACCCCCTGTACGCGTAGCCACGCGAGTCGCACACAGGGGGACCCATGGGTCCCCCTACCTGTGCGTGTGCGGCGCGAACCGCATCGACGCGAACCTGCTGTAGGGGGCTCCCTTGTTCGCCTCGCACCCATTGAGTCAATGGGAGCCCGCGAACGCGTTGTACGACCGGCTCCCATTGACTTCAATGGGAGTCCGACCGAATCGAGTCCGATAGCATGTGTGCGCATTGTACTCGTTCGGTCGGACTGCTAGAGTCCAATTTGGTCAGAAATCTCTCCGGGTCCGGCTCGGTCGGGGAGATTTCCGGCCTGAATCGGAATTGGCCCCTCGGTCTCTATTTATAGGGATTGTTGAATGTGTTAAGATTGCAGTGGTGGGTGTGGAAACCTTGGCAGTTTACTCGTGAGGGAGCCGGCAGTTTATTATTATCATATTCCTCACAAGCTTCATTAGCTTGTGTGCACAAGGACTGGCACATTTTCCACTTTCTATATGCCAATTGAAGAGCAAACGTGAATACAACTGAATTCACCATTTCAACAAGGTTTCATCACAAATAACTGGTTTTAACATTCATTCTGTGCCTAGAGTTTTACAAAATAAAAAATACAAATAATATCAGTAAATTAAGAGCTTACAGATTTCTTGGTGTCACAAAGGTAAACAAGTATTGAGCTTTTGTGAGACCATGACAAAAGTTTCCAAGCACGGCTACCCTTTTGTCTGTGCCTGATGACTAGCCAAAAAGGCCAATGTAAGCCAAGTGCTGAGATCTCATGCTTCATTGTGTCCCTGTTGCGGGTACTTCTGCTTGGAGCCAGCACTATTGCTATTGCTATGGGAGCCATCACCTAGCACAAATGCTGTGTCTGAACGACAGCCAGAAAATGGTATTTGAAAGAGAAACACCCCAAATCAGTTCTGAAACCTCAGTAGTGTATTTACGTCCTCTGTCTGGTAAATGAGTATTAAAGTGGAAATGTGAAAAGATCGATCAGTAGGTCACAAGAATGGAGGTAACAAAATGTCTCTGTTTATTCAGTGTCTTATTTCTTACAATATTAGTAATAAAGTCAATGAATGCAAATCTCTGAGTTTCATTTTATTCTGTGGCTTTGATACTTATGTCTTTCTCTGATTTAAATGGGAAAATGCATTCATATTCCAATGGCATTTAGTTCAATTAATTATAGTCCCCTTCCTTTGCTTACAGAATACTTCCTCTGAAGTCCCGACTATGTACCGGTCGTCGGAGGAAGGACTTTATACCATCTAGCCTATTTAGAGCAAAACTGACTGACAGAAAAAGAAATAATGTACCCCATCACCCTGGGAGACAAATCCCAGTGTGTGGGACCAATAATTATTTTGTTTTCAAAAACAAACTCCTGCTTCAGGAGTTTGTTTTTGAAAAAGAAAAATGTCCTTAAAAGTTTGCTAGTCAGCCATCATGTCTGACTATACTGTCGTTCAAATATTTCGTGCATAAACAGGAACCGCCATGACAGCAGTTCCTGTCAATGTAGAGAGTTGTCCACAGGGCCAGGGGACAACTCTATATTTGGTGGGCGTATGTCCCTCAGGATGTTGGAGGTATTGTCCTCTGTCATCCTGACGGAGTTAACTCTGTCCTTGAAACTCTAAATCAGGCCCATCGTTGTTCTTACTTTTGTCATGGAATTGGAATGAAACTTCTCAATTATACTGTGTTGGTCACTTCATAAGGGGCCCTATGCAATTGTTTCTATTTTTAAAAAAATCACCCTAAATATTGGACGACTCTTAGTTACTGGGATGCAAGATTTCCTCTTCTGGTTTTTGCTTTTACAAATCATTTTTTAGGTGTTAGTCTGAATTGTTTAATTGAATTAAATCAGAATTAATGATTCCAGAATGCACTGATTTGCTTCAGAAAAAGAGGTGTTCTGATAACATATGGCATTTTGGTAATTCTATATCTGGCCCTTGTACATTCCCATGGCTTTGTGATTAAGAGCAAGTATGTAGCATTAGAAGCGTAAACAGCTTTCACTAGTCTGGAAAAGGTTTCCAAAAACTGCCAGCCAAGCACTGCAGAATCTCTATTTAGACAGTGAACGGCTAAATAGTGAAGCTTTTCTGCTATTTGCATGGCTGCCAGCCAAACAGTGCAAAATCGCTATTGCTTAGCCAGCAGCCGGATAAATAGTGACGTTTTTCTTCTATTTCCACGCCTGGCAGCTGAACAGCGCAGAATCTCTACTATTCAGCCAGCAGCAGGGTAAATATTTACATTTTCCTGCTATTTACACAGCTGCCGGATGAACAGTGCAGTATCTCTACTATTTAACCAATGGCAAGGTAAATAGTGAAGTCTTTTTGCTATTCCACGGCTGCCAGCTGCACAGTGCATAATCTCTACTGTTCATCCAGCGGAAGGGGGAAGAGTGCAGTTTTTTTGTGCTATTTGCATGGCTGGACAGCGCAAAATCTGCACTATTTAGTCAACAGCTGGATAAATATTTAACCGCTTAACCGCGGCGGCAATTTTGCCGCGGTGCGGCGGTTTAGCGGAGTGGGCGGGGCCGCGTCGGCCAACGGACGTTCGCAGCACTACAGAGGTAGTGCTCGCGACGGCCGTTGGCCTACGGACGCACGCAACGGGTTAAGTTTTGCTCCTATTTGTATGGCCGCCAGCTGGACAGTGCAGAATCTCTACTATTTAACCAGTGGCTGGGTATATAGTGAAGTTTTTCAGCTATTTGCACGCCCGCCGGCCAAACAGTGCAGAATCTTTACTATTTAGCCAGCAGCCAGGTAAATATTGAAGTTTTTCTGCTGTTTGCACGCCCACCAGCAGATAAATCCAGAATCTCTAC
This sequence comes from Calotriton arnoldi, assembly GCA_963921515.1. Taxonomy (NCBI): domain Eukaryota; kingdom Metazoa; phylum Chordata; class Amphibia; order Caudata; family Salamandridae; genus Calotriton; species Calotriton arnoldi. The sequence goes on along the minus strand of CAWUFW010012659.1, from coordinate 132,674 downwards.
TACTTAGTCAGCTGCTGGGTGGTAGTGACTTTTTCTGCTATTTGCACAGCCGCCAGCCGAACAGTGCAGAATTTCTATTATTTAGCCAGTGGTCAGGAAAATAGTGAAGTTTCTCAGCTATTTTCAAGGCACAGCCAAATAGTAAATCATTTTTACTATTTAACCAGCAACTGAGTAAATAACAGAAAAAATTCACTATTTACCCAACAGCCGGGTAAATAGCTGCTACCTAATTTGTTGCATAAACCTAATTGTGAACACACAGTCACTTTAATTTTGTCTGCGTAGATGCCCCTGATGTATGGCCCATGCCAATGCTCAGACTTGTGTGTAAAATAGTTGCAGAGCACAGAGAGAGCTATTTCTTTCACAATGTCTGCTTTGATCTGTGCTCCGCTTGCCTTGACAGCAGAGATGTTTTAAGGCATGGGCAAAGTGGGCCCCGGCTCCGGGCCTCAGCCTTTTAGGGGGCCCCATGATAGAGCCAGCTCTGTTCTGCAGACTCTTGCCCTGATGCCCCCGAATAATTCTTAAAAAGATTGTTTTAAACATTGTTTTCCTTTAGTTTATTTTTAATGTGGGTGATGGATGGGAGTCTATAAGAGACGTTTTGCAGAGAAATGTTTATGTTTTTCAACACCATCCAACATCCAGAAACAAAGTTTCTTTTAGATCAAAACAGGACCTCACAAATGAAAAATGGGCGGGGTCACAAAGATTAGTTGTAATAATATAAGTGAGCTGCTGCTGTATAATAATATTGAAAACACATGTCACTATGCTTAAATATTAGGTATAAACATATTTTGAATTTGTACCAGTGTGCCTGTGCATTGTCTGTGACCTGGCCATACAGGGCAAGAGAGTTGAAACTGCATCATAAATTCAAATCTGTCATAGCTGCCAAGGTTTGGTTGGCTGGTGTGTGACATTCCCAAGTATGCAGTGCGTTTATGTGTGACATTTCAAGGCTTATGAGTGACACTTTATTGCGAGTGAATTACACCCTTTAGTTACAGGTGGTGGTTTAAAGGGGACTTGAAGGAAGTAGCCTGAAACCATCAAACAGTTGCCTATCAGACCTGATCCTGTGAACCACAGAGGATTCATAAGTTGAACCTGGGAGCCTTCACTGTTCATACCCAGTCTCGCACTCTTATAGTCTCCCCCTCCTTGCCACTCACTCCTTTCATTCCTGGTGTTGTTTCTCTCTCCCTCATGTCCACACTCCGTTGTCTCATTCTTTACTCCCCTTGACCTCCTCCTCCCTTTCTGTCTGAAGAGAAACCAATGTGATTATAGAAGTGTGTGAACCCTGATCTTCTCCGTTCATAAGAAGTGTAACACAACCCCGGTTTGATTGCTTAATTGTACACAATCATTTTTACGTAGCAGCGGTTGAGCACAGCTGTGAGCTTGAAGAAGATTGTGACCACTTTTACGTGCAAAGGATGAGCCACCAGAACTTGATATTTTGTATTTTATGCTAATACGTTGCTACGTTTCTAATTTTTTTTTAACCTTTTTAAAATGTACGTACAGCTGGTAAAAAACACATGTATTGTCAGATGGCTGTAAACAGGCATCTTACCTGAGGGTTGAAATGCAGGCACACGCTCAGTGGAGTCTTGACAGTGAATGCCTAGCTCTTCTGCAGATTTAACCGCCAGCCTAAGCAAGTCTCCAGATGGTCCGAATCCTAATTTATAACTCCTTTCAAGACGCGTGACAGTCCTGGATCGCTCATGAAATTGTGCCTTTGGCAGAAAACAAACAGGCAAGGCCTGCAGCACAAGAAGGATGATGAAACCTGAGTGTGTCAGTGATTGTGAACCACGGCCGTGACGAGTCTCCGGCAGCCGGTCCAAGTCACTGTCAGCTCAGCCTGTGAGCAGCCCTGCCAAGTACCACGCATCAGGCGTTAGACTAACGCATTTTGGTGTGGTGGTCCGCATCACCGCACCAAAATGCGAAGTCACGCATTTATAGCTCCTCCTGAAGTTGGCTGGAAAAGGAGACGGAGCGCCGCTATTAGCGCTCATTAAGGAAAGCACGACCGCGCGCTGCTCTGGCAGGCAGCCTGAGCCTACAGTGTGTGACAGACTGCACTACACTGTACAGTTGCTGCTCTGCTCCGGTGTTTATTATGTGTTTACAATCCATCTCATCTTCTAGCCAGGAGGTGGTTCCGGTTGCGCCGACCAGGCTGGGTCAGCTTTGCTTTCACTTACTCTAGCTCTGCAGCGCATTCGCAACATTGTCCATTTGCCGCCCGAGTCAGCTAAGTGGGAGGGGCGAGCGGGCGGAAGTTTGTACGTTTACTTGCAGTCTGCCCGGCCGCTTCTCGCACCCCCGCCTGGCCTTCTCACATCATGATGCCATGCGACAGGACCAGACAAGAGTCCTCGTCGCGGCCGTAGGTCTCAGTCTCTGCCTCAGGGCCGTCTGCAGAATCGTACTGCCACTGAGGTTAGTGTGAGTATAACTAAATATTCATTTCATAACCCCACAACATGGTGTCCCTGTGCAGCCTGCACTCATGTCTTGTCAAGTGCTCGTGCTGTGGGGGTGATGTGCACTCTCCCGTGCTGAGGTTCCATTCAGGACCTGAGAGAGCACAGCCAATGTCCTCGTGTCTGTGCTCATGGTGCATGAGCGTCGTGCACTGCACAACCACTTGCTGTGCTCCATTGACGACGTGAGAGAGCACTTGTCCTTCCCTCGTGTCTGTGCTTGTGGTGTGTCAGTGCCGTGCATTTCACACCCGCATGTTGGTGCTCCATTCACGGCCTGCGGGCCTGAGACAGCATGACTTCTATTTGTGAGGTGTGAGAGCCATGCAGTTCACACGCACGTGCTGGGGCTTTATTCACGGCCTGAGAGAGCAGGCCCTAAGAAAATAGCAGCATCTGGGAATAGGATTGCTGACATCAGCTGTATATCCTGCCTACTAGGAGCATGTTGATCACAGGGACCGTGATAATTTCGTCGGCTACCCGCAGGATCACGCAGAAATGAAATATTTACTTGCTCTGAGAGAATATCACCTAGAAATGACCCACGGGGGCAACTGTACATGTTATTGGAAATGGATGAATGCTGGGTTGGAGATGGATGGAGAGGGGTAGATGGATGTGTGAGGGGTGGATGGATGAATGCATGTATGGATGGTTGACTGGGGTGGTTGGAGCACGGATTGAAGGATGAATTCGTGCGGAGAACTCATTGATTGCTATAACTATGACGGTATCTGCTCACGCATCCATTCCTTGATCCACCACCGTTCCATTGACAGATCACCTGATCCAACTATCCTTCTATCCAAATGTTTAATTATGAGCTGACATATGCATCCATTCGTTTTTCAGTCTATCTATTCACTCGCCTCCACACCTATCTATCCAACTCCCCATGTCTCTGTTCATTCATTCATCTACTCATACAAACACCCAGACATGCCTAACTTTTTCATCGCTTCTCACATGTATCCATCTATTCAGCTACCTACCCACCTGCCCAAGTATCACATTCCCCACCCAGGCGTCATTTATGCTATAAGGAGCCCATTACGCATCCAGTTATTCATCCTTCTAGTGCCATCGTTGTGCAGAATTACTGCACTATTAGCACTAGGACGCTTGCTATGGGTTTTAGGAATGTGCAAATACCCTGGCATAGAAACGGTTGGCTACACCTGGACGATGGAGCCCTTCTGTCGTAGTTTCATTTTATTTTGTTGGATGGCCGGCAGACAGTGGCACAGGTCAGTCCACTGGGAACTTTTAGTTAGCTGAAGGGAAAAGCTCCACGTGTCATACATTTGCTTGTAGAATGTCACTCGTGTGTACAATGATACTATGGAAATGTTAATCTGAAAACTTAGCAGCTATGAGTTTCTCGTTGCTCAAATGGGTGTCATTTCTGATACTTATATGTTTCCCTTATCTTCATTGCTTGATTTTGCTCGCGGGAAAGTGTCACTCATAGTCGTCAAATGTCACTCATATTTACACTAAAATTATGAAAATGTCACACATGGCAATCTGAAACCTTGGCAGCTATGTGTGAGCTACATACAGGCTGATGCTGTAAACGTAAACATATTTCCAAAAAGGTCAGATAATACTGGGAGTTACTGTGAGCCAGGGCTACGACAGCGAGTCTCCAGCAGCCGGTTCAGTCGTGAGGCATCATGACAAGAAGGGAGGCACTGGTGGAAGTGCGAGCAGCGGTGGGCTGCCAAACTTAATTAAAAAAACATAACTGCCAGCCGGTTTCCCGCTCGCCCCTAGCGAAGACCTGTCTCTGCAAATGGACACACTGTTGCCATGTCACGTGAATGCCGCCGCGCTACTGCAGCCAGCGAGCCAAGCGCAGCTGAGCCGAAACCTGCCTCGCAGATAGATTCAAGTAAACTTTTAATTATAATCTCACCACAAATTCAACACCACGGAAGCAGTGCACTGAACAATGTGCTGTAATGCAATCTGTAACACACTCTACGGATGGCGCAGGCAGAACAGCGCGCGCTCGCACTGCTTTTTCCTTACGGTGCTGATAGCAGCGCTCCCGCCTTCTGCTGGTCAGCATCTTAAGGAGGCGCTATAAATGCGTGACTTCGCATTTTAGTGCGGTGGTGAGGACCACCACACTAAAATGCGTTAGTCTAACGCCTGATGCGTGGTACTTGGCAGGGCTGAGAATTTGTTCCGGACAGGGCCCCCAAATTACTTTTGGCCCAGGGCCCCGAAATCCTTAAGATGTCCCTGCTTGCCAGACCCTTGAAGGGGAGTGGGGTTCCGAAACCCTGTCAGGAAATGTATCACGCAGCAGGGCATCCTCCTCGACTCAAGTCGGAATCATGCAGTTCATTAGATAGAACCCCCCACTGCGGCGGGCCCCCTTCCCCTCTTGGCCCCCGTGGCGTGCACCGGCTGCACCAATGGTAGCTGCGCCCTTCCAGTCTGGAAAGAAAGCAGTGACTCGGCTGGCGCGCGCCTCGACTTCGAAATGTACACGTCATCAGAGCGGCAGACAGCCTTCAGTTCTAAAAGAGGCCCCTATTTCCGGTGCCAACCCAGAGGCCCTGGAGCAATGGGTGAGCAGGTACTGCAGCGCCCACCATGCAATATATTGAGGGTCACACGGCGACGAGAGCAACAGTGAGGCCGCCTATTGCAGTATCTCATTTTTGGCCATTCTGTGTATTCAGTCAGTCCACCACTGTGAATGCTATCATCGCTGAATTTTATTTGCCGGAGTAAAGGCCTCTTGTAACTCGACCTTAGTGACACTCTGATGATTAGGCCCAAGAGCGCGTGAAAGGAAAAGGCCACGCCTGTCGAATGTTTACCACAGAGCACAGGTAGAAAGCGTTTGGTCGCTTCCGCTCTAAAGTTTAAACACATTTCACACAGTGTGAGCAGAATAGGAGACGCATGGGGGAAATTTCCTTTTAATGCTGAGTGAGAGGGCTCAGGGTTTCCTAAAATGCTAAAGTTGTGTATCACTTTTATTTTATGTGGCATGGACGAGTCTAAAACTACTCATATTCTTACTATTATTTTTAATAAATATCTTGTGTAACTTTAAACTGACAAAATTGCAAAATCACCAACGAATGTTTTTCCTTACATCATAGACTTGTGTAAAACATTATTGCCAAACTATGACAGTTAGCCACACCCTTAGATATTGTGGTCGCTTTAACATTTTGACATTCTCTTCAGTGTAGGTCATGATCTTCTCTGTTCTTGATGTTGCTATAAAAATGGTCAAGTTATGAGATGCTTTTGACGAAGACTTTCAGCGGTGGTGTTCATTGTTTCCAATTTTAGATGTGGAAGCCTTATGTACAAAGGTGTTTATATTCGCAAACCATGCAGTTCATAAAAACACAGGGTTTACAACCACAAAACACCTCTTTGCAATGAATCAAAGTCCTGTTACAAGTTGAAAAAGTCTTTCTGGCTTGTTAAAAGACTTTTGCGATCCATTCCCACCACCGGTATGTAAATCTAATATAAAATATAGTAATCCACAATATTCTATTGTCCTTAGACAAGAAAAGGGCGCAGTCATATTAGACAACATCATCGATATAAAGAGGTAATAAATATTTCATCTCCCACTGGGGGCGAAAGGTGAATCAGGACATTTCAATTACAGAGATCCCAAGGTTGTAGAAGCACCTAAAAGCCGTCCTGAAAATGGACAAGAGAAACTCATTAAAGACCCTGAACATCAAGTTTTTTAAATTTTATTTTACATGCTCTTGTTCCAAGGTGCCAGTACTACAGTGTCACTCAATACTAATGATATGCTTGATGAATAAATGCACCCAAAAGTCGTACTGACAAGATACAGTAATCCTTAGACCTCGCCAATGGACTCTTCCAGCTATGCGTGCTAAACTACCAGCAAATTGCAAATAGTCTAAACAGCGCTACAAAGCCACACAAGCAATAGCAACCCACCATGCAATTGCAAATACAAATTAATACACACAATACGTCATTGTGATGATGCCTAGGTTCCATTTTGGGATGGAAACTAGCTGAAGACCCCATAAAAGACTAAAAGTGCTTGGGGTCTTGACTAGTTGCCAGCAAAAGTACTTGACCAGAATTCTTGCAAAGGCTATGGTGGTTTCCCTGACAATTTCTAGAACAAATCTAGTTTGTGTCCAAAGCAGACAGGTATGAATAATTTGATGCTGATGCAGATGAATCAGAGTCCTTGGTCATTCTTCTTGGTACGCAGAATTTGCCCAAAACCAGTGGCTAGGAAGTGGTAGTTGGCATACTTTGGCTTCTAAGCCCCTCTGATCAAGATGGTGTGAAGAATACACAAGCTCAAGACATGGGGCTCTGGTAAAGGACTTTTCAACAAGGCATCTGAAGTCAAGACACCAACATCTTGAAAACAAGTGCAGGAAACACAAAGGTTATTGACTTGACTTGCATCGTTCGTTCAAGGACAATGCTGATGCTCTACTTTGTTGATTAAGGAAAAAAAACTGGTCAGCTGGTGATTTCCAAAATCTAACTTCTGGGATGAACAAACACTGTTTCACTTTCTGACAGAGGATTCTCAGCTGGCTTTGCTATCAGAAACCTATGACTGATGGCTCATCCTGGCTGTCTCCTGTTAAGGCCCATTCAATTGTCATGCTTGGCATTGATGCCCTTCATAATTTCTGAGACATGTTCGACGGATGCCTATAGCATGTATAGTATATGGTGCACATTGTTTCTGCTGTCTTTTTAATGTACTGATGATTGCTGGTGTCCATTGGACCCCATGTGCATATGCTGCCGATGACAGTGGGCTCCTTTGTGCTTTGCCGATAATGTCCTTCTCAGATATTCAGGCCTGCAGATATGCACTCTGCTGCCCCTCTTCTAGAAACGAATGTGCTCTCCGATTGACCACTATTTGGTCACCAGAAGTTCAACAAGGCAGCTTGGGGCACTGTATTGCTTCTTTGTGGACTTTATCATGGCCTTTGATTCAGTTAGCAGGATAAAGTTATGGGAAAAACTGAGAGGATGGAACATTCCCAAAGGTCTATTGTTTATTATTCAGTTGTTACACTCAAATATGTGTGCTAATTTGAGCTGTCTGAGACAGGTAAGTCGTCATGTCAACATTAAGAATGGTTTAAAGCAGTGCTGTATTCTACTCCCTAAGCTATTTTAGTTTATTTCTCATAGGCAGCTTTGGGAAACGGTCTTCCTTTGGTCCTATATTGTAATTTGCTCCACTGCACTTTTTTTTACCAACTTAAATGGGCCCATGTCTTATGACAACTGTGTATCTTTTTTAAAACCAGTCCCTATATACAAAATGCTGCCATACTTTACCATGCAGTTGCTTTATTATGTTTCGCCCCTAATAGGGTCGAGCTTTTGAATCCATCCTAAACAAGCATTGGCAAAGCCAATAGGACTCGGCAATGCCCGAGCTAACAGAAATGTCAATGTGAATGTCTTTTAGATCATTTCCCATAGTAGTCTATAGCATTTGTGAGGCATGCTTCGATGTGGCAGGCAGCTGACAAAAGTGTGCACATCTATTACAGAATATAGCGGTCATTATTAAGCCCAAATGTAGAATACAACTCACTTATTTTATTTCCTGCCTGGACATCTCTGTCCAATAACTTAAATGACTTCTTCAGAGACTTGTCCCAGGTACCGTGCTGAGCAAATAGAAATGTGAATATCACAGAGAGGACCCCACACTTAGAATATGTCTGTTACCTCATTCCAGGTAAACGATAGAGAAAAACAATACAACCCGTTCTACTGCGCATGCTCACAATACAAGATACAACACTAAATGGTTTCGGAGTCAGCATCACAGGGGTAGGTTTATATTACAGTCTCACTGCGCATGTTGTAAACCTCCGATTTTCTACTCGCAGCACACCTTATAGATAGATCTATAGTTCCCCACAGAGCAGATATGCTAAGTATTCTCTTTTCAGTATGTTTTCACAGTCGCTCCAAAGTGTCCGAGACACTGAGCGTAGTATGCAATGAGAATAAAAACAATAATAATATAGCAACCATGAAGGAATTACATTTTTTAAAGGGATTAGCCTGCAGTAAGTGCACAAAGAACAAGCAACACCAGTACACTAACATAAAAAGTGCATGCAGGTAGGCTCAACAAGAGAAGAAAATTCACTTTGTGCGTACGAGTTTGAATTAGCCAATCCCTTCTTATTAAGCGGCACTATAATATAATAATCTGCATGTGTTTCCACAAACAAGTGAATCGCATCCAAAAGCATCCGTTTCTGAAGTGTCACACTGTAGTAAACAGATCTTCACATATCACAAAGTGGGATGGCGGAATCTAAATACGAATCCCCTGCGTGGATAGCAGATCATGCCGTGACTATTAGACTGGATCTCCAAGAACAATGGTTTTCACAAGACACCAAGCGAGCTACACAAAGCGAATAAAAACAATAATAACGTGACCGCCGTCAAAGAATTTTATTTTTCAAAGGGATTGACCAGCAGTAAGTGCACAAAGAACAAGCAACACTAGGACATTACATAAAAAATCCTCTCATGACACCGAGCGAGGGTCGCAACACACATAAAAATAATAATAATGTGACAGCAGTCAAGGGATTTAATTCTTTAAAGGGATTAGTCAGCACTAAGTGCAAAAGAACAAGCAACATCGGAACATTAACATAACAAGACGCGCGGCCAAGAAACGCGCTCTCTGGTGAGGGAGGAGGGGGGAGGGAGGGGGAGGAAAGGCAGATGGCGCCTCGCCAGCGATGGCGTGTATGGGATCGTATAATGATCATTAGTTTCATGGTCTCCCAGTTTATGTTATTGTCAGACTTCATTTGGGTGACCCCAGAGCAGACAAGGGCTACTGCTCCACCAGAGTGGTAGTTGAGGTTGTTTGGTAATGGTGTCCTTCCTACAATGGCACTGCAGACTGCACCAAATATACCCTTTACGCACTTGAATCTCCGAGTAACAAGGGCAACAGGGAATGGCTTCTCAGGAAGGAAGTGAGGGAGCAAGAGCTCAGATCTCAACAGTTAACGAACAGACCCAATAATGTACTGTCCAGCCCATTGCTACCGTACTGAAAAGAAAATACTTTCACCTCCCAGCAAAACACAAAACTACACAGTTCAACTGGGATACAGTTGGAGGGTTACAAACTCCTCTACGGTTATCAGTGCAAACACTACACCTCGCTACAGTGCTCTGACCCCGTTCTAGGAGTTTTTTTTAATGTCTATGGTGACTCGTATGAAGTAAAGGCATAGTCATGGATTAGTCACAGGAACAGTTCACTCCGGATTACTCCAGTTGTGTAACACATGCCTGATGGATGCTTTGTTTCAACTGAAAATAATAAATCTGGTTTAAAAAGAGAAAACTCTGGATTATCCCACTGGCTGATGCGTAGACCAGTTAACAGTTCTTGCCACAAAAAAGTAAAATGGGCAAAAGTCTGGTGTTGTCACTGCATGTGTATTTCCGTGCATTCGAGGCCTAATTTACGAGGCCCTAGTGGCACTTTTGCGCCGCCGGAGCATCACAATTTTGACGCTCCAGTGGCGCAATATGGCGCAGCATATTTACATTTTATATTTGTTTTTACGTGGCATTTCATGGCCTTGTAAATATGTGCCCCTTTCACGTATAACACTGCATGAAAAGGGCGTTACATTGATGTTGCTGTGGGTGTTCCCAGGCAACACGCATGGAATCTGAAGCATTCCCAGATTTACGAGGAATCGTAAACCTGGGAATACAACAGATTCTAACGTCAACCCAGCGGTGGTGTTAGGGAGGCACAACAAGGAGAAATATCCTTATTTCTCCCGTTTTTTCCTCTTTCTATTTGTGCTGCATTCTGCAGCACATATAGAAGGAGGAAACCGCCACCATTGATTGATTTTGTTCAGAAAGGTATCCCTTCCTGCACAAAATCAATCATCCCCGCAACGCAGGCACCCTTGCAACATGGTGCAAGGGTACCTACGTTGGCGCTAGGCTGCTTTTTTAGTGCCAGCACAGGGGCCAGTACAAGAACGCACCATATTCTTGTAAATACGGCACAATCCTGCACTTTAAGAATGACGCAGCGTGGTGGTGCAAAATTGCTTGCGGCACTGTGCTGTGCCATTCTATTGTAAATGAGGCCCTCTGTCTTTCAGCCTTCTGACTACAAAGTCCAGCTCTACCTGATCAGTAAAGTTGCTGCTCTCAGGGCGCTGGCGGGTGTGTCCTGTGAGCCCATTCCAACACCATGGGATTTGGCGAGGCGTGACTGCAGTGGCAGCCAGTCTGGACATGGATCACTGGACGGGGAGCAGTGTGGCTGGCATGCACTTTGAGCAGTCATCTTCAGCATTTTCAGCCTTATATTAGGATACAGACGACTCCTCGGTTTTGGAATTTCCATCGCCCCCCCTTTGCTCAAGAAATCAGTTAAGAGCCTTGGAGTCCTGATCGATGCTAACCTGACCATGAAACCTCAACTTGAGATTGTGATTTCTTCATGTTTTTTTCAACTTAGGAATATCAGAAAGATCAGTAAACTTCTTTCCTTTGAGGCTCTTACACAGGTTGTCATTGCACTGGTCCTTTTTAGGCTAGATTACGCCAATTTCCTATATCTTGGTCTTCCTCAGTGTTTAAATCGCAGTCTTCAAATGGTACAAAATCAAGCAGCTAGGCTGTTGTTTCATCAGCCTCTTAACTGCCACATTACCACCTTGTGGAGGAATTTGCACTGGCTGCCTGTAGAACACCACTCCATCTTCAAGGCAGGGTGCCTTATTTTTAAATCACGCCAGGCTGGCAGTCCCGCTTTTGTTTTTGCTCATGTACAAAGACACATTCCCAGGCATAATCTGAGGTCTTCACATGCCAAACTTCTTACCATCGATATCTTTAAAAGAAAGACAATCGGTGGCTCTAGGTTTGCGGCACTGGCTCCACACATCTGGAATGCTCTTCCCTAGGAATTCAGGTTTACTTCCTGTTACACTACATTTAGGAAGTTCTTAAAGATGTGGGGCCCAATTCACAAAAGTAATCTGAGACAAAATCCTAACTTTACGACTTTCGCTATTCACAAAAGGCATTTAGGAGTAGTAAAGTTAGGATTCCTAACTGTACTACTCCTAAACTGAGACAAAATCTAACTTTACGACTTTCGGTATTCACAAAAGGATTTAGTCTCAGATTACTTTTGTGAATCGGGCCCGTGACTCTTTAGGATGGCATATGAGTAATGACCTGTCGCAAGCTATTTCTCAGTTACCTTAGCACCATTTAACCGACCAGTGAACGTGTGCTCTAGAATTTATTTTTTAACATAACATAACATTGCATCTGCATCAGGAATAATGGCTTCTCTCGCATGGCAGCACCAATATCAGGCCACAGCAGCACCTGTCCTTTGGTCATTCGGCAGAAGTGCTGGATGACACAATGCTGCTTTCAGTTGAATATCTTGGATTAATTTGCAACAGGAACTGCTTAGGGAGACCAAAAGAACCCTCCAGACACAGGTCAGCTGCTGGGTTCGTTTTCCATGGGTAGTCAGCTTCTTCCGGGTGTTCCTCATGCAGGAAACATGTTGGACTTCTACTCCTGGACAGTCTTTCCTCCTGCTGGGCAACGCACTCTCCTTTCCTCTCTGAGCCATCAGAGATACTCTAGACTATAGGCAGACCCTCAGCTTCCCAAGGAACTTGCAGAATTCAGGTGGCATCCCCTCACCTCTGGGAGACTGGATGTCATGCAGACGCCTGCCCTAGACACACAACAGCTCTTTGAGCACTCACTTTTTTGGTCATGAAGAATTTGGAACTGGAACAAAGTGGGTGGTGAGGGTCCCACTTTTATGGTTCAAATCTTTTTATTCGTTAGAGCCAGCCAACAGAGTATATAACAAGCAGTATACATCATATATAACTGGTCCGTCAGACAGAGCCCTACATGCAGCAGATAACAATTAGCCAAAAAGGAAGAGAAGAAAAAGAGAAAAGAACAAAAGGAAACACCTTATCCCGACCCCCTCTCCCCAACTCACCCATTACACAGCAAAGCTTGTTCAACACAGTTATCGATGGATATCATGTGGTTGTCCCTGAGCGGAGATTACAGAAGGTTCGGAGAGCCGCAGAATGCGAAGATATTTAGGGCACGTGAGTTCCCGGAAGTCCTGGGACAGAAGGGAAATGTATGGTTGCCATAGTTCCCCATAGGATATCCGCCGAGAGGAGTGTTCAGCATGAACTTCTCTCCTTTCCCCTATTAACAACGGAGAAAGTCATCAGACTCATGATGTCCACCAAATCCGGGTCCCCCCTTGATCCCTGTCCACCCAAAATCTTCCAGCTTGTGCCAGAGGTTCTTGCCTCATACTTGACTCGCATTTTTAATCAAATGTTTCTTTCCGGAATCTTTCCATCTAATTGGAAATTGGCGTCCGTTCTCCCTCTCCTAAAGAAAGCTAATTTGGATGGAGCAGACCCTAACAATTATCGACCAATTTCCAGACTCCCACTGCCCGCTAAGATGGTGGAAAAAGCTATGAATGCGGTTCTCTCGGATTATCTGGAAAAGCAGGAGTGCCTAGATAATTCTCAGTTTGGATTCAGAAAGCAGCACAGTACGGAACTGGCGCTGATTTCTGCCTCAGAAATGATTAGGCAGACCGTTGATGCAGGAGGCAATGCAGCACTTGTGCTGCTTGACCTCTCTGCAGCATTTGATACGGTTAACCACCAGAAACTATTGCAAGTTCTGGAGGATATTGGCATTAGAGGTAAAGCGCTGGCTCTTCTAAAATCTTTTCTGTCAGGGCGGGAACAGTTCGTGGCTCTCGCTGAGCACAAGTCGCTGAATTTCACGCTGCCATGTGGGGTTCCACAGGGCTCGTCATTAAGCCCTACCCTGTTTAACATTTATGTTGCCCCACTGGCTAGATTAATTAGATCTCTGGGTTTCTCTGCTATATCATACGCGGATGATACCCAGATTGTGGTTTCAGTGACAGGCTCGCCGGACGAAACTGCAACCCAGTTCCACACATGTCTTCGCCAGGTGGGGGACTGGATGTCCACGAATAGTTTGAAGTTTAATGCCAGCAAGACTGAAGTACTACTCTTTGGCAAAAACACCAACTTCTGGGCCTTGGCGTTGTGGCCCCCAGAGTTTGGTCCGCTTCCCTGTCCTAAAGAGAAGGTAAAGAATTTGGGGGTGACTTTTGACTCTAGGCTCTCCTTTGAAGGGCATGTCAATCAGGTCACTTCCGTCTCCTTCTATACTTTAAAATTTTTAAGAAGGATCTTGCCACTCATTCCAGTTGAACTGAAGAAATTAGTGGTTTCAGTGCTTGTATTGTCCAGAGCTAACTACTGCAACGGTCTCTTTATGAATCTTCGTAAATACTGCCTCAATAAGTTGCAGACTGTGCAAAACGCTGCAGCACGGCTATTGCTAAATATCCCTAAACACAAATCAGTCTCCACGGCGCTCAAAAAGCTGCATTGGCTGCCAGTGAACAGGCGGATAGAATTCAAAGCGCTCTGCATTGCGTTTAAGGCCACTCACGAGGCGGGGCCAGTGTTTTTAAAAAAGAGCTTGCAGCCGTACGTGCCTGCCCGCCAGCTCCGTTCAGCACATTCCTATAACCTGGTAGTTCCCAGGTTTAAAAAGTGTGCTGGGGGGGAAGGAGCTTTCTGGTCAGTACGACCCGACTTTGGAATACTCTGCCGGTGCAGATTAAGAAAGAAAAGCAACTGCTGTCTTTTAGGAAAGCTTTAAAGACATGGCTGTTCAACATTTGAGCTGTCTCTATCGCTCCTTTCTGTTTTGTGCTGAGCTAGCACCATGATACCTTTGGGTGAATGTTTTGCGCTCTACAAGTCTCCTTTTCATTTCATTTCATTTCATAGGATAACTCGCTATTCATGGTGGTAAGTGAGGTTCTTTCCATTCCAAGGATGTACCACAGGCGGTGGAGCTATCCGAGGTGGGTAGGTGTGTGTTTCGAGCCCCAGTGAGAGAGGATGTTTTGAATTGCTGCCCCCAGCGCAAGTCCGCTTTGGCGCCCTCACATCGATTTCAAGGGGTAAGTGAGAGGGTTAGGGAGGCCTAACAGTATGTAAGAGGGAAATCTGGGGAGCTGGGTTTCTAGATGACGGTCAATATCGTCTAGTATTAGTGTCTAGTATGCTTGGATCTGCGGACATTCCCACAAGATGTGTGTCAGAGAGCCCACCCCACCGCATCCCCTTCAGCAACTCTATGATTATGATGGGTCAATTCAATGCAATCTCTCGGGGGTGAGGTCACTATTTTAGTGAATGTTTCGGTAAGAGCAGTATGGCTTGCTGTGTGCCGCTCTTCGATAAATCTTCCCCCATTCCACTTCAGTCAGTTGTCTCCTGATCTCTCTTTCCAAACGCATTTGGTTAGGCTTGTGAGTATGCCTCGTGGGTTGGAGTAAAAAGACAGAGATTGTCCTCTTGCCAGAGGTTTTCGTGATCAGCCATTTTTCATAGGCCGAAAGATGCCTTTGTGATGCAGCCTTGTTGTCTGGGTGCAGGAGCCAGTGGCGGAGTTGCAGGTAATACAGGCGCTCCGTCTCTGGAAAGTTAAAGTCAGAGCGTAGCTGTGAGAAGGGAATTACTCCCTCTTCATCTGTCATGTGTCCCATGGAGCGACATTTAGTCTGTCGCCAGCCCGCGAATGCACCCGGGTAGGTCCCTGGAGAGAAATCCGGGTTATCAAATAGGGGGGACAGCGGGGAGGGGAAGGATGACAGTCCACAATGCGTACTACACCTGTCCCAGCTATCCATAGTCACCTTTGTGATGGGCGAGAGATATAGGTTCTGGGGCCGATACGGTTTCTTTAGGAAGGGGATCTTCCATAGGGAGGTACCGGCCACGCCCCGGTCTTGGAACAACCAATGACGCTCAGATTCGTCCCTGTTCCATTCGACTAGGTACTGAAGTTGGACAGCGTTGGAGGTTAGGTATGCCCAGACCCCCGTCCCGCGGGGAGAGGTAACTGATCTCTCTTTGCATCCGCGGTTGTTTCCCGTCCCAGACATAGCGGTGAAATTCCGCTTGTAACTTATGGAGCATACCGGCCGGCGGCGGTAGGGGAAGGGTCTGGAACACATAGAATTTTGGGAAGGATAGTCATTTTGAGCACTGCAATTCGTCCAAGCCATGATGTCTGGGGATGGCCCTACCGGGATAATTCTAGTTTTACATGCTTATGTAGGGATCGATAATTAATGTCTATAGTTTTCTGGAGAGTGGGCGCAAGTTGGATGCCCAAATAAGGGATCGAGGTCTTAGTCCACTGAATGGGGAACTGAGCTGTGATTTGGGATTCTGTCTCATGAGATAGGGAGAGGCTCAAGGCCTGGGACTTTGCGACGTTGACTCAGAAGCCCGAGGCAAGGCTCAACACTTAGAGTTCGGCGAGAAAAGTGGGTAGGGCCGAGGCTGGTCTGTCTAGGGTCGCCAGCACGTCGTCGGAGTATAGGCAGATTTTGTGATGATCGCCCCCGAACATAATGCCAGTGATTGCGGGGTTATTGCGAACCCTCTGAGCTAGGGGCTCCGTATAAAGAGTGAACAGCAGGGGAGAGAGGGGGCACCCCCGCCGTGTGCCTCTTATCGATGCTGAGGGGAGGTGATAGCAGTTAAGTATCCAGGTACGGAATCATTCTGCCACCCCGAATCGTATCAGCACTTGTTCTAGAAAAGGCCAGTGGACTCTGTCAAATGCCTTCTCGGCGTCGACCGTTAGGAGCATGAACTCGTCTTTAGTGCGCGAGGCCTTCTCTGTGATATGCAGGACCCTTTTTGTGTTGTCGCTCGTTTGGCGTTGTGGAATGAAGCCCGTTTGATCTGGGTCTATGATAGCTGGCATGTAGAGGCCAAGCCTGGATGCGAGAATGCTGGTAAAAAGCTTGAGATCCATGTTTAAGAGCGAGATTGGGCTGTACGAGCTGCACCGTTGTAAGTCCTTGCCTGGTTTGGGAAGGACAGTCAAAAGGGCAGTCAGCATTGAGGCATGGATATCGCCTTGAGTCGAAAAGGAGTTAAAGACTCTGGTCAGGCGCAGAGCCAGTAGAGCACAATATTTTGTATAAAAAAGAGGTGAGAACCCGTTGGACCCCGGAGATTTCTACTGTTTTAGTTGTGATATGGCTATAATGACCTCCTCTACCCTGATGTCTTGTTACAAGGCCCCTGCTTGCTCTGAGGTAAGCGGTGTGATTTGAGCTTCTTCAAGGTAGGATGAGCCGACCGCCGGATCCAACTGCTGATCTGAGATCAGCGTAAAAATCTCTGAAGGACTCAGCAATCCGGGCATCCTCTGTGACATCGGTCCCATTTGTGTCTCGAAGTGTGCGAACTCCCATGTTTTGCTGCCTAGTGCGTAGTTTGTGAGCCAGCAGACGGCCACATTTATCCCCTCCCATATAGTAATTGTGACGCAGGCGAAGTGCCGCGTATTCCGCTTTATCTAAATCAATGTTTGCTAACTGTGCACACGCACTTGTCAGCTGTCACCAGATTCTTGGAGCACTGTGCAATGGTGTATGCCCTTGAGTTCCTTCACTTGCCTAGTCAGGGCGTCTCCATTTTCTTTGCGTATTTTGTTATCCGCGGCTGAGATAGCAATGAATTCCCCACGGATGACTGCTTTTAAGGCCTCCCAGAGAGTTGCAGTGGATACCTCGGGTGAGTCGTTCAACTCTAGATAATTGGAGATGATTGCCCTGTCTGTTTCACTACATCGGGTCGAAGTAGAAGGGTGTCCCGTAGCCGCCAAGAGCCTGTAGGTCGTCGGGTGGGTGGAGAGCTGAGAGTCAGTGAGACCGCAGAATGGTCTGATAGGGCAGCTGGGATCATCTCAACATCAGAGGTGAGATCGAGGATGTCCTTTGTGCCCAGGAAGAAATCCAGTCATGCGTAAGTTTTGTGTGCATGTGATAGGTAGGAATATTCCTGAGCTTGTGGGTGGAATTCTCTCCATATGTTGTGGAGGCCCATCTCCCTGAGATCCCGGTGTCTCTCCTTGGAAAGTGCTCCTGACTGCCCGAATCTAGAGGTAGACCTGTCGAGGACATTCTCCAGTACTAGATTAAAGTCTCCTCCCTCGAGAACAGTTCGATCATGGGCGGAGAGGACCTCTGTGAGTGCAGCCTGTATGAATGGTTCCTGGCCCTCGTTTGGGGCGTAGATGGATGCCACTACTAGGGACCAGTGCCCGAGTGTTAGGTGTAGTGCAAGGAGGCAACCCTTCACCTCAGCCGCCTTGGTTCCAATAGTCCCATGGAAGGTGTGTGAGAACAGGAGTGTGACTCCTGCTGTTTTAGTGCGTATGGAGGAAAAGAATTGGTGTGGGAAAGAGTGGGATCTGAGCCTATGATAGTCCTGCGGGAGGAGATGCGTCTCCTGGAGCAAGCACATCTCGGCCCCCGTACCCTCCAGATAGGACAAGAAAGCCCTGCGTTTAATTGGGCTATTTATGCCCTTAACATTTAGGGTAATGACCTTAAGTGGGAGAGTCATTCCGGGGCTAGGTGAAGGCGGAGTAATCTCGGCCATGGAAATCAAGTCACGTCCCGGGCCTGCCTTGGTAAACCAGGGTCTCATTAGCCTTGCGTGTGTGAAGAATAGTGTGTGTGGTGAGCGTGAGTGGATCCCCAAGAAGAACAAGCCCTCCCTCAACTATGTTAGCCCATTAAAAACAGAAAAACATTCAGACAAATATTAAGAACTTACAGTCTTTAGTCCAAAAATCCTGGATGGGGTTGTGTTGTGGCCACTCCTCCCGGCCCTCCCGTCTCCACCGCCAGCCTTTGTTTCTGCATGACAATGTACTTGCCCATCCGCGTTACGAGCTGTCCGGACTCACCAGTACACCAGGGATGACGTCGATGGCCGTCTGCTGGCCCGTTGCGATGGTGTCTGGATCAGGTCATGTGATCCGATTCCTCGGTGCCCGGGTGTGCCAGTATGGGCACCCGGTGGCCAAGCTCTTAGGAGAAATTGGGGAACCGGAGTCAGCTGGTGTTGGGTCGATGCCTAGTATCTTGCATGTTTCTTCAAAGGAGCAGAGTTGGTGGAGTCTCCCCTCCAGCTGAAAAATCAGATGGAAGGGGTGCCTCCAGGTGTAGGGAACCCCCATATTGCGGAGATGAGAGGTCGCTGGTCTGAAGGCCCGTCTCTTCTGTGCCACCCAGTCCTGGTAGAGGGTGACCGGTTGGTCACGGAAAGTTGATAGGCTGCTTCTCTCGTGCTTTCCGTAGGATGTCCTCCTTCAACTGGAAATCGTGCAGACAGACCAGGATGTCTGCTGGTGGGCCTGAGCCCGTGCGCTGGGGGCCCACTCTATGCACCCGGTCGATTTTTATCTCGAGAGTCAGAGGAGCGTCCAGCACAAAGTGAAAGAGTTCCGAGACATAGCCTCTGAGGTCGGCACCTTCTGTTTTAGGTGGTGCACCTTAGATCCAGACGTTGTTCCGCTGGGACCTGTTCTCCAAGTCTTCTGTGTGCGCCTGTAGGTCCAACTGCTGGTCCCAGAGCCGCAGGATTTCTTGCTGTAGCGCTTCCATGTCTTCTGTGTGCCCATTGCCTTGGTCCTCCAGAGCTGTGACCCGGTCCCCCAGCGAGTCCATGTCTCTCCTAATTTCACGGATTTCTGAGGAAAGATCTTGTTTGACCTCTTGCAGGTCGTCTCTGAGAGTAGTGAAGAGGGATTCCAAGAACGATCGGGTGACCGGCTCCTCCGAGCCTTCTTCCTCCTGTGGGGGTTGTGTGGATTGCGCTGATGGGCGCTCACCAGTCTGGCCTTGTGGTCTAGTGAGCATTTATTTTAAAGAGTGCTCCTTTTTGGTTCTGGCAGACGCCATCTGGGCGAGGAGGGGATTGGTGCACTAGGTCCAGTTCGTACAGCTCTGTGGCTCCCCTCTAAGGATGTTCCTGGAGTCTTGGCCGCCCGGTTGCTCTGTTGGGGGAGGAGGCCGCGCTCTCAGGGTTGCTAATCCTCCTGTGAGGTCACCAGAGAGCCAGCCGCACTGTGCTGGGGGGGCCCGAGGGCTCTCTCGAACCTCCGCGTTCCTCTAGCAAGACCCTTGTAGTGCCAAGCCGGGCCACCTGTGACGCGCGGCAAGGCCGATGACACCCGCTCTTCGTCCAGGCTGCAACTTCACTTCCCAGGGACCCTATCAGGTGCCTCGCGGTCCTCCAGGCGCAGCTTATCAGTAGTCTGCCTCCCGTTGTGTCTGTGCAGGGGAGGCGGCGCCAGAGTCACCACCATGCAGCGCCGGCTCACCGTGTCTCCCCGGGTAATTCACCTGTCCCCCGGCCCCTGCACACCTGTGCGCTTCGGTTGTGCGGCCTCCGTGCTTGGGCCTACCGAGTTACCCAGATGTGCCTGGGGCTCACGTGTGTGGTCGCACTTTCCTTGCGGATGCTTCTCTGTGATCTGCTGGACCTGCTGATAGTCCCGGGCCTCCGGGGTGCTATTAATGTCGGGGGCGTTCCTGCATGATGTCTTGTCTTCTTCAATAGAGCCGCAGCTCCCTGCCCTCCGCACGCTCTCTTCCCATAGGCCCCTGCTCATGTCTCGTCAAGGATCGCCCTGGGGATCTGTGGCATGCTCCGGTGTGAGTCGGGACTGCCTCACCGCAAGGGGCGGACTCCGCAAGCAACAATGCGTCCGAACTGCACCAGACCTCCCCTCGCGGTCTGTTCGGGGAGGTAGGCCGCGACCGCCCGTCAGTGGTATTGGTGGGCGACACTCAGGCTGCAATTGGCTCCGGCTGGTTGGAGAGGTCACCGCTTCAGCCCTGACAGTCAGCACACCCGCCTGACAGCGGTCGTAAGCTTCCCTGGGCAATTTCGGCATTTTCTATGGCATCGGTGGACGGCGGGGCAGAGGAGACGAACAGAACACGTCTTACTCGCCCACCATCTTGGCCACACCCCCGGGTCCCACTTTTAAACTCATTTTTACCATACAGGAGATGTAGATTAACTGTCTCAAACTTTGGAAATGGTTTGGAGCAGTTCTCCTTCAAATGCCATTTTCTTGTTTTGCAGACACAGACTTTGTGCAAGGCAATGGTTCTCACAGCAGGTAGCACTGATGGGGTTCCATGCAGGAGTATCCAAATCATGACTACAACGAAGTGTGATATCTCTTCTTCTTGCTTGCTAAAGTATTAATGAAGGACAGGCACAATGGTAGCCTCTGCCTAGATACGTCCTCAACTTTAACAACAGAAACTGCTGATCCACTCCTCTCCTCAACCATCTACCAAATGGCAGTGCTCAGGATGAACTAATCAGCAGCCCATTGTTAACAGGGGCATCTTTGAAGTTCTGGCACCATCCTCCTTCACTTCATAGTCTGGGTCTCTATCACAGAGAGGCAGTCAATACAATTCCCCTGTCAGGAGAAGTATTATCCACCCTTAATCGTGAGCTATGCTTAACCATGGGCCATCCAAAATAGTCCCACTGATCTCAGTACTGATACTCTTATGATACACCGAGTCTTACTAGCACACCTATTCTGCACATCCACCTCAAACACTCAGCATTCCACACCAAATGTCAATGCAGGGGTCTGGGTCTAACACTAAAGCAGGACTTTACACGAGTAGGGCCAGTAATCCACACTCTTCTGACACCGCAAAAAAGGTCTGGGTCAGACTAATGATGCACAAAGCTCAATCTACTTTATGTGACTAGCCCAAGATATGGACAGTAGTCTCATGTTAACTATGAGGGCAGACTTGATGTGCCCCTCTAGGTCACAGAACAGGTTATGGACTTTACATTATCATGAGGGGGCATATGCCTTTGTGTACATACTACGTTAGTGTGGTTGTAGGGCCAAACAAAAAGCCAGGATACCAGTTTCTCATGCAGAAGCAGGGGTGCACACCTATACACCATGCAGAGGATATTTCCGGCCCAACAGTTATTGAGGTTGTAAAGCTGCAAGAACAGAGAGGTCTTTTTGATAGCAAAAATAACACTACAAATTATATGAAATGTGGAGCATTTATCAGAACTAATAATTGGTGACAGTGAATTTCTTAAACTTATAGGGTTACTTCTGTGTGGAACAAGAGTGTGCAACACTAGGTTATTTATCAATTTTTTGGTTGGGGGAGGTAGTCAGTCCATGCCCTTTGGCTTAGTCGTGGATTCTCCTGCTAAAATGAGACCCAACACTCACACATTGCCTGTGTTCTAGAAGTCACCATTAACAGTAGTGCTCACAACTGGCAATGGTGCTTCTAACACATGAACCAACCCAAACCTGTCTCGGTGTAGCACAGCAGGGTAGGAAATCCAGAAATCTGACTAGCAACAGCTTGCTAATGGTTCTCCCATATACTGATGGTGGGCTATGTTATTGACTTAGCTTTTAATCACTCATTCAAATGACAGAGGTGAGCTTCTTTTATTCAAACATCATTTTTCATGTGTTCACAATAAGAATAATCGGCAACCTCTTGTTTAAAAGTGCATTTTTATTTATATTTTTTATTTTATTTAAGGGACTGCTGTAGTTGTTTGTTGTACAGAACAGAGTTTAAAGGCTCGGGTAACAATCGGAGCTGCAGAATGTAACCAGTGCACATTACAGCACTGTTACCTTCTGCTCGATTATGTTATTGACTTTATGTTATATTGTAAAGCGCTCTGATACCCTCGTGGGTCATGTTCGCGCTATATAAAACTTTATAAATAAATAAATAAATTGACTTAAATTATTCCTTAGCTTTTAATCACTCATTCAAAGGGACAGAGGTGAGCCTTTTTATTCAAATACAACTTTTTCCATGGGTGTTGCATGGAACACCAACAGCAACACCCATGGTCCACCAACACCCATGGAACACCCCTTTCACGCAGTGTTCTGCATGAAAGGGCACATATTTACAAGGCCATGAAAAGCCACGTAAAGTGGCATTGTGTGGCCTTGTAAATATGCTGCGGCACATTGAGCCACCGGAGCATCAAAACAGTGATGCGCCGGCGGCACAAAAAAGCTGCTAGGTCATCGTAAATGAGGCCCTCAGTTTAAAGAAACTCAGAAGACTCGAAAAAGGTGGCCTACCCTCTCTGATGTGCAGATGTACTGTCTTCAGTTTAAAAATTGTAATATACTTTTATCTAGGTCTAATGATTCATGCAGAGGAAGGGTACTCTCCTCACTGTTAAGCGCTTTGGATTCCAAACAACTTTTTGCATATATTTGGTGATCCCAGATTAAAAAAAGGTATGTTTGAAAGTGTTGCGAGCATCTCTAAATATCTGGTACAATTTGAGGAAAATCTTAGGGATCAACTACTATGTATCATACACTCCTCAGGTACACCAAATCTCTTTGCAGATAGACCTAGCCTCCCACTAAGAGAGGCCGGCCTAGTATATTGGGGTCAACTGCAAAAGCAGTCACAATTAAAGTAATGGGAGGCATTATTTGAGGACATAAAAGGGTCTATTTCCAAATTCCAATTTCTTCAGTAAACATCATGGTGGCCTACAAAAAAAGGGTTAGCGGGTGAGGAGTGGGAATTCAAAGAACGAATACAGAATCCATCTCCCTTATAGAAGGAGGTATCCATATGTTACCGGGAGGTAATTAAGGCAGACGATAAGAAATTGAAGGCCTTGTTGCAATCTTGGGAAGAGCACCTACCAACGTCTGAGCAACCAACCTTATGGCAAGTATCTTTAAACCTTCTTTACTCCACCGTCAGACCTGCTACCTTAAAAAATAACCATTTTTTTACCCTTCGCAGAATCTATATAACTCCGAGTAAGAAGGCTAAATTAGCAAAACGCCCAGTGCTAAGCTGTAAATGATGTGGAGAGGCAGGCGCCACTGATGTCCACATGTTCATGTCTTGCCCGGTGCTTGCTAAGTATTGGGGAGAAGTAAGCGGTATGGGCCTTGTGGGTGCCAATGTGTTCATGGGCCTCTTTTAAAGTTCTTACCTGCCCCTCCAGCTTTAAACGTTTGTCTATCCTAGTCTTGTTGAGTCTTGCAGAGATAGCCCACGTGGCCCCCCTAACTACTACCTTCAGTGTTTACCACAAAAGGGAGGTGGACATGCCAGGGCTGTCATTACTTTGGAGGGAGCATTGGATCACCTCTCTTACTTCCTTCAGGGTGGAGTCATGTGTTAGGAGTTTATCATTGAGCCGCCACAGCTGATTGGGAGCTGGTACAACCAAGGCACTCAGAAGGCGATCAAATGGGGGAATAATCTGATAGCTCAGAGACTATCAGGACAATCTGGCTGGTGGGAGCTAAAATGTGTAGGGAGGTCAGGAAGTTGTCGATCCGGGAATATGTCTGGTGTGAGGCAAGAAGAATCTATAGCCCCTGCAGGTAGGATAGCGAGAGCGCCAGGCATCAGACAGGCCTATGTCACTCAGCCACCTCAGTCCCTCTGCCATGAACACTCAGGTTTGTCACATTATTTGGGCTGACCTGTCAAGGAGTGCATTTGGGTCAAGGTTGAAATTCTACCATTACAATGTTTGCGTCTGTTTAGGAAATGACGAGGCTGGGGGCGTTAGTGATGAATTACTCTTGGCAGTCATTGCATGCATAGAGCGTGACCTGGGTGAAAGTAAATGTGTTCAGGTAGATTCGTAGGGAGAGAAGTCTCCTGGTCACTTCTGACTGTCTAAAGAACTTGACACTGAAATTTGTTGGCTAAAAGGATAGCCACATCTGCTTTTTTGCTGGACCCAGAGGAGAAGTATTGTCTATCGAGCCAACAGGACCGCATCCTCTCTCAGTTTTTCTTAAGGAGATGTGTCTTCGGAGGCATATGTCACAGTTCGAGTCTCAGAGCATAGACAGTGTTGCTAACCATTTCATAGGGGCATTTAGACCTCGTACATTTAGACTCAGTATCTTAGCCATGGGGTTGGGACCGAGTGTGTTGTAGCAGTGTGAGGTGATGCGATAGTGAGAGACCCTGGAGAGCACATGTCAGTTTCGATCTCTGTGGCTTTCTGTATGTTAGAGGGCCAAACCTTGGGTGGGTAGAAATAACTGACCTTGTCAGAACGAATACCTCCACCAGTTCCTCCATGGGAGTCATACATACCATGTGTAAGGGGGTCGTGTCCTTGGGCATAGCAAAAGAATGTTCACTAGGTGGGATGCAGGCTCTCTGCTGCATCCCGACTCAGGGGTGTATCAGGATTATGTCAACCGCCTCGACCCTCAGTGGGGAACAAATACTCCATCAAGGAAGTAGACAAGCATTGGTTATGAGGGAGAACCTCCCTGCTGCAGTCCTGGAGTCCAGCAGCTGGGAAGCTGTCAGAGGTCTTGTTCCTGTGCGTTGTTGTGGTTTTGAAGTTGGTGGAGCAGCGCTGAATCTTCTCAGCGGATTTTGTCTGCCAATGGCTTGTGAGTATTCTTCCTGGTTTTGTGCTGAGCTCATTGCCCATATTTCTTTTGTGTTGGAGATTTGTGGACCTCAGCATTTGAGTCAGAGTCCTGAGAGGGGCCTTCCAGTTCCAATATGTCAGAGCCTTTTTCATGGTGTGGATCATGTGCTTTTGTTTGTTCATTACGAAGATCAAGCGGAAAGGATGCCCCCGTTAACTTTCTCTTGCAGGAAGGTGGTTGCCATCCGTAAGGAGCAGCGCAGCTGGAGCGTTATAGGAGACACATCCTGACATAACCACACCTTCACACCCTCAAAGAGGGTTGGGCCCTGGTTCCGCACTGCCGTCATTATGTCTTCTTTCGGCCTGAAGCAATGTACACAAGTTAAGATATCTTGCAGTGTTACTGGTGAGTTACAAGGCTGACCCACTCTGTGCTCGTAGTCAAGTATGATGTCTTAGCCCACTAGATCCGGAAATACATGTCTGAGGAAATGGGAAAAGTAGTCCTCCAAATCGCCTGATTCAGCGTTACGTTTTTATTCTGATACTTGTGTGGCGGGATCTGTTTTCTAGATCTTCTAAGTGGTTTTGTAGCTAAGTGTTTTATTCTTGTAGCTCCAGCAGTTCACGTCTATAGTTGTTGAGTTCTTCTTTCTTGGTGTCGCTGAAGTCTTCCAGTGCAGCCACTCGTTGTCCAATGACTACCACGTTCCTTTTGATGTCCTAGATATCTGTGGCAACATCCTCTAAGAGGAAGGTTTATTCCTCCCTGAGTTTGCTGAACAGTGTTTTTATGAAGTATCGGGAGATTGGTGCATCTGTCCTCTCCTGGTCCATGTTCATTTCTGGATCATCTTGTGTCAGTTGTTCTGTCTGGACTGTGTCTCATGGGGGTTCAGAATTTTAAGAAGAGGCTTTGCTAAACATGTCTTTAAGTGTGGGATCCTTCTTCAAGCTGTGTGTCGCCGGGATATGTGTGGACTACACTCCCTCTACCAGATTCAGTACGCAGGAGCGTGGGACAAAGCCACAGTCTATGCAGGACTATAGTTGCATCAAGATCTGGCTGGAGATCTATGGACCACTGAGTGGGGAGGTCACAGTGTCCAAACTGGTTGTGGTCATGGCTGTTGACAGACCACCGTTTAGGTCCCTGGTGTCCATATGCGGTTACTACTGCAGCAATTAGTGCCACCTGATCTCAGGCCACTGAGCGGGCTAGTAGGTGAGGGCAGGTGGGGAGGAGGAGGCCGACTTCTGCATGGAATGGCGTGCACCAGTGTCTAATAGCCCTCTGAACACTTACAATTTCTGTTTGGCTTGCAGTCTCAGTGCGTCTCTCCACTGTTGAGCATGGGTGTGGATTGACTCGCCCCTTTGGCCAAGACGGCAGGGACTCCTCAGCCCGCCGCTCACCTCCCTCCATGGCATATGCTGCCCTGTCAATTCCCTCTGTGCCCACAAAGCCCCAAGGCCGGCCACTATGGGACCCTGACAAGAGTCAAACGAGTCCCCCACTCGCCTCAGGATTTGGGCCTTCAATATCGCTTAGGGCCCAGGTGGCTTCACAGCACAAATCTCACCCAGGTTTTGCGAGCAAGAGTCACCGGCTGTCGCAGCATGGGCTTGCCACTAGAGTTTGGGCTGGATGGTGTTGGGGGCGATGGTATGGCGAGAGGCATATGGCGGAATTTCCCGGCAGGGGCAGTGCGATGTTGTGTGGCTGTTGTGTGGCAGTGTTGGGCCGGGCATTTTACCACTTGGGCTCCACAGCGGGTGCCATCCTGAATCACCACTGTGGGCCGCACCACTGAACAGAGTGCCTGATGCTGTTCCCAGGGCTTTGGGAAGGCGTGTGTAGGCTCTCCATCCTCTGTAGGTGGGGCCTGCCCATTGCTGTGGGGGAACTTACGGTATGGAGGCCAAGACTAAGAGCTGGCATAGTCTGGTGGCGGAATGGCACAGTAGAGCTCATACTCAGCCATCATCAAAGCCACGCCCCCCAGTAGAACATTTATTAGCACTAATTATTATTATTACGAAACACCTATAGAGCTCATGGCTACCCGAAGGCATCCCAGCGCTTGCAGTGTCACATAGAAACAGACTAAAAATGGCCTAAAGTGCAACGTTCTGGTACAGCTAGGTTTTAAGTAGCTTCCAGAAGGGAAGGTGTTGTGTAACAGAGTGAAGAGGAAGAGGGAGGGCGTTCCATAGCCTAGTGGCATAGTACGAAAAGGAGCAGCCTCCATATCTTTCCTTTTTTATTCTGGGAACTATGGCTAAGAATAGGTTGGCTGATCGTAGACTTTTTCCAGGACGATAGAAAGAGATGAGAGAATGATCGATTGGGGGACCTTTACCCCAAAGTATCTTGTGAGCTATGCACAGGGTTTCAAACTTTATTCTCTCAGTAATTGGCAGCCAGTGTAAGGTATTCAGTACTTGCTTGGCAGATTGAATTCTGGGAATATTAAGCAGCATCCGAGCTGCACAGTTCTGTATCACTTGTAGTTTCCTTGTAGTCGACTTTGGGGCCCCTAAGTAGAGGGAGTTTCCGTAGTCCAGACGGGAAAGAATCAGAGCCTGAACCATACGTCTCCTCACTGTGATGGGAAGCAGAGGTAGAATTTTTCAGAGAATTCTAAGCAAGCCATAGCAAGTAGCTGCCAGTTTCACTGCTTGATGGTCAAATTTAAAAGACTTGTCAAGCCACATACCCAGACTTAATCATCGGCTTAGGAGCAGGGGCAGAGCCGAGGCAGTTTGGCCACGCTATTCCTTGCTCTAAGGTGGGGTTATTACCCAAGATCATTATCTCCATTAAGCTTAAGACAGGAGTGTTCCATCCAATTTGCCACTTTTCCTAAACATGGTTCAAGTCAGGATGAGAAATTTTGACAATGATTCAATGAGACAACCAGTTCAGTATCATCCGCATATGTGACGATATTAATCCCGTATGGTAAGACAATCTCTGCAGGAGGTCTCATGTATACATTAAATAATGTAGGGCTCAAAGATGAGCCCTGAGTCACTCCACATCTAAGAGGACGGCTATTGGAGATATTAACTCCTTCAAAAACCTGGAAAGTTCTGCCTTGTAGGAAGGATTGTAGCCAGGTGATGGCGCTTCCTGAAATTCCGATATTACTCAGGACCAGATGTATGACGCGCAAAATAGCGCCTCGCAAATTGTGAGTCTTTTGCAACTCGCAATTTGCGAGGCGCTATTTTGCATGTACAACAGTGTGTTTAACACTGTTTGCGATTCCCAAAGAGGTCGCAAATTGCGAGGCTCATGAATATTAATGAGCCTCTCGCAATTTGCGAGCCCATTGGGAATGTCTGGGATTGCTTTTAAATAAAGCAGCCTTTTTTTTTAAAATGCAGCCCGTTTTCCTTAAAGGAAAATGGGATGCATTTTTAAAACAAAAATGAAATGTTTTCGTTTCATTATTTAAGGGCAGGCAGTGGTCCCTGGGACCACTGCCTGCCCTTAAATAATATTTTGGAGCCAGTCACAAAGGGAAGGGGTCCGCTGGGGACCCCTTCCCATTTGCGACTTCATTACCACCCTCTTGAAGAAGGCTGTAATTTGCGAGTGTTTTGCGACCGCAAAACATCCATACATGGCTCTGTGGTCGCTATTAGGAAGGGAACGCCCCTTCCTAATAGCGAGTCGCAATACACTATTTTGCGAGTTGCAAATTATTTGCGACTTGCAAAATAGCGTAAGTACATGGCCCAGACTAAAATTGCATGCGCAAACGGGTCGCAAACCCGTTTGCGCATGCAATTTTACGTCGTACATCTGGCCCTCAGTCTGTTTATAAGAATGTCATCGTTTATTGTATCGAATGCGAAACTCAGATCGAGAAGAATTATAGCAACTGTTCCTCCTTGGTCGAGGAGTTTCTTAGACTCCTCGACCACAGTGAGAAGAGCAGTTTCTGTCCCATGTTGCGGTCGAAATCCTGTTCGAGTAGAGTGGAGTAAATTGTGAGTTTCTAGGAAGTTCAATAGGGTCCTAGTGACATATCTTTCTAGGATTTTGCTTATCCCAGGGAGGAGGGAGATAGGACGGTAGTTACCCAGAATCTCAGGATCTAAGAGAGGCTTCTTTAATAGCGCTTTCACCATGGCGCGTTTCCAGGGTAGAGGGACCTTGGCCGGTGGAGATAGATTAATTTATCAACGCAAGTATGACTGGAAGCACTACTTCAGCAGACTTAAGTAGGGAGCGACGAGGTGTCGGGTCAGAGGGGGAACCTGATTTTATTTGGGAAAAAATTTCTGATAGCATATCCATATTCATGATGGGGAATTCCTCCAACAGATGCTCAGCATGGGGTGGGGAGTTATCCTTAATAAGAATATTGCCAGGAGAAGAGGAATGAGAAAAAGTATTATATATATTTTGGATTTTTTTATGAAAAAATCCCGCAAGTTCATTACAGTGATCTTAGGTGGCATCTGATAATGTATCTGGTAAAGAGGGCTCCAGAAGATATTTCGCAATACGGAAAAGTTCCCGAGGGGAGTTGGATGCAAGATTAATTTATCAACGCAAGTATGGCTGGAAGCACTACTTCAGCAGACTTAAGTAGGGAGCGACGAGGTGCCGGGTCAGAGGGGGAACCTGATTTTATTTGGGAAAAAATTTCTGATAGCATATCCATATTCATGATGGGGATTTCCTCCAACAGATGCTCAGCATGGGGTGGGGAGTTATCCTTAATAGGAATATTGCCAGGAGAAGAGGAATGAGAAAAAGTATTATATATATCTTGGATTTTTTAATGAAAAAATCCCGCAAGTTCATTACAGTGAGCTGAGGTGGCATCTGATAATGTATCTGGTAAAGAGGGCTCCAGAAGATATTTTGCAATACGGAAAAGTTCCAGAGGGGAGTTGGATGCAAGATACATTTTTTCTTCGTAATAAAGTGCTTGTGCTTTTTTACTTCAGCCTGATAGAGTTTTATGGTATCCCTATATTCCTGTTTACTTGATTCATCATAATCTTTTCTCCATTTCCTTTCAGATCTTTTGCATTTTTGTTTGTATTCCCGAAGCTTAGGGGAGTACCAAGGTGTGGCTTTCTCTTTAGCTCTCTTATGACCAAACTTCTTAGGAATGACTTGTCCCAAAGAGGACTCAATCCAGTGATTAAACTTTTCATTCGCTGATGTAGGGTTAGAGTCTAGAATAGGCTTAGTATCTTTGAGGGCTAGGATCCATTGCTCCAGTGGTAGTTTGTACCATGCGCGTTCCAAACTACTGGTGGTTCTAAGGGAGAAAGGTTGTGTCACCATATACCAGGTAATTGGGATCAAATAATGATCCGACCAAGACACTGGAATAGGATCCCCGACTAGTAGCTTATTATCGTTAGAAAAGATGGGATCTAATAAGTGTCCTTTACCATGTGTAGGGCCATTAAATTTTTGTATTACCTCAATAGCTAATAAATCTTGGGTAAGCTCAAGTGCTTGGGAACTTGATGAGTCGTCGAAATGTAAATTAAAATACCCTATGAGGGAGAAGTTGGCGGAGGTGCTAGCCAGATTGGGGACAATTTCAGGGAGAGATTTAAGAAATTGTCCACAAGCTCCTGGAGGTCGGTATATTAAAATCCCTGAGTAGGTGTGAATACGAGAAAAAGTGATTGAGAAAGTACAATTTTCGCAGTCAGGTATTAAATCAGGCTTGATGCAACATTTGAAGGAATCTTTGAGAATAATAGCAATACCTCCACCTTTCTTAATTTCACGATCATTCCGCTGAATGTAATAGCCGGGGGGAGGGTATGTACGAGGTCGGGACCGGAATCCTTATGAAGCCATGTTTCTGTTAGAAATAAGGCGTCAGGTTGTTCCTCTTCTATAAATATGTAAAGTTCGAAGGAGTGCTTTGGCAATGACCTGCAATTTATTAGAAACATTTAATAAGAACAAGGAGTCTTCGGTTCAGGTCTAGTCCTTGGGCAGAATGCAGATTGAAGGAGCAGTGTATGAAGGAAAAATCATAATTCGTTAGGCAAATAGAGTGTAAGCATTGTTGGTTGCACAGTCTCTGCAGCGCTAAGAGTTGGTTGGAAGAGTACATAATCTTGCTTACTTGAAAAGGACCAGGGTGCCTGGCCCCTGGCCCCTGTCAGACGCGGACGGGCGCAGATGGGCTTGCCTTTGGCTCGCCTTTGGCGCACAAGCGGCACGCCCGCTGCGCGCGTCCGCACAGCGGGTCTCATTAAATAGAGGAGACTCTGAAACACTGGAGTGCTAACCAAAATGGCGTCTCCCAGTGTCCCAAACGATTAAAGTGCAGTGTGCCAGTTAAAAAGTATTAAAAACAACCAGAATGTTTTCACTTAGAAATTCAGTAAGGTTTAACACCACATATTCAAGATGAGATAACAATTTGCTTCCTGTCCCCAGCCACAAAAAGAGGTTCTGTGCAACGCTAATTGGAGTTCTCTCCATTTTTGGTTTCCAAATATTAGCCAGTCTGCAATAAAAAACACATTATTTAAAATGGGCTCCTAATCATATGATAGTATGGATAATCCCAAATTCAGAAGTGTACAAATACCAACTATTCTTAAACTCAGTATCTTGTGCACATTTAAAAATTACATAGGTTTCCTTCATACCAGTTTTCTTCGTTCATTAGATTTTACCATATGAATTGCTTTCTGGACTGTACACAATGAAAAATCATTAGATGCTGCATCTCAGTTGTTGGCTCTGGGTATCACGTGCTATTGGATACCCAACAAACACTATATATCTCTGCAACCAGAAGGGTCTAAAGAACGTAACAGTATGTTACTTTTGTAAATCAGCCTTTAGGGGAAACATCACCAATTGCTATTTTGTCCTACTTATTTTCAATATTTTATTATGTACCTTTCTGGATTCACCAAGGATTTCCACACCTGTTTCCACAAACAAATACAAAAGTAGATTGACAGTTAGGAAAACGCAAAACTGTGGTAAAAATGGTTTTCTTTTAAAAATGCGAATGTTCCTGAAAGCTGGGAAGATGGTGATCTTAGCACAGCAAACATTTTATTGATGCTATTTTTAGGGGGAAAATACACTTTCTTGCACAGCACTTTTTTCCCGCTCTTCCAACAAAAAACAAAGTTTTACTCTATTATGGCTATTTTCTTGGTTCCATCCAGGGAACTCCTCAAATCTTGGGTACCTTTAGATTCCCAAGACTAGGGAAAAAAGGTGGCACATTTGTATTGGATACCATTTGTGGAAAAATAGATATGAACCCCTAAGCGCAAAGTGACCCAAACATTAGAAAGGGCTCAGCACTGGGGGTGGATACGTTTCAGCAGTTAAGGGGCTAAACATCCACATGGGGTTCCACATTTGTGTTGCCCACCGACCATAAGCCTTTAGTGGGTTTGTTTAACACTTGGGGCCTCATTTACAACCTTTTGATGCATGGCAGCGCCGCACATCACTTTGCTGCGCTGCCCTGCCTTGTTTCAGAAGAAAAGAGCAGAAATGCCCCGTGTCTATGAGATACGGCGCATTCCTGTCCTCTTCCACTGCCCTTGCGCACAAATGGCTGCCTTGTGCTGACATAGGCACCCTTATACCATGGGGCAAGGGTGTCCGCGTTGTACGATTGATTGTTTTTGTGCAACTTCCTGCACAAAAACAATCAATGGAGTCGTTTTCCTCTTTCCTCTTTCTATGTGTGCTGCATAATGCAGCACACATACAAAAAGGAAAAAACTAGGAGAAATAAAGTTATTTCTCCACTTTACGCCACCCCTGGGGAGGCACACGGTTTTAACACACATTCCTAGATTTACGCTATGTTTCAATCTGGGAATGTGTCAAATTCCATGGTCATTGAGTCAGAACACCCACCGCAACGCCCATGGCACGCCTTCCCGATGCAGTGTGTGGTAACGCAGCGACTTGAGCTGCATTGCCTTACACCATATCTACGATGCAATGAAAAGCCACGCAGATTGGCTTTTCATGGCCTCGTAGATATGGCTCTGCACTTTGTGCCGCTGTAGCTACAAAAAAGTGACATTCTGGCAGCGCACAGGACTTGTGGGCCTTAGGGTCGGGGAAATGGCACTCTAGATTTTGCCAAGGGACAATTTTGCCTTCAAGAATTCCAGTACCAATTGGAGTATGTGCCAGCATGACTGAATTCTTGCAGGATGTATTTGGCAGATAAGTGCATTCCAATGATCTAGAGGCAGACAGTGGTACTCAATTAGTATCAGAAGGGAGGAGGTACTTAGATATTTTGGACTTCAAGCGCGTGAAGACATCGCTGTTTCATCCCAGAGCCAGTATCAGCTGATGAAATGTTTAAGTGATGGGGCAAAAACATCCAGCATGAATTGCACTGAACGTGGAAACAACACGAGCAAGTCTATCTGCCATGTGTCAGGGACTGTCCGGGACTATGTCGGGAACACAGTCAGGGACTTGAGCAAGGACTGGGGACTGGGTAGAAAACGTACTGTGCACAGAAAGAGTAGTACAGCGCTGCCCAGGATCACACAAGGAGTCAGAGGAGAAAAAGGGATCCAAAGGGGAAGCCTGTACAAGATGGCTAAGACTCAGAAAGGAAGGGCACTCACAAGGCAATTTAGCATTCAGACTAACTACACCCAGGACGGGCTTGCAAGACATATATATAATACAACATTAACAATAAAGGGAATGTGGGGTAAAGCACTCAGGAGCTCCACACGGTAAGACTGAAGCTCAGTAAGTTCCTCACCCACAATTGCTGTTACAGATACTGACTGAAAATACCCACATATAGGATATGTATGCAAAGGCAGGGTCTGTGGAGCTTATACCTATGGTGATGTTATAAATGCAACTCGAAGACAATACTCACAGTGAACAAGAAACACCACCTAGGTAGTCAGCTGTGCCCATGGATCCTGGCGATCAAACAGGAACACGCCATGCAGTAACAGCAAGGGGGTAGAACTAAACAGAAGCACAATGCACAAGGAGCTAGCAAGGAGGAGTGCTTAACAGGAAAGGAAGGAAATCACAGGGCACCCTTGGCAGAAAGCAGGTAAACATACAAGGTAACAGAAGCAAGACAGCAGAATAGAAAGACAGCAAACTAGAACTGGAACCAAGGAAATGGGAAGAAAGGCAGGGACTGGAAAAGGATATACAGAAGGGGAGGCTACAAGGGTATACTAGAATAGTGCAGGTTCAGGAATCAAGAAAACAAAGTAGCATAGAAGGCAGTGCTGGGGCAGGAACAAGAATTGAGCTAAGGCTCAGGAGTCAAGGTAGCACTGCAGGCAGTGCTGGTTCAGGAACAGGGAATTACTAAAGCTTCAGGAGTCAAGGTAGCACTGCAGGCAGTGCTAGTTCAGGAACAGGGAAATTACTAAAGCTTCAGGAGTCAAGGTAGCACTGCAGGCAGTACTGGTTCAAGGAAACAGGAAATAGCTACAGCTCAGGAAACAAGGAGTCAAGAGAGCACTGCAAGCAGTGCAAATCAGGAACAAGAAATAGCTGAAGCCCAGGAACAGGAACAAAGAATAACTATAGCTCAGAAACTCAGGAAACAAGGTAGCAATGCAGGCAGTGCTAATTCAGGCACAAGGAATAGCTATAGCTCAGGAATAAAGGAACATCAAAAGCTCAGGAAACAAGGATCGGGCTCACCGGAAAACAGCTACAATGACCAACACTGGGCTGAAGGGAGCTGGGGCTTAAAAGAGCTCACAGTACTCATGCGCATCAGGTGTGAGCAGGCTAGCAGTAGCCAGCCACAGGTGAGCTGAATTCCTCCACCCATCCTTGGCCTGCAGGGGTGGAGACAAAGCAGTGAGCAGGGGATTATAGGTAACGGAGTTTCCAGCATGAGCCGACTGGCTTCCACAAAACCCGGCATGGATTGGGAATGGATGTCAATTCCTAAATGATGTCCAAATGCCTGGAAGTCAGGATATGCATACAGGGGAGTGTCTGGAAGCATATTAGAATACTGGAAATCCCACAATTCGGCCCCTTGGTGGTCGGAACGAGAGCACAGGGAGTGAATCGTGACACCATGTGAGATTAGAGAGTGTTCTGGCATTTATCAGCACAGTAGCACCAGCAGCAAAATGTACTACATGCCTAACTTTAAATGAGTTTCAACAGTACCTATTTTCTTTCCGCTGCAGTTGCTTCTCCTCTACAGTGCTCTGGTACCTTTGTGGCCTTGTTAGTGCTAGAGAAAACAATACATAAATAAATATAGTTTATCCATCCAGCTCACAGACTAAAAGTTTAGAGCCACCACTGGGCTCTGAGACATGGTGAGACCCAGAGATGCCAGACTCGGGAGGCTGGGTGACATGAAAGTCTAGAACACACAATTCCACAGACTGCTTCTTATCTGATCTGGCAGACAAAGCAACCAGCACTGGCACAGAGAGACTGTTCAGAGAGGAGAGCGAAGAGCTGTGCGACAAGGGCACTATGTACAGAGCCTTCAAGAGCACCAATAACATTGGAGAGCGAGTGCAGCTTCTGTCGGGGCACAGGGAGGAGAATGTGTCAAGCTATCACCAGGAAAGACAGAGTTGTAATAGTAAAGCCAGCATTACCGAGCACCACGAGGACAATTTACATGCCGCAATTTACATGAGCAGCATTTATCTGGAGATAATTGTACAAATGTTGACTGCATTAAATAAAGGTAAGCCTTCCACTTAATGCTTTATTACTCACCCTCACACATCAGGTCCGCAAGCACACAGTCATTTGAAGTCACTAGGCAGGCCGTATGTTTTTAAACAACCATTGAGGATGGACAGATGCAAAAAGGAGCTTATAATCTAACAAGGATGTGAGGGGATGACAGCACCATGCAGGGCTTCCAGATCCAGCGCCTTGTGAGACCAAAATCCCTTTGGGGCCAGTCTCATCTCTGCTGCAGCTCCTCTGCTATGACAACTAAGGGCTCTGAAATGATAAGCTCGGGCATGCA
Source organism: Calotriton arnoldi (assembly GCA_963921515.1). Classification (NCBI taxonomy): domain Eukaryota; kingdom Metazoa; phylum Chordata; class Amphibia; order Caudata; family Salamandridae; genus Calotriton; species Calotriton arnoldi. The sequence continues at coordinate 96,686 of CAWUFW010012659.1, read as the reverse complement.
CTGTGCGCCACCTTTCACAACCTTGCTTCACAATCATTGTCAGAACGAGGGTCAGGCAGCCAGAAACTGTTTGCAGTGCTTGTAAGACCAACGCAATGCATTTTAACTTAGTGCATATTGGAGGTGTGGAGCCCCAGCGCCCTAAAGCAGATGCCACCACTGTCAGAAACAATGGATTAGTGGAGTATGTCAACAGGGTCATCAAAGATCAATTGCATCTACTTCTGATTACTAGGATGAGTTTAAAGAAAACTCTGAGAAACATGTTATGGACCTTGAAAAACAACTCCGCATGTCAGCCCTGTTGTGTCACCATTGGTCCTACTAAGAGCTTGAGTTCCTTCTTCCAGGATGAACATGAAATCGATGGGATGTAGTGAAGTCAATCATTCTAAGTCGGGCAAGGTGGTGGATGTGAGTATTGACGCGTAATGAGAAAGAAAGAAGAGAAGAGAGACAGTAAATGAGGGTACAGGGTCAAAATGAATCCGCAATGGGGAATGTAAAAGATCCAGGGGCAGATCTACAAGGAAGTGCCGCAGCGCGGCAATGCAAGCCCTTTGGCTGCGCCACGCTGCGGCACTTCCAAAGCACAGGAATGCGACATATTTACAATAATATGTAGCATTCCTGTGCTCTCCCCTGCGCTGGCGCACAAACTGCAGCCATGCACCGGTGCAGGCACCCTTGCACCATGGTGCAAGGATGCCTGCGTCATGGGGAGATTGTTTTTGTGCAGGAAGGGCACCTTCCTGCACAAAAACAATCACTACAGGCATTTTCCTCTTTCAATGCGTGCTGTAGAATGCAGCACGCTTTGAAAGAGGAAAAAACGAGGAGAAATGAAAACATTTCTCCTTGTTGCGCCTCGCTACGCCTCCCCTGGGGAGGCGTAGCATTGACACGCATTTCCAGATTTACGATTGCTCGTAAATCTGGAAATGTGTCTCATTCCAAGGGTGTTGCGTGGGAACACCCACAGCAACACCCATGGAACGCCCCTTCCTCGCAAAGTGCTGCGTGTGAAGGGGCCATATTTACAAGGAGAGGAAAAGTCACGCATGGTGGCTTTTCCTCTCCTTGGAAATATGGAGAAGTGAAATGCGCCTCCAGTACGTCACAAAAAGTGACGTACTGGTGGCGCAGGGGGGTTGTAAATCTGCCCCCCAGTTCCAGACCAGCAAGTGTAAAACAGGTTCATTCTGCGACACAGCAAAGTGCAACCACACAGGTCGAGGCTGCAGTGCTAACTACTCTGGCCCTCAACATTCCACAAGAAACATTCTCATGGAATGTTGGGACCAGATGAAAATAAACACAGCACGTGCATGTAAATACAACAGGATGCAACACATCTTCCCCCTTAAACAAGAACCCAAAAGAAGAATAAACAGAACTGGTAAAGACAGAGAAAAAAGGGCAAAGGAAAAAGAAAAGATGGTAAGAAAAGGAACAGGGAAAAGAAAGAGAAAAACAAACAGAACAAAAGAGAAAAAGCAATATAACATAATCAGGAATATCAAAAAATTACTTAACAAAATCAGCATAGCGTTTGGGAGCAGGACAATTCCTGCAGGCTTCTTTAACGCGGGAAGCAACCAAGTTTCCAGGTAATTCAGGCACCACGGGGAAATCTTGGTGAACACTGCCCGGAAGACTACTTCCCCCCAGGACCTTGAATCTCACTAGAAAATCACTGCCACACCCATTACCACTTTCGCTCCCCTGGAAGTCATCCACAGGTTTGCAGCACTTGGAAATCTTCCTAACATTCCACACCTTACCATCCTGAGTCACAATGGAATTGGAAAAAGCTACATGCACCTTTATAGCCTTACCGAACCTCGGCACACCCTTGCCTTCATAAACGGGTTTGCGCACTCTCACCCAATCTCCTACGACAAACCTATGCGTTTTGACTCTCCAATTCTTGTCATACCATTCCTTGGCCTTGTTTTGCTTATGCCTGACTCTCTCAGCTACGTCAGTCACATCACATTCCTCACCCAGACAACACCATTTCTTCTTGAACCACCAAGGACACAACCGAGACAAGGGATTCCTCCCTTTCAACAGTTTGAAAGGACTGACTTCTGTGCTGGTGTATGGGGTAATCCTGTACATCCACAGTTTCTCTCTTAAAACATTCCTCCAATTACTCACAGAGGCATGTGCTTCCACAACAAATCCTTTTAATACACGATTAAACCTCTCCACTTGACTATTTTCGTGGGGTTCATACAGCGACGTGGTAACATGCTTTATGTATACACAAAAGTGGGCTTCCCCTTGAATCAATTCCTATGTTAATCTACAGAGTTCTATAGAGATGCACTACCAGTGGGGGCATCTCATAAAAAGTTACGGACTGGCCTCACACACCGCCCGGTGTCATGCTTCATCATCGGCTGTCCTCGCCCTCTAAAAACTTGGTTTGATAGAGGGCGGGCATACACCTGGAGACAGGGATGCACTTCTAAATCTAAGTGATGGCCGTGAGGGAGTGATAAGTGATTTAAAAACCATTACATTAGTCCATGTGCTATGCTTTATTCAAATGGTAAATGTATGGTGGTTAAAAACGAAGTGAACGGTGGTATGGGATAATATTCTCCCTTCACCTTATAAAATGCGGTCGACATGTTTCTGCTGAGGTGTCCCCGAAGGGTACGTAGCATTCTTCAGGACCGAAAAAAGGGGGGGAAAAAGGGGGAGGTTATATACCCTATGTGTTCACTTCCTTTTAACTAGTGAAAAATGGAAGGAAAATCCTGTCGCTAGATCAGGGGAGGGGTTAAAAAACACTATGTAGGTGGATACTTCCCTCTTGGTATAGTACCACTGAGAGTAACTCTGTAGAGAAAGGAAAAACAAAAACAAAAACAAAACATACAAACCAAACCGTGTGAGTATGTAAACAAATAGTTTATAAACATCATCCATCCCGCGTCATACCTATAGCGCGCGTGGTGGTGTGAAGTGGTCTTTATGAGACACATGGCAGGTGCAACGTGTACTCACACCGTTAAAAAGTGGTTGTAAACCAACTCTTACCCTGTATTTCTACCCTAAACGCTCCATGGGAGGGCTGAGGTGGAAGGACCTACTTAGACTTTCTGTAGGGAAAAAACACATAAAATCACTACTGGTAGTTAAGGGTTAGTCACCAGTATTCAGAAAGAACCAGGACCAAGGTTCCTAGTTAAAGCAAACATAACAAGGTGAAATCCAGAACTAATGGACCACCTATTCATTCAAGTTCACACCAGCATTCCTTCAGGCATACTCTTACTGTCTAGTTTCAGTGCTTCCAGCCGTTCTTCCCGGAGGCGTCCTCTCTGTCTCCCCGCTGATGGTAAATGGTGAGATTCAGAGGGTTTTTATACTAAAGAGCTGTGACTAATTAGTGAGCTAATCAGTGTTAATTGGGCCCGTTAAGTGAGTTTCCTGTGTCCCTCTACGGGACTGCTTGACCGCCTGGTGGGAGGCGCAACTGTAAATCGCCCCACCCGATTGGTCAAAAAATGCCTCCAACACTACCAAGGCCATTAAGGTAGTAAACAATGGGCTTGTGAGGTTTGTTTCCTATGGCCCTCTTGCGTGAGCCTGACCGCTTGGTTGAGGGTATGTATTCAATGAAGGTTTCGTTCGGCATTGGTCAAAACATGCCTCCAACACTATCAAGGCCATTTTAGATAGTTAAAAAATGGGCTTGTGAGGTTTGTTTCCTGTATCCCTCTTGCGTGAGCCTGACCGCCTGGTAGAGGGTGTGTATTCAAAAAAGGTTACGTTCGGCATTGGTCAAACGGCGCCGATACCGATGTTATGGTCCTTCCCCTTCCTGCGGGAAAACAAATGCAGTTACGAGGTCATTAGCTCCCATGTTTGTGAGGACGCCCATGTTCATTACCGGGTCTGATCAGTCTCCCGGTATTTGAGCATGCGCTGAAGTAGTGGGAAACCCGCTACCGCGCATGCGCCTAGGTGTATTCCGTGAGTCGCTTGCCCTGCTATGGCTCCTATGCTTGCGCACTGTTAACTACCAGCGTGGATTACAGCAGGGGCCGCTCGAGATCCCCGTAAAGTGAGGGGATACCCCAAGAGTTCTAAACACTGTGAGAAAAATAAAGCAACATTACTCTGTTCATAATGGGATTACGGGCCAATGGTACCTCACTTGTTATATGTGTGAAGTACACACTAATGATAGTCAGTGGTGGTAATTGCTACAGCTGGTATCTATGTTTGATAACATGGGTTTACACAAACCAATGTGTTCCCCATGCCAGCTTGATCTGTTTGAATTTGCGAGCATAACAATGGGCCCACTCTTAGTGAACTACTTAAAATAAAGTAGAGGGGTAGCAGTAGAGAATAGTCCCTACTCTATTAGGCCAGCTTTCTTGGAGTTGGTTGTTGACTAAAGAAGGTGTGCATGGTCAATTCTATAAATTTTCTATTTCGCAAGTTGCAGCCATGGTATCTCATCATTTAAGCCTTTATCATCGCTGCGAAGCCTGTATACCCAGCGCTGTTCTCGGATATGAAGTTGTCTAGAGATATCAGTCTTTTGTTTATTCATAACCTCAAGCACCACCCATCTGAGGTCCAGGTCGTTGTGGCCTTTCTCCGTGAAATGTTTCGTCAGTTTGGTGTTGGTCTTCCTGCACCTAATCGTACTCCGGTGTTCGCTGATCCGCGTCTTCACCTTCCTGGTGGTCATCCCGACATACTTCAGGTTTCATGGACAGGATAGGAGGTACACCACACCTTCTGTATTGCAGTTGCTGAAATGTTTTAGCTTCCAGGGTCTCTCTGTACCTATGTCGACTTCTTTTGTTGTGGTGGTCAGCCGGCAGCACACACAGTTGCCGCATGGGTAGTGGCCTGTTGGCCAGTGTTTAGAACTCTTGGGGTATCCCCTCACTTTACGGGGATCTCGAGCGGCCCCTGCTGTAATCCACGCTGGTAGTTATCAGTGCGCAAGCATAGGAGCCATAGCAGGGCAAGCGTCTCACGGAATACACCTAGGCGCATGCGCGGTAGTGGGTTTCCCACTACTTCAGCGCATGCTCAAATACCGGGAGACTGATCAGACCCGGTAATGAACATGGGCGTCCTCACAAACATGGGAGCTAATGACCTCGTAACTGCATTTGTTTTCCCGCAGGAAGGGGAAGGACCATAACATCGGTATCGGCGCCGTTTGACCAATGCCGAACGTAACCTTTTTTGAATACACACCCTCTACCAGGCGGTCAGGCTCACGCAAGAGGGATACAGGAAACAAACCTCACAAGCCCATTTTTTAACTATCTAAAATGGCCTTGCTAGTGTTGGAGGCATGTTTTGACCAATGCCGAACGAAACCTTCATTGAATACATACCCTCAACCAGGCGGTCAGGCTCACACAAGAGGGACATAGGAAACAAACCTCACAAGCCCATTGTTTACTACCTTAATGGCCTTGGTAGTGTTGGAGGCATTTTTTGACCAATCGGGTGGGGCAATTTACAGTTACGCCTCCCACCAGGCGGTCAGGCAGTCCCGTAGAGGGACACAGGAAACTCACTTAACGGGCCCAATTAACACTGATTAGCTCACTAATTAGTCACAGCTCTTTAGTATAAAAACCCTCTGAATCTCACCATTTACCATCAGCGGGGAGACAGAGAGGACGCCTCCAGGAAGAACGGCTGGTAGCACTGAAACTAGACAGTAAGAGTATGCCTGAAGGAATGCTGGTGTGAACTTGAATGAATAGGTGGTCCATTAGTTCTGGATTTCACCTTGTTATGTTTGCTTTAACTAGGAACCTTGGTCCTGGTTCTTTCTGAATACTGGTGACTAACCCTTAACTACCAGTAGTGATTTTATGTGTTTTTCCCTACAGAAAGTCTAAGTAGGTCCTTCCACCTCAGCCCTCCCATGGAGCGTTTAGGGTAGAAATACAGGGTAAGAGTTGGTTTACAACCACTTTTTAACGGTGTGAGTACACGTTGCACCTGCCACGTGTCTCATAAAGACCACTTCACACCACCACGCGCGCTATAGGTATGACGCGGGATGGATGATGTTTATAAACTATTCGTTTACATACTCACACGGTTTGGTTTGTATGTTTTGTTTTTGTTTTTGTTTTTCCTTTCTCTACAGAGTTACTCTCAGTGGTACTATACCAAGAGGGAAGTATCCACCTACATAGTGTTTTTTTAACCCCTCCCCTGATCTAGCGACAGGATTCTCCTTCCATTTTTCACTAGTTAAAAGGAAGTGAACACATAGGGTATATAACCTCCCCCTTTTTCCCCCCCTTTTTAGGTCCTGAAGAATGCTACGTACCCTTCGGGGACACCTCAGCAGAAACATGTCGACCGCATTTTATAAGGTGAAGGGAGAATAATATCCCATACCACCGTTCACTTAGTTTTTAACCACCATACATTTACCATTTGAATAAAGCATAGCACATGGACTAATGTAATGGTTTTTAAATCACTTATCACTCCCCCACGGCCATCACTTGGATTTAGAAGTGCATCCCTGTCTCCAGGTGTATGCCCGCCCTCTATCAAACCAAGTTTTTAGAGGGCGAGGACAGCCGATGATGAAGCATGACACCGGGCGGTGTGTGAGGCCAGTCCGTAACTTTTTATGAGATGCCCCCACTGGTAGTGCATCTCTATAGAACTCTGTAGATTAACATAGGAATTGATTCAAGGGGCAGCCCACTTTTGTGTATTCATGAGATAGTGGAGGCTGGCTCGCCCTTTGGCCCCGTGCCTCTGGTTCCCACCCTCAGCAACATTGCTGGGGTTAGTGTGTGTGAACATGCTTGATGTCACAGTGTTTAAGGACAGCTTCCATCTCATTAGAGGTTAACTGTACCCCGTTATCAGTGACCAGGGTGGAGAGACAACCCTCCCTAGCAAACAGTTCCTTGAGGAACTCAATCACAGCATCGGTGGTGGGATGTGGGACAAACTTGACCTAAGGCCATTTGGAATGGTATTCCACCAAAACCAAAGCGAAGCGGAGGTCCATAGGCAAAAAATTGAAAGGTCCAGATATATCAAAGGCTAACTTCTGCCATGGCAAAACAGGCCACTCCACACTCTTCAAAGGTGGGACATTTACCTTCAGCATCTTCTCACTTAATGCACATACTTCGCATTCCCTCACAACCAGGCCAGACTGGGAACAGAAACCGGCCCTGGCAAACTGCTCAGCCGGCGCCCCCTGGGGTGAGAGGGAGTGCTGCTGAGCAATTTGCGAGGGCCGGTTTCGGACGATTTTGTTACAGGGGGCCGATATTGCCGACCCCCGGTAACAAAAACGGCCCTCCAGGGGCCCAAAACCGGCCCCCACCCTAGCGGCCTACTGGGGAAATGCCCGGTGCCGGCTATGGCCAGTCCGGCCCTGCTCACAACCCTGTCTATCACCCTGTCTATGCCTGGCCACCAAAAGTGAATTAACACTAACCGCTTCATAGCTGACATACCCGGATGTTCCTTGTGAGCCAAACTGAGACTCACATCATGAACACCACTTGGAGGGACACACTTAACCCCTTTAAATAATAATCCACCTTCCACCTCGACTTCCTCAGTTACTTTGTGGAAGCCCTCCCACTCTGGCTTTACTTCACCTCTCTTGGGCCAGCCATCCAGCACAAATCTCTTCACATCCTTCCACACTTCATCCGACTCTTCGCACTGCTTCCACAACTCCTCAGAAATACTAGAAAACTAGCCATCAAAAACATCTTTGATCCCGGCCATAATATCTACCTCACCCACTTCAACAGTATCACCAAGATGGCGCGGCAACCGGGAAAGACAATATGCAGTCACATTCCTCTTGCCAGGCACAAATTCAGCACCTAAAGTGTACTCTTGGAGCTTGGAAGCCAACCTGGCGATGCGTGCCGTGGAATTCCATCCATCACCAGGAACCAAAATGTTGACCAAAGGCTTATGATCAGTCCTAAGAATGAACCTGCAGCCCCACACATAGTTCCTAAAGTGCTCTACTGCCCACACACAGGCAAGAAGTTCCCTTTCTATGACTGCATACCTGCGTTCGGTTTCATTCAACGTGCAGGAAGCAAAGGAAACATTCCACTCCTCCTTGCCACACTGCTGGGACAACACTGGCGATGCAGCGCGCGCAAGGTAAATTGTTTTATTTATTTATTTATTTACTTACTTTACTCCATTCTGCCGTATGTCGGAGTCCACTACCCCACACCCTGCCCCTACCCCGCCCCGCCCCACCACCCTGCAGCACACCCTCTGCGAGCCCCCACTGCCCCAACACCATACAAACTGGCATCGACAGTGATCACACACAATTTGCCCATACAGAACGGTTTAAGAGTAGGAGCCTTCACAATGTCACACTTTATGTTATCAAAAGCCAGTTGTTGAACTTCAGACCAGTCAAACGAGGCATTGCATCTCAACAACGCCCTTAGGGGTTCCATCTTGGTGGCAAAGTTGTTAATGAATTTGCTATAATATTCACACATGCCCGCGAAGCCACGCAACCTTTGCTTCACAGGGACAGCATTGTTCTTAAGTCTGATTTTATGGGAAAAATCACGCAACTTTCCTAAATTTTCTAAAAACACCCCCTGAAGACAGCGTACTACTTCCTCTCCACATGAACTCTCATCCACAGACAGTACTTGCAAAGTCTCAGTTCCTTTGCACAACTGAACAGGATCAACAGCTCGCGGGTTAAGAATGAACCCCAACTTCTTCTGGTCCCTCCAGCCTAAATCATTCACTCCTTTGACGGCCACATACAATTTGACTGGAGCCCTTCTGTTTTTGAACACCAGACAAACATTCACATAACCATCCAAATCAATGACTGACCCATCAAAACTCTCAGCCACCACATCCGGCGGTTCCAAAAGACCTGAGCTAAAAATACCCTGGAACTTCTCGGTAAAATACTCTCGAGTAACAATGGTACAAGGAGACCCCGAATCTACCATTAAGGTCAAATCTATACCAGCTACGGTCACAACACACTTGGGAGAAGATTTATTGGGCTGTTCTAAAGAGGTAGCAACAACACCACCTTGCTGAACAGACACAACAATACCTTTGTGGGTGTCACATTGACTATTTCACATGCATCCAGACTTATACGTAGCGGAGTCCACAGTGCACGAAACTCTCCCAGCACTTTGACTGATACCCTTCCTTGCATTTTTACACACCTGAGCGAAATGCCCCATGCGGCCACACTTCACGCACTCTTTGTTGATTGCAGGACAACCACCATATGAGGCTAAATGCTAACTACTCCCTCATCTGTAACATGAATGTGGGCTGGATCTATCAGTTTTATCCCACCTCTTGGCATTGCCTCCGCTATTGACCCGCATACCACTTACATTTGTACTCCACTTGTCAAAGCGGGAATCATCCACACGCTTCCCAACCTCAGCACGCTTAAGCGCACACACATCTTCCATCCTCCCTCATATGCTGAGTCACATTTTTAACAGTAGACATCCATTTCTCCGATTGTTCCAATGCCTTAGCAGTGGAAATAGTTTCCTCCAATTTGCGATCACCCATAACCCACAGTTGTTCTTGAGTTTTCTTGTTTTTCACATGTAAAATTATTTGATCCCTAATCATCTCGTCTGACAGAGGGCCAAAGTTGCAATGCATAGATAAACCCCTCAAAGCTGTAAGAAATGTATCGATCGACTCCTCTTCTTTTTGAGCTCTGGTGTAGAATTTGAATCTGTTCAGCGCAACACTCGTGGTAGGTTTGAATCTTAATTCCATCCTTAGCATGGTTTCCTTGTACACGTCCATGTCGCCTTGCCCACTTGGTACAGTAGCTTGGGGCAGGGTCCTGAAAAAACTTGAACCTCGGAACCTAAACAATGCAAGAAAATGCTTTTCTTGTGCTCTGCTCCCATCCGTTCCCCGTCTATAGCTTTCATGTATGTGGAAAACTCTTCCTTCCATCTCGTCCATGGAATGGGAGGTTCCCCTTTACTCTGAAGAAATTTAGCTGGAGGGTCAAATTGCATTATATAAGTGTCACACTCAGAATCTCCTCTGAGTAAATCAGAATGAAAAAAGTAGAACTCAATTTTTGTAAAAGTTAAACAAATGTGAAACCCGAAGGTTTTTCTGACAATGCTCCAACAAAATGATACAAGTCAAGCTCCTCAGGACTGATAAGCAAAAAATGCAAATTAAATAGCACCCACCGAAGTCACTTACTGCCACAAGGTACGATGCGACAACCTGTCAGATGAAGTGAGGATGTGGAAAATACCAGTTTCCGGGTGTAATAAACTGGCAATGCACAAGTACTTCCGAAATACGGGAAATCGGCAAACAGTACAGCCAAAATGGCCGCCGTGACGTATTTACGCAGCATGGGCGTGAGGAAGCGTGATACGTACTGATGGCAAGAAGGCAGGATATCCAGAATGCAGAGATGGTGATCCTCCGTGTCGCCGCAGGAACGCAGCAAAGAAGTCCTGAGCGTCACAGTGGAGCGGCAGAGCAGGCTTCTGATGACGGTGATCGCTAGGCACCAAGGCAACCACGGAACCCAAGGACGGTGAGTGCTTGGTAAGAACAAGCATCCTTTGAAATGGACCACCGGTCCGGCGGATGAATGGCAAAGTCCACCAAAAGTAAAAAATGCGTAGATTTTGCATTTGGCATAAAACTACCAGAATAGAAGTCCTGTAAAACACCAGACCTGCTCAAGAGCATAGACAGAGTAGTAAGTCCTCAAATTGCAGAAACGTGAGACGTGGGTGAAGAAAACAATCCGTTCCTGTGTCGCAACTGATTACGCCAACCCTTACTCCTACTTTTCCCTACTAGATTTAATGCAGATGGTCTTTTATTTGCCTGCTAAAAGTGGTAGAAGGGAGGAAAACCATTCAAGATTATACTTTCGATTTAGTCATGCTGTAATAGACCACAAACTCCGACTGTAAGTTTTGTGAATTTATTATAAGGCCAAAAATAATTGAATATAAACACACCTCAATATTAGAGTATAGAGGTACAAGAAAATCAATACAGAGCCGATTTTACGAATATAAGTCATTCGGCACAGAAGGCATAATATGATGAACTCCAAAATCAAAATACAGCAAAGAATGGAAGCGGAGTCCAATTCTCTTTTCATTTAAGAAGGAGCAAAATCTTTCCCTACTCTACTCTCAATAAGAATCCTACCTATCTCCCTTGTATCATATCCCAAAGGTGTCAGCACGTGTTGACTTCCTAAGAAGTACTCACGTCAAAATGGGTCTGATAGCTTAAAGCTATGGAGCTCGCTCTAAGATGCTCCTTCTCCTCCGAAAGCTGGTAGAAGTCTCTCAAATCTGTCCCAGTGCATTATACAAAAAGACAATAATCAGCCCACAATACGTCATGTGTTAAACTTTTCCACTTGCAACGGTTTTCAGTAAGTTTCCACAGAAGCTTTAATTAGTTGACTCTTCTTCCAGTGGCCTTGGTTCCCAGATAGGCTATGCATGAAGGTGTCCTCCCTTCTCGCCTTTCAGTCTTCTTCAAAGACATTCCGGGTAGCTCCTTAAATCTAAGAATAACGAGGTCGAATTCCTGCACCTGCTGTAGTGTAGCTCCTATTTCCCTAATAGGCTCTGCGCATTGGAATAATATACCTATAGGTTTGAAATAGGACTAAGGTCAGTATGTCCCTATCGAGTATATTAAACTTAATTACTTGTGCCAGCTAGCTCAGAGGCCACTAGAAACTCCTTGACAAACAAGAAGGGAGTAGTTTCTGGCAGCCGCAAAACATGACCACTTTGTTTCCCTTTAGAATCAGAACGTGTCCCAGAGTCTTGGAAACAATAGATAACTATTTCACTCAGCTCAATCGTGCATGCTTAGTTTTCCTCAAAGTTACACAGAAAGAATAGACGGGCGTTTCAATAAAAGATTTATTGAACAGTCTTGTTTCTGGTGTAGGTAAAATGTGCTGTTACGATCACAAGACAGTATGCGAGATAAATAATGTACAGTGTGAGCAGTAGAAATAAATAATACTGCGATAGCATTATCTTTTAGTACATATGCCTTTACATAAATAACACAGACTAAAAATGCGAGTACTCATACGATGCGTTTCTGAGCTAGTTCTACCCCAATGTACCTAACCTAGGTGTAGGGAGAGGTATGAAGTAGGTGAAGTATTCCTTACTACGGTATACAAATAGTATGTTAAGCCTAGTATGCCTAGTATGCCAAGAGTCCCTCTAGGTTCTTGTCAGCTCCATACCTGAAGAATGAGAGAGGTAGGAATCTATTTTCCAGACTCGAACTCCAACACCCCGCAAGGGAAGTCAGATCACTGGAAGCTGGACTCTCTGCGTGCAGGGATGACAGCGTCTTCTCAGTGCGTCAGGCCGGGAAACGGGCTCTTCTGAAGTCGAGGTCTCCTCTAGTTTACAAGGGCTAGGGAAGGTATATTTATACCTGAGAGTACCTAAGAATGTTAGTATTGACGTGAGTCGGACAGCGAAAGACGTCATGAATGAACCCCTAAGGAATAATGGTCCATGCATAATATATGAGTCCTTGAAGAAATCAATAGTCCTGGGCTAGGGAAACTCCCGAAGCCTAAGGGTCTGTTCTTCATGAACTCGTTGTGACGTTAGGGTGGACGGATGTCGGAGACCATGCCTGTATTTGGAGTGCACGGTTTAATGCCTAAATAAGGGCTGGGATTTTATGCCTATATATAGGGTAGGGCGAATTGTGCCTATATAAGGACATGATACTGGAAAGCCCGTTATGGACACCCTAAGAGGAATACAACACCCACTCCACTTTCGTGTATACGATAATACTAAAATGCTAAACATTTAAAATGCTAAACATAAAATGGAGTACCGCATATTTAAAAATATTTCTTAAAAGCATTAAAAAACATAATAAAAAATGCAAAAGGTACTCTACATTTAAAGCAAATGCTTTTCATTTCAGACATAAAGTTCGAAAATAAATGCAATTGGAATGAAATAAGCAGTAATATTTACATGTGACAGAAAATGATCGATAAGTTGTTCAAAAATCAAAGTCATTTCATGTCATGAAAATTAATGAACTGTTTTAGACACACAAGATGACTAAGTGTCCGTGGAAGTACCGCCAAGTCTGTACTATAAGGCTAGTTCTACTTTAAGCAGATTGAAGTGCCATTTTCGTTCGAAAAATGGGAAAAGTTCAATTTTGGTAGAGTTCCAAGTTTTTGTAGAATGAAAGCCAAATTGTCAATGCATCTCTGGAACACTGTATGCTGAATCAGAGTCAGTTTACGGGTCTGGTGTAAACATGAGATCATCTATTTCTATAGACAAAACATCATCCACTGTAGTTGGTGTCAGTTGGAACACCTCGTGAAGCAGATTAATTGCACAGAGATGTGAAGCATCGCTGTCAGCATTGGTCGCAGCAGCAATGTTCGCGTCCGTTGTTACCTGTGTGCCTGTAGATCTTTCTCGTACCTCAGCAGCAGCCGGAAGCATCTGTGAGATCTCAGTGAATGCAGACATCAGGATTGGCAGCCTCTGGGGACAACACAGAGCATGGGCCGTTATCTGGTCCAGCAGAGTATCGATATCCGTTGGCGTATCCGATGGATATGTTAGACAGGTGTCCAACACGCATTCTACACCGCATAGCAGGCATCGTAGAACAGGTAAGATGCAATCTTGCCAGATTGGTCTGAATGACAGGAACCACGTGGTATTAAGGTCCCGTAGACGAGTCATGCCCAATAGCTGTACTATTCGCTCACGACACTTTCGTTCAAGGAGAGCTTTCTTCATTTCGCTCGGAGTGATGTCTGCGAATAGGCTGGCCATAGCGCAATAGCAGGAAGAAAAATAGAATTCCGGCAACAAGTGCTAGAATTAATGGTATGCCACCAAACACCGAATGTGCAAAGTTCGGGATGATTCCGAGTATTGCCTGGAAAGGTGCTAACAGACCGGAGCAGATGCTCTTAAATACATGTACAATTCCGGTTGTATCAGACATATTGAAGATACGTCCTATCATTTCTACGAAATGTATAGGGCAGTTTGTACGTATTAAAGTCTGTATCTCAGCCGAAGTCCTTGCTACTTGTAGATCATAGGTTTCTTTGGCCGAGGTCAAAGGCACTGTTTGCTGTAAAAGCATGGCTTTCATTCTGCTCAAAGTATCAAATCTTATAAAAGAGATGTTCAGCGAAGGCCATAGAGGCGACTCCCTGACTGTGTCTATTGGGGCAAACAATACTTGCATACAGCAAGTGACCCTGGAGTTGACCGTTACTAGATATGGGATGCCTGGCAGCATGCCGCAGCAACTCTGATCATTCAACATGAGGTAACTCCCATTAGAAAGTTGTCCAAACGTTGGATTAATCACAGCAGCTGGTGTACCCTGCTGATGGCAAGACAAATTTGCCACAGAACCATTACAAGCCCCGTGTAAAGAAATGTCCTGACATATAAGTGAACCGCTCAGTGCACGTTTACAGTGTGTACCGCTCAAAAACACTTCACGATCCCCACTCCAACATCTATATGTATACGGTAAATTCCAAGATGTCTTAATGTATTCCTTACCCAACCTTTCATATTTGCCTGCTTGCATTCATCTGAGGCAATACTGAAACTGAAAAGTAGTCACAGGTAGTGTGATTTTTGCCATGAATAAGCCATTCTGTAGCTGGTTTTTCTGCCACTGTGAATGGTAATTTTTCCAGTTTTTCAATGCTCAGCACTGTATACCTTGCTCCTCTTTGTGCCAATTCGATCTGTTTATCAGTGAGATTGTATTCTGCAAACAGAGCCATTGTGTTGATAAAACGCCAAGGCACATAGCCCGCTCGCAAAGATTGCAGCGTCCAGCTTAGTAACACAATAGAACGTAATTGAGACTGGCCTTGTTGTAACATCGCCAAATCTTGTTCTAGTATGTCGATAGCAGAGGATACAATGCCATCCAATGAATATATTCTGGAGGACAAAGTTGTTAACCCATTGTTGACCACAGAGAGTGTTTTCTCTAAATTAATACGATCAAGTTCACGTATTCGTTCTGCAGCCTCCATCTGTGAAACTTTCCATGCTTCATTATAGGCAGCATAAATGCCGGCATATATGAAACGTTTTTGACGCGGTTTTCTTGGTCCAAGCAAGAATTCCCTAAGGTCTGCGTCCTTTTTAAGTAAGGTTAAGAGTTGTTTCACCTCCTGTAGTGTAGACTTATGCAGCCAATCGAGGCATAATTTTCCTACACTGTATGTTGTTACTACCCCCGAATGTTGTCTTTGGACGTATCTTGGGTCTGGCCTATTAATAGTAAAGCCCTGAGTTTTATTCAGGAATCTTTCCTGACAGTTATTCGTGTCTGTGGGCCAGATCAACCATTTCTTCCAATCAGGATTAGATCTGTTGAGTTGTAGTATATTGTCAACTGTCACCACTGCCTGTGTATCGTTATCACTTGCAGGTGCTGGTACAGAAGGTGTGTTCATCTCTTTTATCTTGGCTAATCCAAGACAAGATGTTTGTTGGATGGTTTCATTCAAAAACATTATTTGTTCAGGGATGATACAGGCTCTAAATAAAGCTTCTATCCCCTGCACTTGCCAATCTTTAGTACCCCACACAGTTTTTGTGTCTATTGTGTCTTTCCAAAAGTCGAAACCCTGTCTAGACAGTTGGGTATTAAATAATGCAGAATAAATCTGTTTTGTATTTGTTAACATAATTTTCAGTCCTGTCTTGTTTACATTTTTATAGTAAAACATTTCTGGATCAGATGTATTGTAACCTGAAAAATATGGAAATTTACTAGCAAATGTTTTTGAACTACCTTTAGGTGGTGTAGGACAATGTTCCCATTGGTTAAACATAAACACATTTCTTGGATATGCAGATTTATGCAAATAATGATGACCATAGTGGTTATAACAATACAGTTGTTCATAGTCTGATGAACCCTCTAAATAATCATTTTTAGAAAATGCAGCAGATTTTTCTAGGTCATACATTATGTCATTAACAGTCTCAAAGTCCCAATCATCAGAATAGGTACTGGATGAAATTAGATCACTTAGTGAAATTTTAAACAAATGTGGAATGTTCAATTGTTCCGTCGGACCGAAGATATCAAAATCTGTTTTGTCCCACACTATACCATCGTGTATAGGAACAGCTGTGATGTTCACTGATGACAAGTCTCTTGCTTCACGATGGGAAGATTTATGAGGTTTCAAAAGTACGTTCACGTCTTTTCCTTCAGTGTTCACATGGATGTATCTGCCACTTATAAGCACGCTCACAGTTGTAACCAAAGCTAGCCAGAGCAGGAAAACAAAAAGTCCAGATATAATCCAGAGTTCAATCCATGGAGAAACCAAATAAGTCTGTTTCAAAAAGTGAATAAAGTCTTGTACTTGCTGCTTGAATTTGAAAGATGCTGGCGTCGTTTCAGGTTCACTCGGATCTTCTGAGAACGTATCAAAGTTAATGAAATAGCCAGAAGCAGTTCTATCAATTGTTGGAATTGCATCAGGATTTGTAGAAATCACTGGAACCAGTTCATCACTTGCCACATTGGTGTAGACAGGTGTATTTGGACGAACTGTTACTTGGTGTTCAAGAGGGATGAGTTCCATAGCATTGTTGCTTAGTCCTTCATCTGTTACTGCTGAATTCTCGATGGTTATCAGTCTTTCAGTCTGAACCTCTTGGATAGTAGCGAGAGGAGTGCGTCTGCTACTAGGTCGGAGTCCACGAGGCCTACTATTTAGTATTGGCCACATGCTGTGGTTTGATGAGGTCGATGGACACAAATCTTTTCTCCTTTCTTCCAGCAAGGGGCGGCAGAAGTACTGTTCTTGTTCCTTGAACTGCTAGGACAGGTACTGGTTGTCTATAAGAAGGTCCAAATTCCTTCTTGTCTGCAATCTTTTCTCTGACTAGATCCCCAACTTTTGGAATCCAGACAGGCCTTGCTGGGACCGCCGATTTTTCCCCAGTGGTGGTTGGCTGTAGGAATACGTTGCTTTGTTTCGTTCTTAACTCATTTAGTTCCTGTAAAACAGCCAAATGATCTTTGATATCAAAAGGTTTATTTTCCACCACTGTGCCTACGTGTTCAAGTTCTGGTACCCACATTCTTGTCCCAAATAGGACCTCATATGGAGTGACCCCCCCTAGAGAACTTCTTGGCAGATTATTCAATGAGCGTTGGACCCCACTAAGGTGTTTGACTCACCCATCACCCGAACCTAATACCCTAGCTGTTATAGACTGCTTTATGTCCCTGTTTTTCCTTTCCACAACCGAATTTCCCTCAGGATGGAATGGAGAGGAGTACCGCAATGCAACGCCCAGACTGGCCATGGCTTCTTTGTAAGCCCGAGAGCTAAACGCAGGACCCTGGTCAGAATGTAGCGTGCCTATTGCGTATGTGCCGATAAAGACTCGCAAATCTTTTATAACAGTTCGAGCGTCAGCTGAGCGCTGAAGCCATAACCATAGGAACCTAGAGCATGAATCCACTGCAACCATGATATACTTATAGTTACCGTCCCTTTGCAAGGGACCGCAGTGGTCCAGGTAAACACAAGCTAATGGTTTGTTTGAAATTAACAGGGGTGTCTGCGCAGGACGTTTCACTGTTGAGACTTTCATCTGTTGGCAAATATCACATTCTAAAACATAGTTTTTAGTTTGTTTCCGAATGCCAGGCCACCAATATCTTTGCTTGGGTAAAGATACTGTTGCTGAAACACCTGCATGGGCAGAAGCTATCCCTTCGTGTGCTGCTAGGATTAGTCCTAATCTGCGTTCCTTGTTTGGAATTACCTTATCCCCCACTCCAGGGATTCGAGCAAAAGGAACGTTGTTCGCATCAATTACATAAGAGTACTTGAGTGAACTTTTTTGGTAACGCTGTACTGCTGCCTTTGCTTGAAGCATTGACAGCCAACATTATCTCACCGTCTATTTTTGTTTTTGAACGAGTGATCGCAGCTACGGAAGCCGTCTGCACAGCCCCCTTTGCGGCTTCATCAGCCAATGAATTCCCTGCAACGTGAACGCCATCACGTTGATGACCCAGTGTGTGGATCACGTGAGCCTTTGGTAGTTCATTTTTCAACTGAACTACTTGTTCCCAAAGCATTTTGTGCTTTATTGTGCCACCTTTCGAATCTTTGAAACCATTTTCAAGCCAGTTTTGTATATAGTCATTATACGACTGAACACAGTAAAAGGAATCGCACACTATTAGTGTGGGGAATTCTCGATCTGTACTTTCAAGTGCCAGTTTGAATGCTTGTAGTTCAGCTCGCTGAGCTGTACAATCTCCTAGAGACTGAGTTTTTGTGACCATAGGTCTGAAGATGCCATTTCGCATGCGACCTTTAACGATTGCACACGCTGCACTGTAAGCTTGCTTACTCCCTATTGCGGGTTGTGCGGATCCGTCAGTGTAAATTATGAATTCGTACTGATCGAGAGGCAGAATTTCAGTAGGCAGAGGACATTCTTGTTCATATTGCAGAAATGCTTGTGTTTTTAAATCTGGATCAAAAACATATTCAACATCCGTTGCAGCAAGAGAATTAACCCATTGTATCCACCTTGGATGTAATGCTTTAGCATTTGGAATGCTTGCTTTTGTGACCGCTTCTAAAGCTGGTACCGGGGTTACGACAATAATGCGTTTCCCTTGGGCTAAGGCTCTTTCTTTTGCTACAGCGGTTTGAACTGCTGTTAGAATTTTTTCAGTTGAACTGAAGCGCATTTCCGCTTGTGTGTACAAATGAGATTTGTATGCTATTGGTATTTTCTCACCCTCATTGAAGGTTAAGTAGGTGAATCCGCATTGACCCGAAATTATTCGGATCACCAAATTGCGTTGACTTACGCGTGTTTGTAAGTGATTTGTTGCTAACATGTTAGCTTGTAGTGAACGCAAGATTTCTGTGTGTTCTTGTGTCCAGTTTCTGATCGAAAAATCAGGTTTGATTAATGCGTAGAGAGGTTTAACCCTTTCTGCGTAATTTAGAATGTATGTTCTTCCAAAATTTAGGAAACCCAGAATGGATTGTAAATTTTTAGCGTTTTTGGAGGTTGGAGCAGCGCACATTTTTCTAAAAAGTTAGCTGCCAAGCTCTTGCCTTCACTTGAAAGCTCATATCCTAGAAATAGGACATTGAGATGGGCAATTCTGGACTTTTTAAAGTTGAATTTGTAGCCCTCAGAGGCGAAACCCAATATAATGGTGCTCACCTTGTTCAAGTGTTTGTCCAGGTCATCGTCTGTCAGATAAATGTCATCGACATAGGACAATGCCTCATTGTCATAAATTTGTAGTAACTCCGTTACCTTCGCTGAGAATAAACCTGGGCTATTCTTGAACCCTTGTGGGAGTCAACAAAAGTGACGCTGGGTCCCCATTATGGAGAATGCTGTTAAGTACCTGCTTTCAGGTGCTATGTTTTGACAAAAGAAACCATTTGAGATGTCTAATGTTGTTTTATATTTTTTACGCACAATGTTATTCATTAATGCTGTGCTATGTGCATTTTGCACTGCAAAAGTTTTAGAACAAGTGTTTAGGTGTCTGTAGTCCAAAACTAGACGATATGTATTGTCTGGTTTGGAGACAGGAAACAAAGGATTGTTCATTGAGGAGGTGCATGTTTCAATCACCCCTTGATATTCAAGTTGATCTAAGATCTCTCTGACCTGTTTTTTAGCTTCTTGCTTTATTGGGTACTGCCGTTGTGCAGTTGGTTCATGTTTCAGATGTATTTTATGGTGAGGTGAGTCCTCATCCCATCCTACATGATTTTTATATAATGCTGGGGCCTGGGCTACTGCCCATTTCCTGGCATATATATATTTTAGGTGAATTGGAATATGGTTGGAGAAGGCAGGCAAAATAATGTCCTCGCCATGTGGGCACTCCCTGACAAATTGTGGTGGCCAGTCCTTTTCTGCTAGAAGTATGTCATAGCCCTTTGATAGTCTTTCCCAAAAAAGTGCTTTCACCTGTCTAGGTTTGTCTCCCTCCATCCGGAGTGTTATTTCATATAACTTTTGTGGAGTACTAACCCTGGTGTCTACAGTCTCTACTTTAATGTACTCATTCAAGTCCACTATCTCCAGAAGTTCCTTCAGGTTCTGGCGAATTATTGTGACTTCTGCTGCACTGTCCAGCATTGTCTGAGCCCATTCTCCGTTCTTGAGTTGTGTTCTCAGTATTCTCGGCATGTCTGATCTTTAGACCTGCTACTTTCTTTTGGAGAATTGAGGTTTTGCTTTAGTTTTTGGAGCGTGTTTGTCGTCTTTCGATTTCACGCGTTCTTCTCTATGTTCCGATCGTCCTCTTCTTTCCGAAGTCTGTGATGAGATCTGAAAGGGACGAGAGGAACGTGTATCAGTATCTTGATACCTGTCAGGTTTTCTCAAATTATCCCTATTCCTGAGGTTATACCTCCTTTCAGAGGGCTCCTTTTGAGGAGACTTACCTCGGGATTGAGAACGTTTCTCGTTTGAATTTTGTTTATTAGTTTCCCACTTCTTTTTAGAAGATGTAGGAGTTTGTTTAATTGAGTCCTTCTCAGGACTTTCAGATAACTTCGGCTTCACTGGTCTTCCACCCAAACTATCTCTGCCTAATTCTGCATAAGATTGTTCAATTATTCTGGGTAGCTCAGTTTGATGTTCTGTAACATCAAATTCCCTTAATTTTGGCGGATCGCAACTGCTGCTGCCTCTCCTTTAATATTAGATAATATTATTGTTGAGACCTGGTCGAAATTTTTCAGTAACTTCATACCTAAATTTAGAGCAGGCTCTGCCCCGTATTCATTTTGAATTTGTTTCAGGACATCAGGTATTACCGCAATTGACGGAATGCCATGTGTTTTAGTATAGATGGCAGCAAAGACTGAGCCCCAAGTGGTGCAGTCTTCCGGTTGTGGTGTGACCCCCATTGGTAAACTGATTGTTAGTATTCTGTGTTTCTCATACGGGCTAGTATTTGAGTAATTTTCAATTTGAGTAATTTTTTGAGCTATCCAGAACGGAATTTGCTCACGTTTTGTGGGCATTTTACCCATGACTGCGTATAGAGTCTGTGGTGTAATTTTTTATGTATTCCCCTGTTGGGGAGTTTGATTTGGAATTGTTAATGGTTGCTGGACTGTAAAAGTCCGCATGACATATTGGACCAATTGTCTGTAAATTTTTATTAACTCTGTGAGTTGAGTAAGTAATTCCTCGTCTGACATCTCTTCAATGTCAGGATGAGGTGTGTAGCCGGCTAGAATCGGCCATGTTGCTTCTGGTCTACCTAGTGGACCGAGCCTAGTAATGTTTTTGTGATGTTTTAGGGCGCCTTTAAACCAGAGCTGATGCTCCTGGTATGTTAATGGAATTTCAATATCCTCGAAAGGAATGTATTCCTCTGGTGGATCATCTTCTTTGTAGAAGTGAAACGTGTGTGATACTGGATTGCAGTCAGGAAATATTACCCATGAATAGAATACCTCTGTCTGAAAGGATTCATGTGCCTCTATCACGAAAACTGCTCTACCTCCTCTTGGTGGTAGGCCATGTTTTATAAGTTTTAGAGTGATGGCTCTTCTTAAGTTTTGAGGGATGTTTATAACACTCTCCTCGGTTTCATTTAAACCTGTAATGTTAAAAACTGCTGCTTGGGCTGGATCAGCCGCAGCCCCACGTTGGGCGCCATGTAGTGTAGCTCCTATTTCCCTAATAGGCTCTGCGCATTGGAATAATATATCCTATAGGTTTGACATAGGACTAAGGTCAGTATGTCCCTATCGAGTATATTAAACTTAATTACTTGTGCCAGCTAGCTCAGAGGCCACTAGAAACTCCTTGACAAACAAGAAGGGAGTAGTTTCTGGCAGCCGCAAAACATGACCACTTTGTTTCCCTTTAGAATCAGAACGTGTCCCAGAGTCTTGGAAACAATAGATAACTATTTCACTCAGCTCAATCGTGCATGCTTAGTTTTCCTCAAAGTTACACAGAAAGAATAGACGGGCGTTTCAATAAAAGATTTATTGAACAGTCTTGTTTCTGGTGTAGGTAAAATGTGCTGTTACGATCACAAGACAGTATGCAAGATAAATAATGTACAGTGTGAGCAGTAGAAATAAATAATACTGCGATCGCATTATCTTTTAGTACATATGCCTTTACATAAATAACACAGACTAAAAATGCGAGTACTCATACAATGCGTTTCTGAGCTAGTTCTACCCCAATGTACCTAACCTAACCTAGGTGTAGGGAGAGGTATGAAGTAGGTGAAGTATTCCTTACTACGGTATACTAAGAGTATGTTAAGCCTAGTATGCCTAGTATGCCAAGAGTCCCTCTAGGTTCTTGTCAGCTCCATACCTGAAGAATGAGAGAGGTAGGAATCTCTTTTCCAGACTCGAACTCCAACACCACGCAAGGGAAGTCAGATCACTGGAAGCTGGACTCTCTGCGTGCAGGGATGACAGCGTCTTCTCAGTGCGTCAGGCCGGGAAACGGGCTCCACTGAAGTCGAGGTCTCCTCTAGTTTACAAGGGCTAGGGAAGGTATATTTATACCTGAGAGTACCTAAGAATGTTAGTATTGACGTGAGTCGGACAGCGAAAGACGTCATGAATGAACCCCTAAGGAATAATGGTTCATGCATAATATATGAGTCCTTGAAGAAATCAATAGTCCTGGGCTAGGGAAACTCCCGAAGCCTAAGGGTCTGTTCTTCATGAACTCGTTGTGACGTTAGGGTGGACGGATGTCGGAGACCATGCCTGTATTTGGAGTGCACGGTTTAATGCCTAAATAAGGGCTGGGTTTTTATGCCTATATAAGGGCAGGGCGAATTGTGCCTATATAAGGACATGATACTGGAAAGCCCGTTATGGACACCCTAAGAGGAATACAGCACTGCAGTAGGATGAGAACACACTGTCTTCGAGCACACCAGAATTTATTTAATGAATACTTGAGCAGCTAAGGAGAAATGAAACTCAAAACAACCTACAATTTGGGCCTACAAATCGGGTAACTTAAACTCAACATGGTTACATTATATGAATACAACGTCATCCTGCACATTACACATACAGGAATTATATTTCTAATACACCAAAGATCCTACTTAAATGTGCTCACTTCACTTTAATACTAATATGACGTGAATAAATGCATCTTAATAAGCGTAAAACACTGCACACGACAAAAATATATATGAGTGCGTTGTATCAGGAGTATAGTGCACCCCTACAATTTAGAGTGCTGTAAGCGCTCTATCAGTTCCCCCCTCTTATGACTAGTGTCATAACACCAACCTTTTTCCCTTCTTATAAGTTTCTCCTTGTAGAAGAGACTGACCTAAACAGAGGTTGTAGCTTGCCGTCCCTGCCTAAATCTTTTCAACCCTTTCAGATGCAGATAATGACTGTCCTGCAGTCGTTCTAATTGTTGCTCTCGCTTTTTCAAAGAATTTTCAGCATGTCGTGCCTTTTGCCATTTGTAAGCTTTAATGACTCCCAACAGTACAATTATACAAATGACAGCTATTATAATAGGTTTCAAGATGTATCCTATTATTCCTTGTCCCAAACTTCCAAACCAGCTTCCTATCTTGCCAAATCCTTTGCCAATTTGTTCCCAGAGTCCATCAGCAGCCAGTTCACGTAAATCTTGATGTATCTCTGAAATATTGCTAATGTACTTCCTTATATCCCGACTATTGTCAGGAATATAAGTACAGCACTGTTGAACTTTCAATAATTTACAGACTCCTCCAGCCTTTGCTAATAATACATCTAAAGCAAGACGATTTTGAAGAACCATAGCCCTTATTGAAACCATCTCCCCATCAACAAGTAATAGGATTTGGGCCGTATTCACAGAGAGCTTATCTACCAGAGTTGCCAGTTTTCTAATCTTCACATCATTCAAAATCACACCCACACTAGGTATCATAGCTCCAAATACATCCCCAATAATTTCTCCAGCACTTGCACCACGTTTTCCTCTATGAGATCTCTTCCCTTCCAAAGGCCATAAATCATCCACATGGAAGATCTTGGGAAATACTACAGCCAAATAACATGTCCCATACCAATTCTTGGGCAATTTCACATAAGCATTTTTACCACACACAAAATGCACATTTGGCACTATGGTTAATTTATCCAACAGCGCCTTTCTAATGGATTCTTCAATCAAGAAAATGTGTTCACAATCACTCTCACCCACAAGTATTTTGTCATAATATGTGGACGGATGTCTAATGCACAGTCTTCCTTTCTGCTGGAAATCTAAAGCTAGTGGACCAGAACTCCCTTTTGCCTTATGATCTAATTCTTCCTTTGTCCATGGGATCATCTTGTGCTTCGGATCTGGTCTAAATAAGGTCTGCCTATGTCGATCCTCTATCTGATCCACAAACTTCTTTTCAATGTCAGTTAACATGCAGGTCAAATTGTGTCTATGGGTATAAGATGTATCTAAGGTAATAGTAGGCACAAAATATGCAGACATCCTTTCTACCTGCTTATAGTAGTCATATTTATTCATATATTTAAGAACTAGAACCTCTGAGAGTACCACATCATAATTGGAGAAGTAGTACTCAAAATGTGCCTTACTATAAAACATACTCAATAACACGCTGCATGTAATGCCATAGGTCACAGGTAAGTGATGGTATCGAATGCCTTCTTCTACGGTTGCTGGCAGTTGCATACACCCATAACAATCTTTCGCTTCCATTGTATCAACATACTCATACAACAAACGAGCATATGCATTCAACATGAAATCACCCTTGGACAAATCTACGTGTAACATCCGACTAGTTTCCCTAATCATTTCTCTATCTTTTGCGGATGCACCCTCTTTGAACTCTGAAGTAGGTGGGGTAAGTGTTTTCTGTTCCCCATTCCTTTCGGCATCGTGTGACTCAACTATAGATGTAATAATCACCAAAGTTATGACAATAAGTACCACAACGATAAGGGTACCAATTATGCATTTCTGCTTGCATCTCGGATGTCCAGATTCCATTTTGAACCACCTTCGGTTTCGAAGAGCAAACAAATCAAAGTCTCTTTTCTTTTCTTCTTGCCTTATTTTGGTATTTTCAGTGTCTTATTATTGTCTTTTTCCCATTCGATTATTGCAATGTTCAGTCCAGTATCTATGTCCTATTGAAGAGATGTAGTCAGCCCTAGCCCTCAGTTCTTCTTCTATTGAAAGTCCCTAATTTAAATCTTCTTCCACTCAGGCCTAGGTTATCTTCTTTCTAAAGCCTAATGAGTTCTTCTTTCAGAGTTAAAACTTCATCATTAATGATATTAGATCCAAGTATGGTAAGAACAAGCTGCAGAATTTCTGCACGAATCTCTCCTAGTTCTTGTGCAGTGGGCTGTCGACCAAATGTGGGGAAAGCAACCTGGTTAAGAATCAAAAAGCGCAAACCACTTAGCCTTGGTGGATCGGGGACTGTCAATGTTAGGAGTCCAAAGGCTTCAACTCCAGGGACCAACAGCTGAATTTCAATCGTGAGGGTGTCCCCTCCGTAACTCACTGTAGCAGTCCCCAACCTTCCGGAATTCTTCGGTTTCTGCATTTGCAGCCAGGTACGTCCACTCAGGAGAGGCGTACTTTTGAGACGGTACCCTCTCTCTTCTGGATCGTCTTAGACCATCCGATCTTTCCTCAGTTTCACTTTGTTCTGATTCAGACGTTTCAGGAATTGGAGCGAGATTTTACTCAGATGCAAGCCTTATGTTCAGCCTTTCTCTTCTTGTTGGCCACTTTTCTGCTTCCGCACCTGTTCTCTCCTCCTCTCGATCTGATCCTTCTGCACTAGGCCGTTCACTTCGATCTGGGTCACAGTTCACTTCTGCAATTTCGTCTATCTCCGGATCTGAACTCAACGCTGGAGCAGCTGAATCGCTGTCTTCTTGCTCAGTTGGTTGTTCAGCCCCGTCAAGAATTCTTACGACTTGGCCTGGTTCTTCATTTCCTGTAGCATTTTCAGCAAGAGGAATCGTTGCCTCCTCAGGTTCTGGAACACAACGAGTATGCGAAGCGTGGATCCAGTTTGGTAAGCCTCCACACTTCACAGCTATACTTGTCACCAAGATCACCTGGTAAGGTCCTCGCCAGCGAGCTTCAAGGCAGCTCTTCCTCACGTGCTTTAGAACAAGCACCCAGACACCAGGGTTAAGATCATGCAGCAGGTCTCTCGAGGTGGATGCAGTCGCAGCCTCGACCTGGTGGGACACAGAATTAACCACATCAGCCAGTCCCCTACAATAATCCAAAACCAAATCATCTGTGATGTTTATCAATGCTGTAGCTGGTACCATAGGCAATCGCATAGCTCTTCCCATCAATATCTCGTGAGGGGAGAGTCCTATCCTCCTATCAGGAGTACTACGCAGACTCATCAATACCAATGGTAGCGCATCTGGCCACTTCAATGAAGTCGACGAACAAACTTTCGACACCCTCATCTTGATTGTGCCATTTATCTGTTCTACAAGGCTAGATGCCTCAGGCCTGTAACTACAGTGCAATCTCTGATCAATGTTTAGAGCTGTACATAACAATTTCATGATTTCACTATGGAAGTGTGTTCTTCTATCTGTCTCAACTGAGGTCGGAAATCCAAAGCGTGGTATCAATTCCCTTAACAACAGTTTTGCCACTGTGAGACTGTCACATCGTCTAGTTGGATAGGCTTCAACCCAACGCGAAAAGATACACACTACCACCAAAACATATCTTAGCCTATTGCACCTAGGCATCTCAATAAAGTCCAACTGTATCCTATTAAAAGGCCCTCCTGACCTTCCAATATGACTCATTGTGACCACAGTTCTTTTTTCCAACATTCATTTGTTGACATATAACACACCTGTGACACACCGCTTCAGCATGCACACGAAATCGTGGGTTGAACCAAGTTTGCCTGAACACTCGTACCATGGCATCTCTCCCAAGATGAACCACTCAGTGAATCTGCCTTGCCATTGGGCTCAATAGACAGTTAGGTAATACTGTTCTCTCATCTGTTGACACCCAAATGCCATCTTCCCTCTTTTCACAGCCTGCTCTGACCCATGATGCAACTTCCTCCTCTGAGGCTTCATCCTGCAGTCGCTTTACCTCATCCCAGGTGTCGGCTATAGCTAACATCATGCTGAGCTCAGTCTCTTCTGTGCTTTCTCCTACATATGTTCCATTAAAAACACAAGCATGTATAGCACAAAAACGCGCTACTTCATCTGCATAGTTATTTCCTTTTATAACAAAGTCCTCTCCCCTCCCATGGGCTGCACATTTTACTACAGCTATCTCTTTGGGTTTTTGCAAAGCTTCCAACAATTGGCGCACAAATTCTCCATTACGGATTGGGGATCCTGAAGATGTCAAAAATCCCCTCTGTGACCATAACTGGCCAAAGTCGTGAACCACTCCAAACCCATATTGGCTGTCCGTATAGTTAGTCACTCGGACTCCATTTGAAATGATACAGGCACGTGTCAAAGCAATAATTTCAGCTACCTGAGCAGAGTATACTCCTTTCAAACAGGCAGCTTCCACCACCTCCAAGATGGTGCACACAGCAAACGCTGCTCTCAAACACCCTTAATTGTCTCTTAAGCATGAACCATCAACAAAAAGAATCAAATCAGTTTCAGGCAGAGGTTCATCAACAATGTCGGGTCTGGGTTTGGTAGATAGCTCAGTAACATCCAGGCAGTCATGCTCTTCACAATCGGCTTCCTCTTCTTGCGGAAGAGGTAACAATGTAGCAGGATTCAAGGTGGTACAACGTCTCAAAGTAACATTTTCAGAAGCCAATATAACCTGCTCATATTTTGTAAGTCTGTTATTCGTTAAATGCTGTGTCTTAGTTCTTGTCATTAGCAACTCTACTGAATGAGGCACATAAACAGTAAGCGGATGACCCATCACTATGCCTTCACATCTTTCAATGCTGACACCTGTTGCAGCAACGGATTTGAGACATCCGGGCAACGCAGAAACTACTGGATCTAATGTAGCTGAAAAGTAAGCCACTGGTCTGCGAGCATCTCCATGTGTCTGTACAAGGACCGCTAACGCACATCCCTCCCTTTCACAGCAGAAAAGCGAAAACGCTTTATTATAATCCGGCATTCCCAGAGCTGGAGCGCGACATAGGCTCTCTTTCAGCTCGAGGAAAGCTCTCAGGCAGTCATCATCCCATGGTACCGGATCACTAATGTCCTTTCGAGTCAATTTCAACAGTGGCTTTGCTTGCAAGGAAAAATTTGGGATCCACTGTCGACAATAGCCGACCATTCCCAAAAACATGCGGACTTCTTTTTGTGTTTTCGGAGTTCCCATTTGCAGAATCGCCTCTATGCGATCAGGTGACACCCTCCGTTTCCCTTTCTCAATCCGATGACCTAAATACTGTACTTCACTCAGACAATACTGAAGTTTGTTCGGAGACACTTTGTGTCCATTTTCTGCCAAATGATTCAGCAAAGCCACAGTATCAATTCTGCAAGCATCCTCAGTCTCTGAAGCGACCAAAAGGTCGTCAATATACTGCACTAGGACTGAGTTCTGGGGCATCATTAGCCCTTCAAGATTCTTCTTCAGACTCTGACTAAAAATAGAGGGGCTTTCTGTATACCCTTGAGGGATTCTACACCATGTTAACACACGATCGTCCATCCTAAATGCAAATAAAAACTGGCTGTCTTCATGCAATGGTATGGAGAAAAATGCCTGACATAAATCTATGACTGTAAACCATTCTGCTTCACATGGTATTTGGAACAGAATAACAGCTGGATTCGGTACCACGGGACAACATGGAATCACAATTTCATTAACTCTGCGCAAGTCCTGTACTATTCTATACTTTCCGCTAGGCTTCTGCAGTCCCATAATAGGTGAATTGCAGGGACTTCCTCGTATCTCCTTGAGAATGCCTTGTGCAATCATAGACTCAATTACAGGTCTTATTCCAGCCACAGTTTCTGGAGTTAATTTATACTGCGGAGTTCGTGGAAATTCTGCATTTGATTTGACCTGTATCTTAACAGGTTCAACCCCTCAAATCAATCCTATCTCCTCACCCGTAAAATCCCACACTTGTGGAGAAACCGAATCTCTCAAATCATGTGGCAACTCCTCTATCGTAAGAACCACGAACATTTCCGTACACAAGCTCATATTAGCCATTTTAAAATCAGCGTCATCATCACAAGTTTGCAACTCCACACCCCTCGGAGTGCAAGATATGGTACAATTTAGTTTACACAACAGGTCTCGTCCCAACAGACAGACTGGGCTTGAATTGCAAACTACAAATTGATGTTTGTCTCGGAACGGTCCTATCCTCACAGGTAACTCATTTGTCAATGGGTTGGTCATTTTCTGATTGGTAACTCCCACCACTTGAATCGTTTGTCCCGACAGGGACAAATTTGGAACCTCTTCAGTTCTTACTGTGGAGCGCGCAGCTCCAGTATCTAATAAGAAGGTAACAGAGTGTCCATTCACTTCTGCATCTACAAACGGTCCATTTTGATCTACTTCCAGGATCGCATCCAAAGGGCATTCTTCCTGCACCCCCCTCTGACACTCATGAAGATCTTGTGGTTGGTCAGATCTGTCTCGTATTTCAAAATAGGGCATCTGATGATACACCTGATTATGAGTAGGTAATCTCGGAGGCTGAGGAATCTGCATTTGCGGCTCATATCCTGCCCCATACATAGACCTAGGTCTAGTTACAGTATTCAAAGTCTCTGATATCTGTCCATCTCCCTCATTCTGCAACTGATTGGCTGGATTAAATCGACACTCGCGCTTCCAATGCCCGATTTTGTGACAATAATGACAAGCAGTGACCTTCTTTTGGTTTGCCACCCAATCACCTCCTGTACCTACATCCATTCCTCTGCCTCTTCCCTGTCCAGGTTGGGTTACCATCTGTTGACCCATTCCTCTACCACTTCCTCTACCTCGACCCATCGCTCCTCCAACCCCTTGCATCTGATCAGGCCTTTCGGCATTCCTCAACTGCACCAACATCAACTTGTCTTTCAATTTCTTTTGTGCCGATTCTACTTGATCACTGCAATATTTTGCATAACGTAGGATTTCATCCACCGTCTTATTCTGCCAACATATCAAATGTGTTTGTATCATCAAGCTAACATCAGATCTTAGACCTAGCACAAATTTTGAGACAAACTGTCCCATATCTTTCTGCTCAATTGTATCCAATCCACTATGCTGTTTAAAAGCCACTAAAAGTCTCTCATAATAGTCATGTACCGACTCCTTAGAATCTTGCGTAGTACGATCGATTTTAAGCCAATCGACCGTTTGCGGAGCTACCTTGGATTGTAACCATGTAATCACTTGCTCATATTTCTTCATTACTTCGGGAGAAGGACCATGATTTTTCGGGTCTCTGGCTGGTTCTACAGCAGGCCAATCAATGGCAATTTTACACGCCGTCCATAAATCTCCTGGGACCACTATATCAAACAAGGTATTCAAATCAATCCAAAGCACCTTCGAGATCTTGACAAACCGGTCTATTTGCTTATACCAATCAGCAGGTTTTTCCCTCAGCCGAGGAAAATCATTGGTGTATGCTGCCAAATCACCCCTGCTCCAAGGCACATGAACGTACCCCCCATTTTGCACTTCTCTCAAAGGGTAATGTCCTGCCGATTCCGTCCCTCCAGCCGGAGGCGGAATGTCTCCTATTCCTTTCTTGACACTTTTCTTTTTGACCCACCTCTCTTCCCATTTGTCTAAGGCTCTCCACGCTCGCATCCCTATCACCAATTCCCTAATTTGTGCTCTTAATCCTACCGTTCGCTTCTCTTCCAATTCCTTATCATTATAATGCAGTCTGCAAGTTCCCTGCATCATTTTAGTCTTTGTTAGATCTACCTCATACTTTCGTGCCAACTGGGACAATGCATCATGAGCTCGCTTTGCCTTCCTGGTAACATCTTTAGCTACAAATAGCAATTCGCTGGAGTCATATGTGTCAATTCTCTCCCATGGCAGATTTCCTTCTATCACTTCATCTATTTCTGCTTTTAATCTTACCACATCTAACAATGGTGCCTTTATTGCAACATGTAAAACCTTCTGACCTCTTTCACTTCCCAATTCCTCCCTGTCACAACTTTGTGTTCTCCTTGGACTCCCACTCTCCTTCATCCTCACAACTGGGCGACTTTCTCTTTCACAGCTTCGACTTCTCCAATGATTACCCTCACATACATACTGTGGCCCGAAAGGTACTCTAGGTGCTTCTTGTTTCAACCCCAATTCATCATTCAATATCTGTGACTCCCTCACCGGTGGAACCCACATTCTGATGGCTGACTCAGAATTTGCTAAAGCCCCTGTTCGTCTTCGTTCTGACCCACTGTCCATCCTTGAAGGATCAGCCGTAGCTGGCAGTGGAGTACTGGCTTCCACTGGTATCTGAGCCATGCCTGTCTCACTCATGGTAAGACTCCCTCCAGATATAGTCTCTTCACCTTGTTCTGACTGTTGTTGACTTTCCCTTGTTCTCTCTCTGGGGTTATATATTGAAACCACCGGTCCAATAGTAACTGGTACCGAAAGGGCTTCTGGTAATCGCCTGTTACAGGCAGTCTCTCCTGACTCCGAGGTTGCATACCCTATCCCTCCAGACCCTCCTGGAATTCTTCTCATTTCCACTGAAATCCTCCTCCTGACTCCTGTGGTCTGCTCTTCTGAACCTGTTTGTCTCACCCGTAGGATTTCCTCTGATTGCTGTGTTCTCTCCATCTCCAGTCTAGAGTCATCAGGTGGAGGACGTTCTGCTAGCAGTCTATCTAGAAAACTGTCATCTGTATCACTTTCCTCTTCTGTCTTACTTTGCCCTTTAGACACTTCTTCTAATAACCAAAATGGATACAATCGTTCTCCCTCTATGGTGTCTATTCTCCATCTCTTCAGTTGTGCATCCCACCTGGCATCCTGATATGCCTTCATTGCCTTTTTCATTCTTCCCTGAGAAGCTTCCCTTCTCTTTGCCTTTGCTGCTCTCATCCAAGCATCCAATGCCTCAAATTGTGTTGGTCTAGGCGGAGGTTTCAGAGCAGACATCACTCCTCTTAGCTGATACAGCACCTCCATACAAAATGACCCATAATGAGGAAAAGCCAATTCCCCTTCTTTTTCTGTAATTTTATGCCAATTTTGAAGCCAAACTATAGTATGGAGTCCCACATTTGTTGCCATATAATGCGCCGGTGTATTCTCAGGCGGAGCTTCCTCTCCTACCCGTGTCACCACTCCTGTATCACCTCTACACAAATCCCGCAACACCCTGAAACATCTCATCATGGAATTCGATTGTTTGCCCTCCAAAATCAATACTCAGCTTCGAACGAACGTCCACCAATCCCAGCACGGCGTTGCACCAACCGACCAATCCCAGCGCGGCGCACACTGACGTCACTACTCGCTCCTTGCAGCGGCTCACCCTCCTTTACAATTTCATTCGCTCACACATTCACACTACAAGTAACTGTATAACCAAAAGCTATTAAACCAAGTAACTGCTCCTAACACAGTCACAATAACTTACAGTTACATAAACAAGTAATTGTCCGCCCTCTAAAAGATCGATAGAACACTCTTACAAGAACAGTCATCCGCTGTGACCCCCGACCTGCGTTGGTCACTCAATCGCCATAGTTCACCCCCGGTACCTGAGGCTCTCTATCGCGACGTACTCCTTTCACACAAAGTTCCCTATCACAAGTGGATCATCGATAGCGCTTCACGACACCCACAATTTTGATCAGACAATTACAGATACAAAACTATCCCGGGATCTTGGACTTCTCTTGAGTCCGCTAACCAAACTTCCTGATTCGCACGTGTCCGAACCAGTAAACCAATGAACTCACAATCACTCGACATACATCTCAACTCCGCAAGACATCACACAAATATTTCATCACCGCAATCTAACATATTACACAATTTCATACTCACGCCACCACTGATTCCGCCGCACCGTTAACGTCCATCGACTTCCATCAATGTTCGCCGTCGTCTACTCCGTATCCGGGGCCTTAATATTCTTCCGACCCTACCCCTACTCTCTTTCTCCCCTCACTCTTAGAGGCAAACCATCCTCTGCTACCATTTGATTACGCCAACCCTTACTCCTACTTTTCCCTATAAGATTTAATGCAGATGGTCTTTTATTTGCCTGCTAAAAGTGGTAGAAGGGAGGAAAACAATTCAAGATTATACTTTCGATTTAGTCATGCTGTAATAGACCACAAACTCCGACTGTAAGTTTTGTGAATTTATTATAAGGCCAAAAATAATTGAATATAAACACACCTCAATATTAGAGTATAGAGGTACAAGAAAATCAATACAGAGCCGATTTTACGAATATAAGTCATTCGGCACAGAAGGCATAATATGATGAACTCCAAAATCAAAATACAGCAAAGAATGGAAGCGGAGTCCAATTCTCTTTTCATTTAAGAAGGAGCAAAATCTTTCCCTACTCAACTCTCAATAAGAATCCTACCTATCTCCCTTGTATCATATCCCAAAGGTGTCAGCACGTGTTGACTTCCTAAGAAGTACTCACGTCAAAATGGGTCTGATAGCTTAAAGCTATGGAGCTCGCTCTAAGATGCTCCTTCTCCTCCGAAAGCTGGTAGAAGTCTCTCAAATCTGTCCCTGCACATTATACAAAAAGACAATAATCAGCCCACAATACGTCATGTGTTAAACTTTTCCACTTGCAACGGTTTTCAGTAAGTTTCCACAGAAGCTTTAATTAGTTGACTCTTCTTCCAGTGGCCTTGGTTCCCAGATAGGCTATGCACGAAGGTGTCCTCCCTTCTCGCCTTTCAGTCTTCTTCAAAGACATTCCGGGTATCTCCTTAAATCTAAGAATAACGAGGTCGAATTCCTGCACCTGCAGTAGGATGAGAACACACTGTCTTCGAGCACACCAGAATTTATTTAATTAATACTTGAGCAGCTAAGGAGAAACGAAACTCAAAACAACCTACAATTTGGGCCTACAAATCGGGTAACTTAAACTCAACATGATTACATTATATGAATACAACGTCATCCTGCACATTACACATACAGGAATTATATTTCTAATACACACAAGATCCTACTTAAATGTGCTCACTTCACTTTAATACTAATATGACGTGAATAAATGCATCTTAATAAGCGTAAAACACTGCACACGACAAAAATATATATGAGTGCGTTGTATCAGGAGTATAGTGCACCCCTACAATTTAGAGTGCTGTAAGCGCTCTATCACAACGATGACAGGAAGTTTCCTTTTCAACTCGTCGCCATTGTAAAAGATCCAGTTCCAGACCAGCAAGTGTAAAACAGGTTTATTCTGCGACACAGCAAAGTGCAACCACGCAGGTCGAGGCTGCAGCACCAACTACTCTGGCCCTCAACATTCCACAAAAAACATTCTCATGGAATGTTGGGACCAGATGAAAATAAACACAGCACGTGCATGTAAATACAACAGGATGCAACAGGGAATCTAACTTTTTGCCAGGTGTTCAGGTGACCAAGGTGATGGGCCATGCTGTCATTATGTCGGATTGCAGAGTGCGGAATGTGGACAGAGTTCCAGTGATACCTATGGACAAGGCACGATTGGTGTTGGATTAGTTGGGTGATGATGAGATGAAAAGGCACAGGTGTGCTGAGAGTGCCATGGTGAAGGAGGGACATCCTGTCAGGAAGTCTCCCCCACGGAAAGATATGAAGATTTCATGGCCAGGTGACCCCCACAACATGCCCACCTCTTCTGTCACTAAGGGCCATCCACACTGCTTGTGATTATTCCCCCTGTTGGTAATGGTGTTACTGTCTCAGCTCAAGGAAATGTTCTAATGTATTTCACAGGTTCTTCATACTGTTATTCTGATATTTTATCTTCCTTATCCGATGCTTGTTTTGTACCTTTTGTATTTCTACAGTTGCTCATTCTATCATTCTCTCTTGACATGTGTTTCTGATTGTATTTGTTTGTTTACCTATGAAGAAATATGCGTGAGGTTTTAAGGTGACTCATCACTTCTGCATTGAACACTTCCAGATTTCATGCCAGGGCAGTTGCTGCTCTGACGAGGTGCTGGAAATGTTGCTAAATTAACTTTCTTTAATAGATAGATGATCACTACAACTGCTGCTACTTCGTCTTATTCTTCCCATCAGCATGGAAGTGGGCACACAAGCAAAGCGGAGAAAAAGGATCAGTGGGGAGGGAATAAATAAACTCATCGTAAAAATGGGCAGAGGAGAGACATGGAGGTTTATAGCTCTCAAAAATCTAAAAGGAAAAAGAGGAAGGAGGGGGAGGAGGGAAGGAAAAGGAACATGCGAGGGAAAAAATCAATTTAAAGACAGAATAGAATTTCTGGAATAAACTCCAGAACAGCAATTTGTGAAAAAAGGAAAACGTCCCCTAGTGACAAGATGCGGGCAGGGAAGGGGGTGAGAGAGAAAAGGAGAAAGAATCTGTTTAAAAATTAAGGAAATGAATTCATTCATAAACATGCAAAATTATGAACATAACATTTTTCAATATGCAATGGTGAAGATGGTTTAACTTAAATATCATTATGTTTAAGGTCTGCATTATACTCCCACCAGGATATTAAAGGTGGATGTTTAAAGCTATGAGTGCTGTAATCAACCTCCAAGAAGCATTTACAAAGCCAATAGACTTTGCAAGCTGGCGCAATGGTTATTTTGTATTGCAAGCATATGTCACAAAAATAAAAAGAGGAAAAAACATGCCACTGCCTAAACAAGGTGGTCACATGATTGCAATAAAAATGTGTAGCAAAACCACCTTTTTCTGTGTGGCCACCCCAGAGTTCTCGTCTATTCCTGGACCTATATTTTGTCTGGTTTTATCATTCTATGCACCTCCCCCTACTAACTAGTAGAAAAGTGCCTGCGTTTTCCCTTTAAACATGGATGAATTGACATACTTCTAATTGGTATGTTCAAATTGCCTGTAAGTCCCTAGTATATGGTACACAATGTACCAAAGGCCTGAAAGTTAAATGCCACTCGTGTACTGCAACAACTATTGTGCCATCCACTATAATGGCAGTACAAATATGGCTTTAAGCCTACCATTATAGCCTGACTATAATAGTGCAAAATATGCACTGCGACCTGTCAAAATAAACCCTTTTGACAGGTCAAAACTTCCCTTTACATATCAATAAGTCACCCCTATGTAGGTCTTGTATCTCTTGTAGCCCCGAGGCAGAGTGCATGGTATTGAAAAGTATGAGATGTAGAAATTTAATGTAAATATGTCCTTCCAGTGACTAGCACCCACAAAGATATTTTCACTGTAGAAAGGCTGGCTGGTCCATAGCTAAATACTGGAAATTGATATTAAATACTACTAATGTATTTTGGGAATGGGACCAGCTAGAAAAGTAGTTAAACAACTATAATAGTTATTACAAGTCCAATTCAATTAACACATTGGAATTCTAGTTAATATTAAGTAAAAGTAACTTTTAGACAGTTACCTTTTCCCTGCCTGAAGTTCCAGGAGGCTAATTTGCACTGGCTCGTCTGCTCCTCCCAACCAGTGATTAGTCTTGAATAGGTGTGAATTGCCTACAAGTAGCAAATAAAAGGCCAACCCAAAATGGGAAACATGTCCAGATATTTAATGAAGCCTTTTCTAACAACCTATGTGTTCACAGTGATTAAAGTAAGATTAAATGTGAAGCCCCCATACCGTGCGTTGTAACTCAGTCCCCCATGAACATTTCCTTTCTGCTCACCAGCCCATGCTAGTTCTCAGGTGGCCCTCTGTCACACCCCATACCATACCTTTTGGCTAGTGTGAAAATGTTGGTGCATAGATATGCTGTAACGAGAGCCTGTGGGCTAGCAGGTTGGACAAGACTGGTGCATTAGGAGTGGGGCCAAGGTTATTTACAGATACTTGATTCCTGCATTTTGTGGTGCAGTAAGCCAAAAAATGATTGACCGGAATGTGGCCCAACGCCATTACCAATAGCTGAAAATAGTTCAAGCGTCCTATGCATTACTTTTTTGTTTTTGTAACTGAAGCTGTAAGCAGGCATGCCCAGACATAGGTCCCACTGTTCACATAAGTCTCCAGCTGAAGCTCTTTGATGAGGGCCACAAGGTAGAAACATGTCTGAAGTTGCGTATGTTCCTGTACAGAGAAGAAGCGGTTGAGCAACTTGGCTCGACTTTTCCTTTTTAGGTTGGGCCTAGACTGTTTTGCAGATGGTTGGCTACCAACTGCCTGCGTTGAACAATGAATAAAAAACGAATGACTCGAAGGCGACCAGAGTAATTACCAATACCTGAGATTAATTCACGCATTTCATCCAGCATGCCTTTGTTTCTTCAAGTGCCTTTCTAAGGGCTCACACACAACTGAGTCAGTTTCTGCATGGTGTGATGAGGAACCAGTGAAATGGACTCTTATTTGTTGCACTTTTCAATGGCTCAGCAATACTGGAGTAACAGGATGTGACTACATTTGCTCGGGTTGTGAGAGCATCTCTAATTTTTTCCATAATTTATAGTAATTTTACCATTTATTTTCCAGAATTCTTATGCAACATATTCTAGTGCCCACCCTTCAACTCATCCCCTAAACACTAGTAGTCGATTATTTTTATAATTAGAAATTAAATGAAATGTTTTTTATTTTTAGAACTTCAGCGTGGTAGAGGAAGATCTGAACAACCTGTGTTGGGGATTTAGTCCAGTCAACGATTATTTAAAGGTAGTCCTACAGCCATAAAACACTGATAGATGGGCCCTACCAGATTCCTGAGTTAAGAGAAGCCTATTCTCCCCTCAAAATTACCAAAATCAAAGGAACACACAAGGCCATTGGTTGCAATTGTGCTGAGGCAGGAAAGACTTTTAATTTTTTCCTTTCTGCATTTGTGTTTTTACGGCTTCAGTGATGGATTTTCCCATTCCTTTTATTGTGATAATAGTATTAGTTATTTTTGTCATTGGTGTCCTCGTGTGTTTCCAAGCCTGTAAATCACGCCACGCCACCGCACCTGGAAGCCGCACACAACTATATATGTATTCAATGAAATCTGAAGACAATCAGTTTCAGTCAGCAACGGACTGCACCACTGCACATTGGGCCTTTCCTGGATACCACCATCCATTTGTCGACAGTCATCACTTTGATCATCACACTGACCACCACCGGGATTTTACCAACGACACAGTCGACGCCTGTAGCTCAATGTCTGCGTCCCAGACTGATGACGCGCCCAGCTGCTGTGACGCAAGTGCCTGCACAGATAACGCTTCTTATAGCTGTGAATGAAACTTCTACTGAACTAGTTCTCATTAAATTCATTTAAACATATTGCCATTCAAACGTATGCCAAAGGGAAAAAAAGTGAATGCGTTACTAAGTTGGTGTCTGCTATTTATGTTTTTGACGTGCCGTTCTGTGGTAAATTTGTGATAGGAGATGTATCTCTCTCTTTGTGAAGAAAATTAGCTTTCTTCGAGGTTCATGCGTAGAAGTTTCACATGGACCGAGGTATGCACTTTTCTTGAAATAACTATGTTAAGATTTCCTCCTCTGGTCCTGAACAAGTAATTATGCATTTTATTCTGTATATTTGAGCAGGCAACTTTTGGGTAATTGGTATAGTATATTTTGAACAATTATAATGACATATATTCATAGGCAGTCCAAATCTGCAGAAACCTCTACAGAAATATGTGCACATAATTCTTGCCTTGCAGAATAGCTAGTCAGGAGGATTTGTGCACCTCTGTGTTTACATGCGTTTCGCACATTATAGCCACACCTCTTCACTTTGCCAATGCTTGTTGTTCTTCTCAGTGAGGCACCATGAGTGCAACACTGTTGTGCCTACTGTGGCCTCTCCTGGACCGCTAGTCCCTGCTATGCTGGCAGCTGTGGTTATTGCTGTGGTCTTGCTGTCATTACAGCTGTAGTTGTCGCTGTAGTCCCTGCTGTGCTAGCAACTACTGTGGGGGCTGTCCCAGAGCGCTTCGTTGTTTATTTGTCATTCATATTTTTTACTCTTTAATCAAAAAAAGTGCTTCCACGTAAGACACTTAAAACATCAAGCAATGGATGAAAAGCATGAATACAATACAAGATTTAAAACATAGAAGGGAATATAAATACATCCTTTATTGAATAATGACAAAAATTCTCATACATGTTAATGACACAATGAAATACAATAAAAGATTCAAAGAATTTCATCAGGCAATAGCAAACGTTCACCGTAAGTGGATTTAACCAAAGATGAAGTCCTTCCTCGTGCGTTGGTTTAAAATATTTGGAAATAACAGGGAATAATAATAATAATCTTTATTCGGCATATAAAAATATGACCATAAAAGAGACATCTTAAGGAGGATACAAGTCCAATATGAACATTAATCATAAAAACAGGCGAATAAGCATTAAAACAACACAAAATCCATACAGGGTGAATACATTTTCTCTGAAAATGTAAAAGACATGGACGGAAGAATAAAACATGATCTACATCCTGTTTATTGGCACCACAATATTGACAACCTGGACGAAAAAATGTCCTCTCCTTTTTAATCCGTGTATGTTCACCAATCAGTATTTTACCAAGCCTGAATTTCATAAAGATTCTGGGTACAGAGGGGCTTATATTAGCTTTTAGGTAAAATAGCTTCTCAGCACACCTTACAAACATACAGCTCAAATGCAGTCTTTTTATCTGTAAGCAATGATTCAAATCATCCTTAACACTTTTGATCTTAGCAGCCTATTCTAAGCAAAACTTGAAAACAGTACTATTCCTACATGAATAGTACACATTTCAGATCCATCTGTTTCATGTCATAGTAATAAACATTACAACATTTATAAATGCCCTTGCTATTTTTCATTCGTAGTATGAGTTCTAGGAGAAAGTTGAATCTATCTATAACTAGACCTAAAAAGACTGCATCATGCCTTAAGTGGCCTCATACAATTACTGTCCAATCACATTGTCAGGCTCCTTAATTAGGCTAATCAGCATTCAAATGCACTCCCAGAATACCCCCTTCTGCCCTTTTTATGTCTGGCGTTAGCCATTTTACTTTAATTATATGTATAGGGGCTTTGAGCCAGCTATTTTCATCCATTGGTCTGTTGTTGTGTCATCCATATTTTGCTTCCGCCCACTACAACTTACAGCACGTGGTATATGGGTCAGCTTTAGTCAGCGACTGGACAATTTCACTTTAGTTGTCTGTGTTTTGCTCTTTCACAAGTAGCACATCCACACGCAACATGTTTGTTTTTACTTCATTATTATTACTTTGGTGTTTCCTTTGTGTTTAGAGCCTGCTTTGTTAGCAGGACTAGCACGGCACATTCCAGCTTTATAAGTTCCTGTTTCCTGCTAATGCTGCTGTAAATTCCTTTTGGGACTGCCTTTGTTTATCTCACTACTGCTATTTCACAGCAGAACAGATTGTGTCCATTTGAAACTGTTCTTTATAAAGTTATCTTCTTTTTAGTATGCACTCAAGAAAGTGCATTTATGAATGCACTACTGTATGTCATGCTGGTGTGTATTTAAATTGAGGACTACAGCTATACTTGTAAGACAATTTAGTCTGAATGTCCTCCCTGTATGGCTTTCTAGTTTTCTTTCAGTGCTCTTGTATGCTGTACTTATATAGACATTTAACTTTTATACTACTAATAGAAGCTGAGCCTTTTATTCCAATGTCCTCATCTAGCTATCCATCTATCTATCTATCTATCTATCTATCTATCTATGCCTTCTCTATGCATGCAACCCTCTCTATGTATGCAACCTCCTCTGTCTAGATATCTATCTATGAAACCATTTCTATCTAGGTATCTATCTATGCAACCATCTCTATCTATGCAACTGTCTACATATCTAGCTATCCATCTATGTTCCTATCTAACTATGCAACACTATCTATCTATGCATCCCTCTCTGTGTATGCAACCCTCTACATGTATGCAAACCTCTCTACGTATGCAGCCTTCTCTATGTATGCAACCTTCTCTGTTTAGGTATCTATCTATGCAACCATCTCTATCTATGCAACCGTCTACTTACCTACCTAGCTAGCAATCTTTCTATCTAGCTATGCAACACTATCAATCTATACAATCCTCTCTGTCTTTTCAAGCCTCTCTATCTATTTGCAATAAAGATCATTACAAAAAAGTATTAACAAACACAAAAGGGTGGCAGCCCAAAGCTAGAACATTTGGCTTTTTCAGCTCTGGTGTCAGCTAAGAGCTTGTGATTTTACTAGAATTATGTGTACAAGGAGTTAGTATTAGGGGTTTTCAGCCAGACTTCTTTCATTAGTCCCTTGTTGTATCATTCCCATTTTTCTTCTACCCACTACAGCATGCATCATGGGGCAGTGTGTCAGCCCCCTTCAGCCATCTGTTGACTTCACTATGAGTTACAGTATGCTGCCGTTTCACAAGGAGCCCATTCACGCACAAAGTAGTTTCC
The DNA here is from genome assembly GCA_963921515.1 of Calotriton arnoldi. Lineage (NCBI taxonomy): Eukaryota > Metazoa > Chordata > Amphibia > Caudata > Salamandridae > Calotriton > Calotriton arnoldi. The sequence continues at coordinate 54,934 of CAWUFW010012659.1, read as the reverse complement.
CTCAGTACCAGAGATTACTATGGTAATGTGAGTTTTTTTGAGATTAAAACTATTTTGGCATAGCCAATGTTTTTTTATTGATGAGGATCCTGCAGTTTCCCCAACAATAAAGTTTTACAAAAACCATGAAAGAACAAAAAGGAATTGCTAAAGCCAAAGGCTGGCAGCCAACGCCAGACCTATTGGCTTTGCCAAGGCTTGTTTGTTATGACATGAGCTCTGGCAAGCAAATCAAGAAAATTCTAGTCACACCTAAAAAGGGTCTTCAAAGAATTATTACCCAATAACTTATGTCTGCCAGAGATTTTTAGTACCGCCCTAACAATCAAATAATTAGGGATAGTATCTATCAAAAGACTTCGCTGTGCCTAGGATGAAAAAAAGCCTATCGATATTATGTTTATTTTTATTGTATTTATGGTGTGCAATATTTCTCTGATGGGTGTTTTCCTTTAAAAGACAAAAAGAATAAAAATGTATATGCGAGTCAGCCTGACAAGTGATGTTGCTTTGAAAAATAACTATCTTGCTAGTGCCTAGAAGTAGAAATCCGCCATAGTTGACAATTACAATGAAGGACACAGATTTCATTGAAGACTGTGGCTAGGAAAATATACTGGAGTCAGGCCCGACTGCAACTAAACTGATGGAGGGAGCGTGGGAAAATGAAATAGGCACCAGGATCAGCCATGGGCTTTCAAAACTGGCCTCCAGTCCCCAGGCAAATGCCTGGTGACATAAAAGGCCTGCCCAGCCCTGATGGCGCCTTCGCGAAGCATGTGAATTCAGATAGGTTAAAACGGTGGCATCTTGGAGGGTGCCAGTGGCAGTTCTGGCTTGTAGCTGCCAAATCACTGGAAGGGCAGCACGAGAACAGGAGCACAAAGGTTGAAGGGGACACAAAGTTGCAGGTGAATGAGCGGATATGGATGAGGGCTTGGGGGCCTTCTAACAGAAGCAGGTGGAGAAAATTGGCCTTAGGAGGTAAGGAACTGGGGAGTAGAGCTGTGTAGTCATCAGTAGCGACTCCTGGAGGGAGTGCTGCGGGGCGGTGGGGTGGGGCGGGGTGGGGGGGCAGGGTGGGGGGTAGTAAACTCCGGCTTACTGCCGAACTGAGTTAAGTACATAAATAAATAAATAAAACGAATTACATTGCGCGCGCTGCATCGCAATCGGCGATGCAGCGCGCTCAATGTGATTCGTTTTATTTATTTATTTATGTAGTTAACTCAGGTCGGCCGTAAGCCGGAGTTTACTACCCCCCGCCCCGCCCCAATGCCCCGCAGCACTCCCTCCAGGAGCCGCTACTGGTAGTCAATGATAGAAGAGAGAATGGCAGGGAAAGAGATGCAAGCACAGGAGCCTAGAAGGCTCCTTCTAATGGAAGGGGCTGGCCACAGGTCCTGGGGCAAATTTACAGACAGGCTGAGGGCACGGGTTCAGGTATATGTGGAGGAGGACTGGCAAGGAAAGGTGGAATGTGGGATAAAAAGATGTGAAAACAGTCTGTATAACGCAAGGCATGAAGGCACTGTAGAGCTAGGGGGACTGTCTTGTGAACTGAGAATGTTTGTGTGGGTAGTATTCGGGGAGCAAGATGAAGGTGGGTCCACAGGATTTGTAAATGATATTAAGGTCAGTTGAAATGGGGAGAATGGTCGGCACATTGTAGTTTTCTCTATGTTAGCCTAACTGTGCACGTTGTAGGTCTTATTTTCCTTTGCACACATTACTATATAAACATGCTTGCTTTTGTGCCACATTGTACTTTCACACGGAACCTGCATATGTTTTCACGTCCTGTTCTTTTCCTGGGATTTAGTCTGAACACCATAGACATGGTCAAACAGCAATGTCCCTTGTTATTCTTTCTGGCCAGGCCCTAGCACCTAGACATAACACAAGAATGCAGCTGTTGTTTATGTGCACACTTCCTGTCATATAGATGAGCACATGAGCCAAAAATACACACCTGGAATGAGAGTTCTGAGACAAGAGCACTGCGTCTGCTGAGATATAGAACGACCATCTGTGAATGCTAAGTTACAGGGTTTGCCAGTAAACCAGATTGATATATATTCATTTAGCTTCAGTAGCAAGGGAGGGGGGGTTTAGGTTCCCCTGTCCTATAAAATGACGGGGATTTCTATGGTCTATGGACTATTAGCCATGCTAACAGTATTTTTACTATGTGTTTGTTTTCTAATTGTGGCACGTATACTGCATTTCAGAGCATGAGAGTTTAAATAAATATTCTAACCTTCCTTAGTGTCCCCTGGTTATCTTATTGTGGATGAGTACGAGTGAGAGAGCGAAAGGGTGTATCCTGTTACTGCTATCCCTGAGAAGGTCAGGAGTGTTGTGTTCTGCGGTGCCAATTCACTTGTTTCTCTGGTAAGGTTAGGAGGACAAGTGAGGCACTATAGCTAGTCAGACTCAGACTCATATATACTGAGGTGGTAGGGTGACTCACTCTACTATATACTGATGTTCTATGGATCCCAGCATAGTTCTTTTCGAAGAGCAGAATCCCTGCACCATGGCACCACCAAAAGCTTGGTCTGGTACTTACTTACGGGTCCTCTGAGTAGTGCTTGTGCTTATCCACAATTCCCTAGCACCTTTTCCCGGAGACGTCTGTGGTGCTAGGGATTTCTCCTCCACAGTTAATAGGGAGTACCTAGTTCTGTTGGTTTTTCAAGCTTGAATATTAAAAGGTTTTTGTACCCTGATTGTGCTTAACTTTGAACCCGGTTTTAGTTTGATATGGCTCAACCCGTAGCTATTGGTGTTAATTGTCATCTGGCAGTAACTCAACATTTAATGCAACACCGAGTTCCTAATGCTGGTGCTACTTTGATTTTTGTAATTGAAGTGGATGCGGCATTCCGCATTGAAGTCTTTTATTCATGGGTCACTTTCCCGGCTGTCCATGCTAACAACAATACTTTTCATGAATACACCCTACCAGCAGTTCCTAATGCATATTGTCCATATGTGCTTACTGAAATCCCACTTACTGTATGGGGGCACCAGGCTTGGTTTAATGGCGCCCTTCCCTATGTGCTTAGCACTGTCCGGATGGGCCACTTAAGCCTTGCAGGGGCCACCTGGCTAGTACTTTCGGGTTGTACCCCGTATCCGGACTTGGTTAATATCAATCTAGTACAAGCTAGAGCTTTATACACTGAGCTTGTTCTCTTATATCGTCGCTTGACCCAATTTATTGCAAGCACCTTGCTGGCTAGTCCAGTTAGTGTTGCCCTGCAAGGACAACCACAGGGGCCTGCGGGTCATGTTATTAGTCCCTTAATTGTTCATTCAGTTATGGGCAAAAGACCCACAAATCGTGAAGAAATACTCTTTTGGATAGTCCAAGAAATAGACCAATCGAGGCTGTGTTTCCCCTTACGGGCCACAAGACAAGTACAGAATTTTGACTATGTGCTTACCCAATGGCCTGGTTCCCTCTGTAGCAGACTGCAACACCTGGGGCCAATTTTTGCCACAGTATACACCTTCTGTCATGGTACTCCCTCGATGGCCGTTTTACTGAATGTCCGAAAACAGATACAGAATGAGCATGGGGCAGGTCCTGCCCTTGATTTGGGGATGAAGCTTGTGGGAAATTTCCCCGTCGTCTCCGAAATGATTCTTTCTAATGTTAAAGGTGAAGCAGCATCTTTGGCTATATGCCAGCGGCTTGCCACGGTGACAGTAGGTTACTGCGAACGTGAGTTGCCATTCATTATTGCCAATGTATACACATCTCTAGGACGTGATAGTTTTGGGACCAGACCTTCTGTACCACTACTTGGAAAGCCTAGTTCAGACAAGGATGCCAGACCTGCCTTGAGTTTCCTAAGAAACCATGGGATAAAACTAAACAACAACAAAAAACTAGGCAACGTGGAGGCTCTCAGCCCCAAGAATCCTCTGAGAGGTGATACGATCTTTGTATTTGCACAAAAATTAAAACTCCTTACAGGTATACATCTGGTTTAAAAAGAGAAAACTTTGGATTATTCCACTGGCTGATGCATGGACCAGTTAACAGTTCTTGCCACAAAAAAGTCAAATGGGCAAATGTCTGGTGTCGTCATTGCAGGTGTATTTTGGCGCATTCTGTCTTTCAGCCTTCTGACTGCTAAGCCCAGCTTTACCTGATCAGTGAAGATGCTGCTTGTAGGGCGCTGGTGGGTGTGTCTTTCGAACTCATTCCAACACCATGGGATTCGGTGTGGCGTGACTGCAGTGGCAGTCACAGTCTAGACATGGATCACTGGACAGGAAGTAGTGTGACTGGCATGCACCATGGGCAGTCATCTTCAGCATTTTCAGCCTCCCATCTGGATACAGGTGACTTCTCAGCTTTGGAAGTCCTCATATTCTGCAGTTATGACCTCCAGCCCAGAGCAAGGCATTTGCATCGGGAATGATGGCTCCTCTTGCTTGGCAGCACCAATATCAGGCCACAGCAGCACCTATCTTTCAGTCATTCAGCATGGGTGCTGGATGACACAATGTTGCTTTCAGTTGAATACTTGTAGCAATTTGCAACGGGAATTGCTTAGGGAGACTGGACGAACCCTCAAGACATAGGTCAGCTCCTGGCTTCGCTTCCAAGGGTAGTCAGCTTCTTCTGGGAGTTCCTCATGCTGGAAACATGTTGGGCTTCTACTCCTGAACCGTCTTTCCTCCTGCAGGGCCAGGCACTCTCCTTTCCTCTCTGAGCAGTCAGAGAAGTTCTGGGCTCTAGGTAGACCCACAGCTTTCCCAGGAAGTTGCAGAATTCAGGTGGCGTCCCCTCGTCTCTGGGAGACTGGCTTTCATGCATCTACACAACAGCTCTTTCAGCACTCACATTTTTGGTCATGAAGAATTTGGAACTGGAACAAAGTGGGTGGTGTGTGTCCCACTTTTATACTCATTGTTTACAATACAGGAGATGTGGAACAACCGTCTCAAGCTCTGGAAATGGATTTGAGCAGTTCTCCTTCAAATGTCATTTTTTCTTGCTGTCTTGCAGACACAGACTTTGTGCAAGGCAATGGCTCTCACAGCAGATAGCACTGATGGGGCTCCATGGAGGAGTATCCAAATCATGGGCACAATGAAGTGTGAGATCCCTTCTTCTGGCTTTCTGAAGCCTTAATGAAGGACAGGCACAGTGGTAGCCTCCTCCTAGAAACTTCCTCAACTTTAACAACAGAAACTGCTGATCCACCCCTCGCCCCAACTATCTACCAAATGGCAGTGCTCAGGAAAACTAATCAGCAGCCCTTTGTTAACAGGGACTTCTTTGAAGTCCTGTCACCATCCTCCTTCACTGCAGTGTCTGGGTCTCTATCACCGAGAGGAAGTCAATACATTTCCCCTGTCTGGAGAAGTATTATCCACCCTTAATCATGAGCTAAGCTTAACCATGGGCCATCCAAAATAGTCCAACTGATCCCAGTACTGATACTCTTCTGATACACAAAGTTTTACTACCACACCTATTCTACACATCCACAACAAACACTAAGCATTCCACACCAAATGTCAATGCAGGGGTCTGGGTCTAACTCTAAAGTGGGATTTTACACGAGTAGGGCCAGTAAACCACACTCTTCTGAAACCCAAAAAAAGGTCTGGATCAGACTAATAATGCACAAAACTCAATCTGCTTTATGTGACTAACCCAAGATATGCTGGGTCTGATGGCTCAGTGGACCAATGCATCAATCAGTCAATCATTCAGGGGTTTGTTAAGCGCAACTACTCACCCGAATGGGTCTCAAGGTGCTGGGGGGGACGGGTCGCAGCTCCTGGATGTTCACGGTGATTCGTCGAAGAGCCAGGTCTTGAGGTCCTTCAAGAACTTGGGGGGTGTTGGTGTCTGCCGGAGGTGGAGAGGGGGGTTGTTCCATGCCTTGGCCGCGAGGAAGGCGAAGGAGCGACCTCCGGTTCTGGTCTTCTTGATGCGCGGCACCGTCGCAAGGGAGAGCTGGGCTGAGCGGAGGGATCTTTGGGGTGCATGCAACGAGAAGCAGTGGTTCATGTAGGGGAGTCCGGTGTTGTGGAGGGCTTTGTGGGCGTGGATGAGAAGCTTGAAGGTGATTCTCTTCTTGACGGGGAGCCAGTGTAGTGTCCGTAGGTGTTGGCTGATGTGACAGTGGCGTGGTAGGTTGAGGACTATCTGGTGGCAGCGTTCTGGACATTCTGTAGTTTGCGGGTGAGGTTCTTGTTGATCCCAGCGTAGAATGCGTTGCCGTAGTCTAGTCTGCTGCTGATGAGGGTGTGGGTGACAGTATTCCTGTGTTCGAGTGGAATCCAGTAGATAATACAAGTCTTAGAAGTCCCACAATAGATATTCAAAGTCCAAAAGGCCCAACGCCTTCTGAGCTTCAGTCAGATCGGATTTTCTCCCAAGCTCTCTGCGAGTGTATGTTCAGTCTTATCAGCTTCCGCTGGAGTCAAAACAGAAGGCCTGCAAGCCTTCAGCGGTCCTTGGTAGAGGCCGACTGCATCTGGTGCAAGTGATGAGTGGTAGTCCTGTAGCATCCACTGCAGGGGCCTGTGTTCGACCTCATGGTCACATGTTTGAATCTTAGCGGGTCCACTCAGCCCTTCATCCATCTGAGGTTGATAAAAATGAGTACCATTGAGTTGGGTAACACTATACATCTGTTATTCAGCGTTAAGATGCCTACGGGTGAACGTGCACTTTACAAATATATATGTTATATGGACAGTAGTCTCATGTCAACTATGAGGGCAGACTTGATGTGCCCCTCCAGGTCAAAGAACAGGTTATGGACTTTACATTACTATGAGGAGGCATATTCTTCTGTGTGCATGCTACGTTAGCGTGGTCGTTGGGCCAAGCAAAAAGTCATGATTCCAGTTCACATGCAGGGGCAGGGGTGCCGACCTATACACCATGCAGAGGATATGTCCGTCCCAACAGTTATTGAGGTTGTAAAGCTTCAAGGACAGAGAGGTCTTTTTCATAGCAAAAATAAAACTACAACTTATATGAAATGCGGAGCATTTATCAGAATTAATAATTGGTGACAGTGAGTTTCTTAAACTTATACTGTCACTTCTGTGTGGAACAAGAGTGAGGGTGGCTTTTCGTGGCCTCGTAGATATGGCTCTGCACTCTGTGCTGCCGGAATATAAAAAAAAAGTGATGTTCCGGCAGCACACAGGGCTTGTAAATAATCCCCTTAGGGTGGGGGAAATGCCACTCTAGAATTTGCCAAGGGACAATTTTGCCTGTAAGAATTCCAGTACCAATTGGAGTATGTGCCACCATGACTGAGTTCTTGCAGGATGTATTTGGCAGATAAGTGTATTCCAATGAGCTAGAGACAGACAGTGGCACTCAATTGGTATCAGAAGGGAGGAGGAGGTACCTAGATATTTTGGACTTCAAGCATGTGGAGACATCGCTGTTTCATCCCAGAGCCTGTATCAGCTGAGGAAATGTTTAAGTGATGGGGCTAAACATCCAGAATGAATTGTACTGAAAGAGGAAACAACACAAGCCAGTCTATCTCCCATGTGGGATTAGAGAGTGTTCTGGCATTTATCAGCAGAGTAGCACCAGCAGCAAAATGTACCACATGCATATCTTTAATGAGTTTCAGCAGTACCTATTTTCTTTCCGCTGCAGATGATTCTCCTCTACAGCGCTCTGGTGCCTTTGTGGCCTTCTTAGTGCTAGAGAAAACCATACATAAATAAATATAGTTTATCCATCCAGACCACAGACTAAAAGTTCAGAGAAGCCACCACTGGGCTCTGAGACAGGGTGACAGTAGACCCGGAGATGCCATGGGTGACAGGAGAGACGAGAACACACAATTTCACAGACTGCTTCTTATCTGATCTGGCAGACAAAGCAACCAGCACTGGCATAGGGAGACGGTTCATTGAGGAGACTGACGAGCCATGCCACAAGGGCACAGTGTACAGAGCCTTCAAGGGCACCAATAGTGTTGGAGAGTTAGTGCAGCTTCTGTCGGGGCACAGGGAGGAGAATGTGTCAAGCTATCGCCACCAAAGGCAGAGTTGTAATAATAAAGCCAGAATTACCGAGCACCACAAGGAGGGAGTTCAATCGTGAATACAGCATGTGGAATAAGAATATATATATACATATATTTAAATCTTTTTATTGGTAGTATGCAGATCAGGATCAGTGTATAGACATCATATTACAAACATCAATGCAATAAACTGTTGCCCGGCTGTGATAGCAGCTTGGTGCAGTTCTTGGCTCATAGAACGCAACCCTTAAGAGGTGTCATACAGGAGTTAATCGTACAGTGTAACCTTGGCCATATTGTGTGTGTGGAATAAGAATTTAATTACCCGACAATTTACATGAGCGGTATATTTTCTGGAGATAATTGTACAAATGTTGACTGCATTAAATAAAGGTAAGCCTTCCACTTAAAGCTTTATTACTCACCCTCACACATCAGCTCCGCAAGCACACAGTCCATTGAAGTCACTACGCAGGCCGTGTGTTTTCAAATAAACATTGATGATGGACAGATGCAAAAAGGAGCTTACAATCTAACAAGGATGTGAGGGGATGACAGCACCATGCAGGGCTTCCATATCCAGCGCATTGTGAGACCAAAATCCCTTTGGGGCCAGTCTCATCTCTGCTGCAGCTCCTCTGCAATGATAACCAAGGGCTCTGAAAAGACAAGGTCGGGCATGCACTGTGTGCCAATGAATAAACACAAAAAGGAATCCCTTTTATACCATTCACTCTTGATCATTCATACTAATCCCCCTCTTCTCTATAGGGAAAAAACATTCACCCTTTCAGATACTACTTGCTCCTTTATTTTAACACTGAACACTGTTATTATGTAAAGGTGTCTTATTCAAAAGATTTTTGTCTTTACAATGTTCCATATATCATACAGTATATTCTGAATAAAATCTCATTACAATAAAAATATTTTTTAAATATTAAAAACATTGTTCTTAACACATCCAGTTCCTCATGAGAATTTCTCAATCACATTTGTTTACTTAGTGCACCAATGGTTTTGTAATCACACAAATTACATAAACAATGTATATTGTATCCTCAACTATCAGAACACAAATTCCATAAACAATACAAATTATATCCTAAGTTGTCGACGCAGCGTTTTGTTGGTAAAAACTGGTTCACCCCACCTTCTTCAGGACCTAAGATTTTGTATAAAAATGCATAGATTTATCTAAAGAATAAATAGAAAACAATATTCAATTATAGATAATAATCAATAAACAAATTTACAACATTTACAAAAAACAGGCTCAGTGTACCTTGATTCATTGTTTAGTTCTAACCCTTTGGACTTCGTCCTACCCACTCATTCATACACATAAACATCAGTCACACCTGCTTCCAGGCCACCCCGAAGCTCACCCACGGACCCTTCACCTGCCGAAACTGCAGCTACACCAGCCAGTGCACACCGGCATGTCCTGCCCATCCCACCAAAGCAGGCCACAACAGTCTCAGATGCATACTGCTCAACACCCGCTCAGTCCACAAGCACGCCGTCGAACTCTGGGACCTGCTCGATTCATCCTCCCCGGACGTCGCCTTCCTGACGGAGACCTGGACGAACGCCTCCTCGGCGCCCGACATAGCCATAGCCATCCCGGACGGCTACAAGATCACCCGCAGGGACAGAAACAACAAACCAGGAGGAGGAATCACCATCGTCCACAGGAACACCATCAGAATTTCTACCAACATCGATGACTCCCTCAGCATGGCCGAACACCTACACTTCCAGATCCACGTCGACCACAACACCACCCTCAGAGGAACCCTTGTCTACAGACCCCCGGGACCCCGACCACAGTTCAGCGACTCCATCGCCGACCTCATCAGCACGCACGCCCTCGCCTCCACAGACTACATCCTCCTCGGAGACCTGAACTTCCACCTCGAGAACTCCAACGACAGCAACTCCACAACCCTGACCGACAACCTAGCCAACCTCGGACTCAAACAGATCGTCACGACACCCACCCACTCCGCCGGACACATGCTCGACCCCATCTTCTCCGCCAGCAGCCACGTCACCTTCAGCCACACCACCGAACTCCACTGGACCGACCACCACTGCATCCACTTCTCCTTCGAGAAACACACCGCGCACATCCAACCGCAACGAATACCACACCGCAGCTGGAACAAAGTCACCGAAGACCAGCTCCTCACCACCCTCGCCAACACCCACGCCCCGATCAGGAGACCCTCTAACAGGCGCACCAACACAAGAGCCACCTGGTTCAACGCCGACCTCCAGACTTCCAAACAAACCTGCCGAAGAATCGAGAAGCAGTGGCGCCAAGACCAGACACCAGACAACCACGCAGACCTCAAGAACGCCAGACGCAAGCACCACCAACTGATCCGATCCGCCAAAAGGACCTCCTTCAAGGAACGCATCGACAACAACACACACAACAGCAAAGAACTCTTCAGCATCGTGAAAGAACTCGCATCCCCCAGCTCCAGCACGAATGACATCCCGCCGTCGCAAGAACTCTGCGACTCCCTGGCAACCTTCTTCCACCGCAAGATCGCAGACATCCACGACAGCTTCGACGCCCAGACACCGACGACAGACGCCGACACCCCGACTCAACACCCACCAAACACACCGACCTCCTGCTCTCCTGGAACCACGTCAACGACGAAGACACCATCAAAATCATGAACACCATCCACTCCGGCTCTCCTTCCGACCCCTGCCCCCACCACATCTTCAACAAAGCAAGCTCCATCATCGCACCTCAACTCCGAAAGATCATCAACAGCTCCTTCAAGACAGCCACCTTTCCGGAGAGCTGGAAACACGCCGAGAACAACGCCCTTCTCAAGAAACCTAAGGCGGACCCAAAGGACCTCAAGAACTTTCGACCCATCTCCCTGCTCCCGTTCCCGGCAAAAGTCATTGAGAAGACCGCCAACAGACAACTAACCCACTTCCTGGAGGAGAACAACATCCTGGACTCCTCACAATCTGGCTTCCGCAGCAATCACAGCACCGAAACCGCCCTCATCGCTGCCACTGACAACATCAGGACCCTGCTGGACAATGGCGAAACCGCAGCCCTCATCCTCCTGGACCTCTCGGCCGCCTTCGACACCGTCTGCCACCACACCTTACGCACACGCCTCCACGACGCAGGGATCCGCGACAAAACCCTGAACTGGATCACCTCCTTCCTCACCGGCAGAACCCAGAGTCTGTCTCCCCCCATTCAGATCCGAAGCCACCACGATCACCTGCGGCGTACCCCAAGGATCATCCCTCAGCCCGACCCTTTTCAACATCTACATGGCACCGCTCGCCAACATTGTCTGAGCGCACCACCTCAACATCATCTCGTACGCCGACGACACCCAGCTGATCCTCTCCCTCACCAAGGACCCGGCCACCGCCAAATCCAACCTCCATGAGGGAATGAAGGCCGTCGCAGAGTGGATGAAGACCAGCCATCTGAAACTGAACTCTGACAAGACGGAGGTCCTCATCCTCGGCTCCACCCCCTCCGCATGGGACGACTCCTGGTGGCCGGCCACGTTGGGAGCTCCTCCGACACCCACCAACCACGCACGCAACCTGGGTTTCATCCTGGACTCAACGCTCTCCATGACCCAGCAAGTCAACGCTGTCTCCTCCTCCTGCTTCAACACTGTTAGAAATGCGATCTCTGGTTGGCTAAGGCTTGCGCCAAAGCCAGGCAGAGACCACCACTCTAGTCAGGGCAAGGGAGTTACACATCCCAGATAACCCCTGCTCACCCCCTTGGTAGCTTGGCACGAGCAGTCAGGCTTATCCCGGAGGCAATGTGTAAAGCGTTTGCGCAACACACCCACAGCAACAACATACTAGGCACACCACAAAAAGGAACTCCACACAAGGTTATATATAAAAATAGCCTTTGTATTATCATAAAACACATTAGAATAGTACTCACATAATATACATCGTGCCACCTGGCACGGGGTCATATTTACAAGGGGATTATTTACACCTGACAGGGCCAACTGGACCACTGTCAGAACCAGCACAAAGCGAACTTAGTATAGGTAGTACTTATAATAAATGTAGAACACATCATGAACGTACAACCAGTAATCACTGGTAACCACTGTACTTAGCATCAGCCTGTAACATAAACTACATTATGCACAGTATCACGTTAGGCGCGAATTACATTCTGCGCCAACCTCACTAGCATAAATACATTATGCCATCCTCTCATAAGTCTAAACACATTAGACCCTAACCTCCTAAGTATAACTCACACTCGGGGCGTAAATCACAGTAGAGAATAACTCACAACCTAAACGCATTAGGTAATAATAAAATCACAAGCATAAACATATTATGCAAAACCTCATAATCATGAAACACATTTAGAGGTATAACCCAGGGTGCGTAAACCACAATGTAGGAATCCCATTTCCTAGCACCCAAAATCACATTAGCACATAGATCAGATTAGGGCCTGGCGCCCTATAAACCTAACTGTCCCCCTGGCCAACTGGCCATCTCTAAAGGGGCTCAAATGCCCTGTGTCCAAAATGTCCGGGCGCGCTGCAAGGGCAGCGAAAGTCAAGGGTGTGCAACTGCGCAAACCTAAACGTAGCAGCTGCCCACTACTTGCTGGGCAGCTGGGAGAGTCAGGGGCCAAGGAGTGCCTCTCACTCCTAGCGCAAAAGGGCCCCCCCAGGAAAGAATGGCCTAAACGATGCAGGCGCTAATTGCTGCGCAGCTGTAAATCAAGATGAGGCCTGGCACTCAATGTGCCCTTTGACTTGATATGTAAAACGTAGCAGCTGCCCTCTTAGCAAGCGGGGCAGCTGTAAGACTGGCCAAACTGGTAGGGACACGGGCCCTTGGAAACAAACCAGGCCCACGTTGGGGTGGCCCGCTACGGCGGCGCCACTGAGGCAAATGATCTGTGCCCTACTCTGGGACTCTAAATCTCAGCTTTGCCCCCACGGCACTTCACTGCGCCGAAAACAGACTGCGGGGAAAAGAGCTGGCACCTCGATGTAACTGGGGAGCCCCTCCTTCCCGGGGCTCCTCTCCGAGGACAATGCCCTACCACATTGCAGCTGCCCACTGTCAAGCGGGGCAGCTGTGACCAGCACCGACAACGGCCTCGGGGCACCACAAAGGCACACATGGAGCTCCCCACTCACCGGACTGCGGGCAGGACTCTGCTGGTCTCCTCGGCGGGCAGCACGCGGGGCCTCTCTCTCATGAGAGCCTCGCCGGGGATCCGGCGGCACTCGGTAGCTGCCACGTAGGCGGGGTGGGCTCCCGCCTGCCTTCACCCTCTCCTTCTGGCGCCGGGGCTCCCAACAGGTCACGGGAGCCCTGTTCACTCACGCCGCACTCCTCGCTCTTCACCCGGGGACTTTCACCGACAGCACTACTGCCTAACTTCCGGCCCCGCCTACGTCCCAGGCGAAGTTGCCTGACTTCCGGTTTGGCGATCGGGGCCGCGGCGGTGATTTCGGTTCTCCTTTTCTTCGTGGCGGCAATGAGGGGTAGGCTCCCTCTTAATGTAAAAATCCATTAGCGGGGTGGGCTCCCGCGAAGAGCAGGCAAAACGCGGGGTGGGCACCCGCTCTTCCCACGCACTGTGAGGGAATCCCCACGTCGGGATTCCCTCGGAAAGGATCGCAGCCCAGCGCTGCAAAGCCCACGCACTCCTGGGGAAATAAAAGTAAAGCGCCCTCAGGGCGCTAAAGATGCAGCGAGGTCCTGGGGGATGCCAAGAACAGCAGAAGGGACCCAAAAGAGAGTCCTTAAGGCATCAAGGGGGCAACGCAGGGCCCAGGGAGGCAAGCCCTCCTGGCAGCCCCCCCTGGGCCCCAACAGCAGCACGCCCCGTAGGAACAGCAACCCGGAACTGCACACCAAGAGTGAACATTTACATGGGGTCACAGCCCCTTCTTTTATACACCCTTTTCCTTTGTCTAAAGGTGTAGGGTTTAGGGAAAACCAGATGCAACTGGTTTGGGGGAGCTTTGGAGCACTTTGTTTTGCTCAGCTCCTCTCTCCTTTCACAGGACAGGCTAGGGACATCAGACGCACCACAGGGGTGGAGCCAGCATTGTGGAGGAAGGCACAGCCCTATTCAGGTCCCAGGTGCAACTCCTCCCTCCCATCTAGATGCAGATCTCCCTATTCACCACTGCGCTGACTCACCCTGCCCCTGTCACTCACAAGCCAGGCATGCAATTCACATCAGGCAGGCAGACACAGAGCACACATAAATGCCAACTTCTAGAAGTGGCATTTCTACACCAGTTATAATAAATCGGCGCACACCATTGCGCAGCATTTATTCTCACGAGTTCGCACATACTAAACTCGCCCCTGCACTCCTCTCACACCAGGAATTACCATGGACACACATATCCCCAATGCATTCCTATGGGAGGCAGGTCAATCTAACTAAATGTGCACAGAGCGCACGCACTTTACACTGGACCATAGTGCTAAAGTGCCCAGAGACTTAAAACTACTGACATACAAGGCAAAAAGTTTAGGGGTGAACCGGCCAAAAAGGGCCAAGTCCAACAAACACCCTCCGCATGCTCCGCAAGATCTACACCGAAACCAGAAGGACTGTCACCCAAGCCCTCGTCAGCAGCAGGCTGGACTACGGCAACGCCCTCTATGCGGGAACCACGACCAAACTCCAGAAACGACTCCAACGTATACAAAACGCCTCCGCACGCCTCATCCTCGGAACCCCTCGCCACAGCCACATCACCGCTCACCTGAGAGACCTGCACTGGCTCCCGGTCAACAAGAGGATCACCTTCAAGCTCCTCACCCACGCCCACAAAGCACTCCACAACGCCGGACCAGCATACCTCAACGAACGACTCACCTTCTACACCCCGAACCGCCAGCTCCGCTCCGCTGACCTCGCCCTCGCCACCATCCCACGCATCCGCCGAACGACCACCGGCGGCAGATTATTCTCCCACCTCGCCGCCAAGACTTGGAACGCCCTCCCCATCCACCTGCGACAGACCCAGGACCTGCTGACCTTCAGGAGACTTCTTAAGACCTGGCTGTTCGATCAGTAGCTGCTTCATCCCTTCCCCCTAGCACCTTGAGACCCTCACGGGTGAGTAGCGCGCTCTATAAATGTGTTGATTGATTGATTGATTGATTTATTCAAATTTTTTGTTCTCATGCAAACACAGGTTATCAGTTCCCTGCATTTAAAAAATTTGCCATTCATATTGCACTAATCCTCTGATGATTATATTCTTAAGATTATAAGGGTCCATATCCGTCTTAACCTGCCTTGGTTCCCTTATTGTACATGTATATCCTGTATATTTCACATACCTTTAAAACAGAGGCTTTTTCATATTCCTCGGTTCCTATCTGGTTGCCACATATGATGTGTGGAGGTACCTCTCCCAATTTGGTAAATGTACTGTGTGCCACCTTTCAGGGCCTTGCTTCACAATCGTGTTCAGAACGAGGGTCTGGCAGCCACAAACTGTTTGCATTATTGTAAGACCAACGAAATACATTTTAACTTTGTGCATATTGGAGGGGTGGAGACCCGGCACCCTAAAGCAGAAGCCACCACTGTCAGAAACAATGGATTAGTGGAGCATGCCAACAGGGTCATCAAAGATCAATTGCATCTAGTTCTGATTATTAGGATGAGTTTGAAGAAAATTCTGAGAAACATGTTGGGCTTTGAAAAAGAACTCTGTATGTTAGCGCTGATGTGTCCCCATTTGTCCTACTAAGAGCTTGAGTTCCTTCTACCAGACTGAACATGAAATCGATGGTTTGTAGTAAAGTCAATCATTGTAAGTCGGGCAAGGTGGTGGATGTGAGTATTCACGTGCAATGAGAAAGAAGGAAGAGAAGAAAGACAGTGAATGAGGATACAGAGTCAGAATTAATCTGCAAGGGGGAATCTAGCTTTTTGCCACGTATCCAGGTGACCAAGGTGATGGACCATACTGTCATTATGTTGGATGGCAGAGTGTGGAATGTGGACAGAGTTCCAGTGACACCTATAGACAAGGCAGGATTGGTGTTGGATTAGTTGGATGATGATGAGATGAAGAGGTGCAAGTCTGCTGAGAGTGCCATGGTGAGTGAGGGACGTCGTGTCAGGAAGTCTCACCCCTGGAAAGATATGAAGATTTTGTGACCACTTGATCCCCGCATTACGCCCACCTCTTCTGTCACTAAGGGCCATCCACACTGCTTGCGAGTATTCCCCTGATGGTAATGGTGTTACTGTCTCAGATCAAGGAAATGTTCTAATGCATTTCACAGGTTGTTCATACTGTTATTCTAATATTTTATCTTCCTTATCTGTTGAATGTTTTTTACCTTCTGTATTTCTACAGTTGTTCATTCTATCATTCTCTCTTGATTTATGTTTCTGATTTTATTTGTGTGTTTACCTATGAAGGAGTGTGTGTGGGGTTTTAAGGTGAATCATTATTTCTGCATTGAAGACTTCTGTCTTTGGGTTCATTGTGGGTACAGTGCCTGCTCCAAGCTGGATTTTAGTGTTAGATGTGGGAGGACACTAGGATTACCATAGTACACACCCCACACACACCTCCAGCCCTTAGAGTCCAATTATAGCGTGGCCAAAGGCTTTTGCTGTCTTGGATTTATCCTGACCAAATACATTTTGGGCATCTTTGCAGTAAAGGACAGGAACTACCGAAAAAGTAGATAAGTCAGTGTAGGAAAGTGGAATATTAGGTGTATGGTGGGGTCACCTTACCATACAATATTATCACAATGCCTTAAGGCTGATCCTTGGATTCAACAGCAATAATCCTTAGCTCAGTCCTGGTAGTGTGGCAAAGAGAAAGTGAGGCATTACTGGAGGAATATGTGTTAAGCATTTTACAGTACCATTATGGTGCATAAGTAATTGACTCGACTCGGTAGAAATCCGACACCAACTTATAAAAATAGAGCTTATTTTTATGTGAATTTAGACACCGAAACAAACTTTTTATCATACATATAACCAGAGTTATGAATTTTCAAAGTATTAGAAAATAAATGCATTGAATACTGCAGACATCTAACGTTGCAGTCAATGGGAAATCTGATAGTGACACCCGGTCACTTCGGGGTCGAGTTACTTTCCACCCTCGCCAGGTAGCGGTCTTTGGGGTACCAGGATCAGGGTCTAGCAGTCTGTTCAATGTTACCTTGCTCAAGGAGTCCGGGTGCAGAGGTAGCTCAGAGCTGTCAGTGGACTTTAAAGGAGTCACACCAAAGATGATTTTACCATAGGGACGACGCTGCCAAAAAGGAGATGCACTACACAAGAGCGGGGTCGTCGCTGACATCAGTTGCAGGTGTTGTGAAGTGCTCTCTTGATGTAGGGTTGACTTAAGGGATCAGCTGCTGTGCTGGTGACCAACAAGCCTTGGCTGCGGTAAAAGTAATCAAAATGAACTTCGACAGCTGGAGGTCAACAGGAGTGTGGTAGCGGCTTGAAACTGCAGTGACAGCCAGACTACGACTCCCAGAATGCACAGCATGACTTTACTGTGTTCGATCCCTCAGAGGGCTCGATGGCCATTGCTTCTTCAGATTCAGAACGTAGTTTTTCCTGCAGTTTGCAGAGGGCTCGTCCCACCAGTCCAGTGGAGTCTGAGACTGCTTCTGGCTTCTACAGGGGTCCCTCTGCCAGGGAGTGCTGAGTTGTGGGCATGGACGAAAGTCAATCACACCGTTCCAAGCAGTGTTGCCACAGAGATCCAAGACCCTTCTTTTGCTTTGTTGCAGGTGCAAAGTCTAGTTGTCGGTGAAAGTGGCCTTCTTGTATCCTTCTTTGAAGTATGTCGATTGGAACTGAGGTTCTGGTGTCAGGGGGGTCCCTTAAATCCTGGATTTATGGGAGTTAGGGGTGTGGGAGCTAGTAGCCAATGGGCAGCTAGCCCCTTACAGCTAATCTGCCCCCGGGGTGACCACATCTGGTGGTGTAGGTCACCTTTACTACCCAGAGGCCATTATTGCTGCCCCCCTCATGATGGCAGAAATTAACTTTAGACGTACAGATCAGGCTGCTCACCCTGGATGTTTGACCAACCTTCTTGGAGTTGTACACCTTCAACATACCTAATTTCCTGCATTGTCTGGGGCCAGCATGTCCGAGGCATGAGGGGCACTTTGTCCTCCTCGTGGGGACAGCCCAGATGCATATCAGAGGTGGGTCAGCCTTTAAAGCTCACCACTCTGATGTGTCAATTCACTAGCCCACTTGGGAGAAGGGAGGTGTGACCTCCTTCCTGCCAAAGCCTTTGTTATGACTCCTGGGAGTGTTCAGAAACCTGTCTTGGTGGCAGCTGGGGCAGGAAACCCGGGCCTGCCAGCAAAAAGCACATGTCTGCTAGGGTAACCAGGTGGGCAGCCACTAGGTAGCCACATGGGTGCATTCCTGCCTTTCCTTGGCACCAGATTTGTGTCAGGGGAGAGAAGGTATGTTGTTTGACCCCAAACTCAACATATTTAGGTAGTACGGTAAGGGAGCTAGCAACCCGGGTATGTCTGGGTGCAAGTCCCAGGTTATCCTGTGGACCGCCTATCACTTATAGTTTACTTTAGTGGTAACGTCACTATAGATACATATAAGTTTGCACTAACATGTCTACAGTCTTAATATACTGCACCCTGCCTCCTGGGCTCAAGGGACCTTCTCTGGAAGTGACTGACATATACTAAAAGTATTGCTGTGACTTTGCCACACATGGTGGGGACAAAGTCGAAATGGACCAGTGAACACTGTTCCTGCAGTCTGCAATGGCAGACCTGCTGTCATTAGTTTACTTGGGTCACTCAGGGTGGCACAACCAGTGCTGCAATCCTTGAGTACCCCTTTACCAACCATGCTCTGTGCACCACAGGTACCACTTACCACAGACATATAAGGGAGGTAAGCTCTCTGTCAATTGGGGATGCCAATTACACATGTCAGTTTAGGGGAAAGAACACTGGCACTGGAGCCTGGTTAGCAGGCTTCAATGCACTGTCAGAGTCGAAAACCACCATCAAGCAGTTCAAATGGCGGCAAAAAGTGGGGGGACATCTGCAAAAAGTCTGGCTTCCTACAGTCAGAACCTGGGAACTTTTACTCCATTGTTTAAAGCGGGTCTAGGAGTCACCCCTACCCACTGGCCAGAGCTAGGCATAAAAGTGGTACCTCCAGGAACCCACTTCAGAACACTCACTGGACTTGTGGAAGATCAGAAGAGGACTGGACCAACTGTGTTTGACCAGAAAGGAGCCCTGAATGACGGGACCTGCTCCCTTATCTACCCAGGTCAAAGAAGTGGACTTCACAGGTCATACAGCTGATCTCCTGTGAAGCTACAGGGATACAAGAAGCTACAAGAGACCTTTCCTGCAACTGTTCAGCTGACCAGTGGTAACTGGGCCTGGACTAGACCCTGCTGTTGGCCTTTGCCTAACAGAATGTGAGTCTCTAAGTGCTTCCACTGAGGTTCTGTGGGGATTTAGAACTGTATTTCTGTAGCTGATTGGGACTTAAAAGACTACAGGCCTGATTTACATTTTGGAGCATGATTTGTACTCAGTCAGAGCGACTGCTCCGTCCCTTTGTCTGAGTACCCATCCTTCACATTTAGGGATGTGTGCCAGCCCTGTGAACATCTCTAGTTATTGGTAGTAACTACTGTTGTAGCGTTTCCTGTCAATGTGTTAAAGGTTTGACGGTACCATCAAAATGACAAGCGTTCGACTGACTTTTAACATGATTTTGTTATTCCAAAAAACAAACTCCCAAAGAATCAAAAACTAATGAGCTGCACACCATCAGAGTCTCCCACAGTGGGAGATCATTTAAATGTTTTCAATGTCCTTTACCGCCAGGATTTACCCAGCAATGACAGACAGTGAACATCGACCATTTCGCTGCCCACTCTTAGATTGGGTGGGTGGTCGAATTGTGGGTGGTCGAATCACCAAAACACTGATGGCCCATACTCTGTCTGGCCATCATCAAGATACTGAAGGATTACTTGCCTGTAAATCAAGTGGGTGAACTGAGGGTTTGGTGGAGTGAGTGCTCCGTCACAATTGCGACGGAGTACACTCTCTGCCAAACTCTAAATCAGGGACCATAAGTCAGAAGGTTAACTCTTTGACTGGCACAAACCTGGGTGGAGTAGTTGACCTATGCTCTGTTTCGGTCAGCCTATAATTCTGCTTATTTCCTGATCCACCGTGACCATAGATTAGCATTTGTGCCTAGCACTTCTTTGCGCTGTTTCTACTTACATTTTTTAAAACTCATATCTCAGGTTCCCTTTATTGGATTTTTGTCATTTTGGTGTCATTTTGTTTATTACATTTACCTCAATTTTTCTAACTCAGTTTTGGATTTTTATTGGTTTGCATTTTGACTTTAATACTGTTTTTGTATTGCATAAATACCTTCCACATTGCCTTAAGTTAAGCTTGTTTATTCTGTGCCATAACTACCAGGTGTTTGAGCTCAGGTTAATTTAGTAACTTTGAAGGGTTACCCTGTCAAGGGTTGTGATTATTCCTTAAGGTGAGGAGTCACCCACCCCAAATAATAATATAGGGGACATATTAGCAAGGGCGTTATCGCCGCCTTAGCGGCACTTTTTGCCGCTAAAGCGGCGATATTGTTAACGCCCTATTAGCAAGCTGTCGCTAACAGCTGTTAGCGACAGCTTAATGGCGAAAGCGACCGTTTTGGGTGCCGCTTTGCATGTCAGCGATATTTATCGCTAATGACATGCAAAGTAGGCGTTCCCAACCAAAAGTCAATAGAAACAGCCGCTAACACAACTACCCCCTATTAGCAATGCGGCCCCGGACCCGGGTAGCGATGACAAAAGTCGCGCTAACCGCGGTCATCGCTGGTATTTTTACACCTGCTCCAAACAGTACTTACCCATCTTCACAATGGGAGGTGGATTGTGGGGCTGAGTCCACCGTGGCATATCATCAAGCATTCCACTATCGCTGCCCTATTATCGCTGGATTCCATGCGATTAACTGGCATTCCGCCGCTATCGCTGGATTAATTATCGCCTTGGAGATACGCGTTGCTAATAACGCGCTATCTCGGAGATCAAATCCAGCGATAGCCGGCGATAAAAAAATAAGCGCTAAGCGCGCTTTGCGATATTTATCGCAAAGCGTTGCTAATATGCCCCATGAAAATTATAAAACATTACTATTGTATACAATTTTAATAGAGCACATCAAGTGCATTCCTGCATTCAGGCGTAATATACTTAGAACAGGTAGAGAAACACTTTTTTAGTTTTAATGTATATCACAGAAATGTATCATTCTTATTGGAGCAAAGAAAAGGTATTATTGGCTTTGAATTACTGTAACCAGTAGATGTAGTTTAAATACACAAGGATGTCTAAAAAATGGGAAAAGTATAAATAATGGCAAGAAATAAGCATTGACAAAGTAAAGTATTGGCCCATCACCACTTGTATTGCGTGCACTTATGTTTAGGTGAATGTGCACATGTGATCAGGCTACATTCCCTCATTCTCAGTGCAAGAAGAGAGCCAGTGGATGAAATGGTCGGTGGAAGCAAAACGTAAATGACAGTTAAACAAGCAAATGGATGAAACATATATTTTTTGGCAATTTATTTGATTTCCTGAGGCTGGAGAGGTAGCTAAGGCTGTTTCTAGGCCATATCTAACCAGGGTCTGAAAGGGTACAGCCTTGTGCACTGAAATGATTTGTTTTTTATTAATCAAAGCCACCTATGGCTCGATGTACTTTGTACATGGAGCAAAAAGTAGCGAGTTGCGATTAAGATTTATACTTTTCTTTGGGGGAGTTTTATATAGCAAGAATTCGACCTGAAGGTATCAGTGCGCTTTACATTAGCACCAGTTACGTTACAGATGGGCACATTCATTAGGTCTCGCCTACGCAGCGCGCATGCGCTGCAAAGGAGGAGACCTTTAGGAATTGATTCGCCTTTTCTGCCAAAAACGTGCACGCTTTGCATTGCTTTCAATGGCAACGCGTGCACGTTTGGCGATTCCCTTGCGGGAGCGAGCTTTGAAACCATCTGTTTGTAATTAACTTTCAAACAGATGGTTCCCTCTGCTCGCTCCCGCAAGGGAAGCAGGTGCAGGCCCTCTCCTCTCTCCCCTCCCCCTGCTGCCTCCTCCTCTCCTCGTCTCGTTTCGTTGGTTTCTGGCCGTCTTGTTGTATTTTGAGTTCAACTGCCCAAAATGAACCCCAGTGATGTAGCTTTATATACTCAGGTGACTCAACTGTACGCTCCAGCTCTGAATATAGCCTCTCGCTTATAAAATATTAGCAATAACAAACAACATTTGTCCATTTTAAATTAAATGTTCAGGCTGACAAAGCAGGCCAGTATGAAAGGACCGCAGCACAGCTCTGACAGGTGCACAGGTGCGCACTTCTAACAGAGATTCTGCAACTCAGTCCTAACTGACTCTCTGCGATGGTGAGGGCCGCGCACACCTCACCCGTGGCCGTCGGAGCCGGGGAACGTGTAAGGAGAGGTTGCCGGTCCCGCCTCCCAGTTCACCCCGCCTCCTCCCGCTCCTGCTAGAAAGCAAAACTTTTCCCATGACAGTTCGGTGAACCGGACTGCAGGCGGGACCACCCATTCCCGCTACACTCCTCGCCTCTACGCCCCCCTCACACTCCTGAGGAACCTGTGAGAGCGGGCCGGCCTCCGACCCGTCCCTCGAACTTCCTGCAGGAGGAGCAGCCCCACAGACCTGCGCCGCAAGCCCACCTCCGCAGCAGTAGCGCACTAGGAAGCACGGCGCCTCTCTCCGCCAGACTCTATCTGTTCGGACCTTACCAGGGGTTTGCTGTGACTTTCTGGGCTGGACCTGGAGGAGGCTTGGAGAGCACGCGCTCCTGTGAGCGCGGCGGAGATCCCAGCCGGGGTCAAGGCCGTTCTGCACGCGCAACTGTTTTCGGGGAAGGGACTGCGGGATTTGGTTTTAACTGTGTAGGAGCTGTTTTTGGTCAGAGGAGGGGGAAGGAGCCAGGTGCTTGTCCCGCGTTGGCACACTTGTTGCTGTAGTCGGGCAGGATGGCGGGCTGCTGCCTTTCTGCGGAGGAGAAGGAGCAGCACAGGCTCAACACGGAGATCGAGAGGCGGATCAAGAAGGACAAGCAGAACGCCCGCCGCGAGCTCAAGCTGCTGCTGCTGGGTGAGTGACTGCAGGCTTCGAGGTGCTGCTCTGTTACTTCTCGGGTGTCTCGCTGATCCAAGTAACTCTCTGGAAACACCGAGGCTGCGCCTTCTGCTTTCTGGCCCTTTGGAATTGTTTCTTTCTCTTCCCACTGCATGACAGTTCTTCAGTTTGTTTTCCTTACCCTCCTTTTCCAAGCCAATTCGTTTTATTTTCTCTCTCTCTCTCTCTCCTCCATGGCACTCCTGTCCTTTTTTAGGTCTCGCCTACGCAGCGCACATGCGCTGCATAGGAAAAAGACCTTAAGCCATCGATTCAGTTTGGCTGCCAAAAACGTGCACGCATTGCATTGCCTTCAATGGCAACGCGTGCACGTTTGGCGATTCCCTTGCGGGAGCGAGCTTTGACATATGGTTCCTGCTCGCTCCCGCAAGGGAATCTGGCGCAGGCCCCCTCCTCTCTTCCCCTCCCCCTGCTTCCTCCTCCTCTCCTCCTCAGCGAGAGGCGCGCGCTTGTCTTTTTTGGATCCATTTCACAGGGAAGCAACTAAATGAAAGAAGGAAAGAGAGGCAGTGTGTGTTCTTCTGGTATCTGGTTAGGTGCCTGGTGTTCAAAGCAAAATGTTCTGCTGTGTTCGCAGTTTTCAGAGGGCTTGCCACGAAGTTCGTCCACTTGTTTTGTTTTGTGTTTATTGCTTGCGGAGAGGTGATTTGCAAGCTTATTGTCTTCGCGTGGCGTGGCGATAGCTTTTTAGGACCGCGCTTGTTGTTTTTGTTGTTGTAATCCCCTCCATTGTCATCTCTAAACTCCGTGCCCTCTTTGTGTTTTTTGTCCCTCTGATTCTCTGTGCTTTGTGCCCCAACACTCTGCTTTGTCTCCCTAATGCTTTTCTGTGCCTCGTGTGCCTGTTGGCCCTATTTTTGCTTTGCGAACCTCCTATTTACTCTTCCCTGGTCCTTTTTTAACACTTAATGTCCCTCCTGTATGCTTTCCTGCTGGGCATCGTGGTGCTCCACGTGCTACACCCCCAGGCCCTGGTGGTGCTTTAGCTCTTCCTTGTAATGTGTCATGCCACACTGGGTATTTAACTGGCATATCCACCCACCCCTTACCTCTAGGCTCTCTGTGAGCCTTCCAGCCCTCCTGTTTCTTTGTGCCCCGCTCTCCTGGTTCTTTGCACACCCCAGTGGCTCTCTTGGTTCTTTATGCTCACGGTTATCTTGGCGCTTTGTGGCCCTTCCCCAGCTCTCTGTGTGCTTTGTGGCCGATTCTAAGCAATACCAGTGCTTTGCGGTTTCTCTCCCAGCCTGTGCCCTGGATCATAAGCCTTTTAGGGCTCAATGCCAGCCCTCTCTGTGTTATTCTAAGTCCTTTTCCCTGCCGTGTCAGTCAGTGTTCATAGTAACTTCTCTAGGGTACATTTGTCACCTGTAACCCAGTCCCACCCCTCGTTACTTGGTATCCGCAGTCACGGCCCTCCGTGCTTGGTGCCATGACCTCGAACCCTCTGGCTTTGTGTTCTAGTCTGCCTACATGCCTACCCCATCTGCCCCTTCTCACCTCTCCAGTGGTGCATGCTTTATCTTTTCAAATAAGCACAAGGCTTGCTTGTAGTTTTCTGTATTTCATCTTTGATGCAGTCTGCTGCTGTGTGAATTGAAGGTTTTATCATGTGCCACATGATCCATGCGTTTTATTAGCTTGCTTTGTGCTAGGATGGTTTGAGGCCTGCTGATTGTAACCATTAGACAGGTAATGGGCTAAGTAAAGTTGCTTGCTCTTTCCCTGTTTGTAGTTAATCTGAAGAGGAGTCGTTTGGATGACAACTTGTTCTGCAAAGGAGGACCCGAGAAGCATGGGTACCGTTAGCGAGATTTTGGGACCCGTGCAGTACCTTACACATTGCCCGTGAGCGAGGCTTCTTCGTGTGCTCTCATTCTGAGTGACGCGATTGTTTGCAGCCGGTTGTGCTAATTTCGCAAACTCGCCATTTTTCCCTGTGTACTTTCTGCAAAGCAGTGCCTCGTTAAATTTGCATGGAAAAACGTTCGGAACGAAGGAAAGTGTGTAGACTTTAGGTGCAGTAACTCAATACCGCACCGATACCCACTTCAAAACCAGAAAACTAGGAATGGGAAGGTAAAATAAAGCCGCTATGTGCAGTAATGAATGTACTCCTGGGTTATGTTTCTGCCTTGTAAATCTGACAATCAAACAAGACCGTTACTCTTGTCGAGGTACCATTAATGTTCTGTGACCTACATTTCCACGTGAAAGAACACCACGTCGTCAACCATTACGGATTCTTGCCATCATCCAACCAGTTATCACGGGTGAAAACCTAGAATTAGGATATTTCCGGAGTACATTGCAGGTCCTGTTACATATCGCATGCATTATGTCTGACCCTCATTTGGCTTGCCAGATTTTCAGTGCCCATCCTCAGTTTCCTTCACCCAACCGTATCACCCAAGGAAGGTGAAAAAAGCAATCCCTGTAGTGGTGCCCGCCTGTGGGTGCATGCTTGGCATGCTGGAGCTTTTTTTCAGGCACACTGTGTGCGCATTTCAATGTTGCAGAAAGGTCCTCCTTCTGTACTGAGCTGTCTGTGCCTTATTGTGCCAGCCATTCAGGTGATCACCCTGCGCTTGGGCCTTGGTTGATCTAGTGGAGGTGGAACTGATTTTGGCTGATCTTTTTGAACTCTTGTTAGGGTTTTGTCGTTTTGCTTTCTCAATTTTCGTACCTAATTTTAGTGCGGCACTGGTCGACCGAGAAAATGGGATTGCTATGGAATAGACACTAGCTTGCCTAAAATAGACGCTGATTAGCATCCATTTCTACCTCTCAGTCTAATTAGAAGAAAGCTGTTTAAGATTATAATGGTGCGCTGTAAGAGGAAGGCGGTTTCACTGATTTGTCTTTATAAATTCTATTTGGTGTTGTAACTCGCAGCAAAAGGCAACCCAACATTATAGCACGTGTAAGGAAATGAGGGGGTGACAATCGAATGGCGTCTGTGTCACTGGTCATGGTGAGGAAACGTTAGCAGAGACGGATACTTTTTATGCAGGAAGTATCTCTAGGACAGACACACAGGCATCTGAACCCTTTCTTCAGGTCGAAACCTACCAGACAGTGCTCTATCACACCATGCATACTCAACTCTACACCAGCTCAGCATCACACAGCGCCACCACAGCATCACTCACCACCACCACAGCATCACTCAGATCCACCACAGCATCACTCAGCACTACAGCATCACTCAGCACCACTTCAGCATCACCACAGCATAACTCAGTCCCAACTCAGCATCACTCAGAGCCACCCCAGCATCACTCAGTGCCACCACAGCATCACTCAGCATCACCCAGCGCCACAACAGCAACACTCAATGCCACCACAGCATCACTTAGTGCCAACTCAGTGTCAGAAAGCATCACTCAGTGTCACCACAGCTTCACTCAGCGTCACCACAGCTTCACACAGCGGCACCACCGCATCACTCAACGCCACCTCAGCATCACTCACCGCCACCTCAGCATCACTCAGCGCCAACTCCACATCACTCACCGCCACCTCAGCATCACTCAGTGCCTCTACAGCATTACTCAGCACCACCACGGCATCACTCAGTGTCACCTCAGCATCACTCAGCGCCACCTCAGCATCACTCAGCACCACCATAGCATCACTGAGCGCAGCCACAGCATCACTGAGCACCACCACAGCATCACTCAGTGCCACCACAGCATCACTCAGCGCCACCTCAGAATCACTCAGCGGCACAACAGCATCACTCAGCGCCACCT
The DNA here is from genome assembly GCA_963921515.1 of Calotriton arnoldi. Taxonomy (NCBI): domain Eukaryota; kingdom Metazoa; phylum Chordata; class Amphibia; order Caudata; family Salamandridae; genus Calotriton; species Calotriton arnoldi. Next base: position 27,838 of record CAWUFW010012659.1, on the reverse strand, counting down.
CAGCATCAATTCAGCAGCACTTCAGCATTAGCACCACCTCAGCATCAGTGCAGCACCACCTCAGTACACCACCACCTCAGCATCACTCAGCAAGACCAGAGTATCATTCAGCATCACCTGAGCATCACCTCTGCACCAGTCACCACCACCACCACCTCAACATCACTCACCACCACCTCAGTCTGCTCTCGGAATCTGCCATCTGTTGATTCTCCTCAGCGTCCGTCCGCTGCTAGTGCTATAATACAGGTACTATTTCCTAACCTTCACCCTCCCTTTGTTTATGCCCCCCATAACAACAAAAAAGCTATAACAAACAACCATTGGAACAGGCAGAAAGAAGTTGCCAGAATTGCAAGCACAAAGGAAAACTGAAGATTTTTTTTATGTAATTACTTTTTTAGGTCTCGCCTGAGCCAGCGCATGCGCTGCTCTGGCGAGACATTTAGTGAGTGGGCTTTTAAAAGTCCAACCACAGCTTTTTCGGTGGCATCGAGCGTGCGGTTACGCGCACAGGCACGAGCGGAGGCGCCATCTGGCTTCCTCTCGCTCTCCCAAGCGCGCACGCCTCGCTCCGCCTCTCTGTTTTGCACGCGCGCACGCACACACGCGCGATCGCTTTTACTTTCCAATGCTTGCTTTTACTTTCGCGGCCGCGTCGGCCGCACGCGCACGCACACACGCGCGATCGCTTTTACTTTCCAATGCTTGTTTATTGGAATTCTACATCCTGTCCCCAATGCTCTGAAGCAACAGAAGACAGCGTGTGACGCGCTAAACATCAACCCGGTTTTATACCCGATACCAACGCACGCGCTGTATCCAGTACTTTATTCTCTGCTCCAGTAGATGTATAATGAACACATAAAAATAAATATACGAGAAGTTGGTTTGCTCGTCATATTAAATCGACTTCATTTGTTGAATGAACGATTCCGGAGCCTGGGCTCAACTCACAACGCAAGCGTTCACAAAAACATCACAAAAAAGGCGCGCTAGTTTACACGATATGCAGTGCAAAGCTCCACTCTTTGGAACTCTTTTTTGAAATTGCTAAAAATAGAAGGTGAATATTTTTAGTTAAAGAAACTTGAAAACCCAACCCTTTCCAGCAAAAACGTACGCGCACCTGAAAACCCAACTCTCTTTCCTCCCAAATGCGAGCATTTATTGGTATTCTACATCCTGTCCCCAATGCTCTGAAGCAACAGAAGACAGCGTGTGACGCGCTAAACATCAACCCGGTTTTATACCCGATACCATCGCACGCGCTGTATCCAGTACTCTATTCTCTGCTCCAGTAGATGTATAATGAACACATAAAAATAAATATACGAGAAGTTGGGTTGCTCGTCATATTTGCAGAGTTTAATTTAGTTCTTTCAATAGATGCACTCCATTCGCTGTGTGGTAATTTGTAAACCTTCATTTGTGAAACTGAAAAATCAAACATAGAATTACTGCCTGATCAGCAGCCGCCAGGGACCATTTCTTTGATCGATTTTAATCTTTCTGTGCCAGCTTGCTTAGGCCTTGTGGCGCACTTCCAAATCACTCAGGGTTTCTTCAGCGAGTCCGAAAACAACAATGGGCATAAGGCTGAAAATACACCAACTTGCATTTTTAAAGAGAGACGGGCCAGTTTCGAGGCAACATGGTGTCCCTGGAAAAAAAAGCTAAAAGATTCACACTTCCCTCTTCCTGACCTCTCACCCCGTTTTTAGGTCTCGCCTACGCAGCGCTCTCTCGCTCTCTCTACCTCTACCTCTCTACCTCACTCTACCTCTCTACCTCTCTCTCTATACCTCTACCTCTCTCTCTCTACCTCTCTCTCTACCTCTACCTCTCTACCTCTACCTCTCTACCTCTCTCTCTACCTCTCTCTCTACCTCTCTCTCTCTCTCTCTCTCTATCTCTCTTCCTCAACCTCTCTACCTCTCCCTCTCTACCTCTCTCTCTACTTCTCTACCTCTCTCTCTCTACCTCTCTCTCTACCTCACTCTCTCTACCTCACTCTCTCTACCTCTCTCTACCTCTCTCTCTCTACCTCTCTACCTCTCTCTCTACCTCTCTCTCTCTACCTCTACCTCTCTCTCTACCTCTCTACCTCTCTCTACCTCTCTACCTCCCTCTACCTCTCTCTACCTCTCTATCTCTCTCTACCTCTCTACACCTCTCTCTCTACACCCCTCTCTCTACACCCCTCTCTCTACACCCCTCTCTCTCTACCCCTCTCTATCAACCCACCTCTCTCTACCCACCTCTCTCTACACACCTCTCTACACACCTCTCTACACACCTCTCTCTACCCACCTCTCTCTACACACCTCTCACTCTACACACCTCTCTCTCTACACACCTCTCTCTCTCTACCTCTAAGTGGCAGCCGGAGCCTGATAGCACTGCTTGTCCTTTAAAAAATAAAAAACCAGCATTGGCATAGCCAATAGGTCTCGCCTTTGGGGCCTTATAAGTGTTTAACCATGCAACAGTTAATGTTGTTGCACCAAGGATATTGTGCTGCATAACTAAATACTTATAAGGTCCCAAAAGCGAGACCTATTGGCTATGCCAATGCTTGTTTAATCTCCTCTTCTCCATGGAAATTCTGTTCCTTCGTTCGTTCTTTTCTTTTTTTGCCTCACCCTCTCTGTAATGCACTCAGTAAATCTGTTCTTTTTTTTTCCTGTCTTTTATCTTCTGCTCTAAGGCGGGTTTCTCCTGCCCCATGGCACTTTTGTTCTTTCTTTCTGTTTTATGCCCTCTAACTCCATGCTGACACTGTGAAGCCGGACACAGAAGGGGCAGTGGCTGGGGACTTTGCACAGAAAGGATCCGTTGTTCCAGTGGCTGGAACCGGTCGGGCAGGGCTGCCCTTATCACGGCGTGGAGGGCAGCTCAGAGGTGCCTGTAATTGCACCGGGGCGACAGTGGAACCCGATCCCCGCATTCGCGGAGCCTCACTGGCTCGGCAGAGCTGCCTTCCAGTATATTGTAGACTTTGCCGTCTGGGGGTTCTTTCACACCGAGTGTTTGTTTCTTTTGTTTCAATCCAATGCTCCTGAATTAATTTTAGTTATTAAATGGCTTTGCAGAGTCCGACGGACATCAGAAGCTAGTTTACCCCAAAGCTGCAGTCACACTGTCTGGGTGCATTGATGCAGTGGTGCAGGTTTCTTTCAGTCTGCACAAGTGTCTATGTATATTTTTCTTTATTCGATCCACTCGCCTCTGCCCTCTTTACTATGCCTTCTTTGATCTCCAGTTTTATTTCTTTTGCTGCCCTTCTTTCTATTGGCCAACTTAGAACATTCTCTTCTCCATCTCTCACTAACTTTTTAGGTGCGTTTGGCTTACATATGCCTTTCAGTTCATTATGATTCTTTCTTTGTTTCCCCGCACTTGGGTGCCTTTTTCCTCTCTTTTTGTTTGGTGCTTGTCTATTGTTTCATTCGGTGCGTCTATTTTGTTTCTTGTGTCGCCGTTTACATACTTGAGGCAGCATCTAATAGGTGTTATTTTTCCACCACAGGTACTTTCTCTACGTGCCGCAGGCTTATAAAGCTGCACGTGGGCTGCTATGTGGTTTTGCATTGCTGCGGTGTAACTTGGAAGTGAGTCCAGAGCCATGCTTAAGGGGTTAAAAACCTCAGAGTGGGACTGAGCCCGATACTAGACTTATTGAGGCTGCTATATATGTTCTAACAAGCAAAAACTTCATACAGGGGGCACAGTGTTAGCGGTAGCAAATGGTTACACACAGATTTGTGTTAAGCTACGTTAAAACAAACGCTGCTTGAGTTTCGCAGATTTTTTTTCCAAGTACACGAATTTCCTTTTATATTGTTCATCATAATCTATTTTCCTCTCTGTAATTTCGTTAACAAAACCAATAGCTCTATCTAAACACTTATAAGGCCCCAAAGGCGAGACCTATTGGCTATGCCAATGCTTGTTTTTGTTAGGCACGGGTAGATTAAGTGATTTGCCCAGAATCACAGGATGTTGAGCGTCCCTGCCAAAACTCAAACCCAGTTCCCCAGCTTTGAGGTCCACCGCTCTAGCCGTTTGGCCACAAATTTACAAAGCAGATGCTATATATTTTTTTTTTTTGGGTCTATTTTTTTTATTAGTAAAGTTAGAAACTAAGGGTGACCTGTAGTAGCAGCAGCACCTCATTGGAAAGTAACTTGGTTACAGGTGCACTGCTGCTTTCGCTTACCTACCTCTAAACATGGTCGCATATGCCCTCTTAATAAGTCTTGACAGTAAAGTAAAAGATTTCTTTCTTACATATTTGGGCGCCCATGCTTCTGGGCCTAGAAAGTTTGGCCTTAGGAGAGACAAATTTTAATATGCAATCTCGGCTCATTATAAATTAGAATTCAGTATACCTCCGAGGGGACTACCCCTGGGTTCTGCTGCATTCCCATGATTCAGATATTACATAATTACAACGTTAGCATAGTTACAAGATGACACAAGAGTTGAATTTTCATCAAACTGCCTTAAACCAGGTAGTTATACGGTCACTCATTTCTAAAATGGAGGATAATCATTTCCATCTGTCCACAGATATCATCATTGGAAAAGTCACTTAGGGCCTCATTTATGAGGTTTTGCAGTAGGGCAGCACAGCAAGCCTCCCTGCTGCGCTGCCTTCGGCAAAAGAAAAGGGGAGGAAGGCGCTGTATCTATCAGATACGGCGCATTACTGTCCTTTTCCCCTGCACCGGCGCACAATGGACTGTCGTGCGCCAACACAGGCACCTTTGCACCATGGTGCAAGTGTGCCTGCGTTGCAGGGATGATTATTTTTGTGCAGGAAGGAAAACATTCCCGCACAAAAACAATCACAAGAGGCCTTTTCCTCTTTCTATGTGTGCTGCAGAATGCAGCACACATAGGAAAAGGAAAAACAAGGAGAAATAAATATATTTCTCCTTGTTATGCCTCCCTTACGCCTCCCCTGGGGAGGTGTAAGTTTTTGGCGTTGCCTCAGATTTACGTTTTCTCGTAAATCTGGGGCAGTGTCAAAAAGCCATGGATGTTGCTGGGAATGCCCCCAGCAACACACATTGCACGCCCCTTTAACGCAGAAAACATCAGCAGGGGGGTGACATTCTAAACCTGTATTCATGCAAAGTGAAAATAGCCGTGGTGTGGCATATCATCATGGCGGTATGACACTCATCCAAATGGATCCAAATAGATCGCGCTTTCTTTTGATTGATAGATTTGTCATATTACTGCGAGGGACCTTGCGACCCACAGTTCGACTACGGATGTTCGTACGTGCACTCTTGGCCGTACTGTTTTGCTTAAATTAGTAAGTGATGGTTTAGTGCCGGTATAGACATTTTTGTCCCAGTAGAAGTGAGTAGCTTGTAATTTGATCTTGTGTCTTCTCTGACCTTAGGAGCTCTGTTGAGCCCACTCTCCTTGACTGCACAGCCTGATTCTACGTGCTGTTGGCCAGATTAGGTAATCACCACCATTCAGTATGAGCATTCACAACACGTCATGTAGTAAACCCCCTCCTAATATGGAGTATCCATTTACTTTCAGGTGCTCCTTTCACACAGTCCTGATGAAGACCCACTCTAAAGGATCGAATCACCTTGTACTTCTTAGGGGTCGAAACGTTGACTACTACCACCATTATACAAGCCCTGATGGCTGAGATTTACTATCAGTGTCTTCCAATGCTATGTGTATTTACTAGAACCGTCGACCTGTGATAGGCCGGAAAGGTCTCACTATGTGAATTTGATGTATATATGTCACACTCCCTCTCCCCTGCCAATTACCCTCACTCACTCACTCACTTTGATCCTGAACTCCCCTACCCTTCCTTTCCCAAACACTTGAGCACCTTCGTTATAAATATATTTATGATTCTAGATGAAAGAGCAACTGTGTTGCCTAACTAAAGTGATTAATGCTTTGAAAATAAATTGCATTGACTGCAGACGTTGCAAAATTGGTGTCGTGAATGCCGAAATCTTTTTTATTGTTAAATTGTTGCTACTGTGACCAATTGCTTATCGTACTGCAGATATTTAATGAAGCCTTTTCTAACAACCTATGTGTTCACAGTGATTAAAGTAAGATTAAATGTGATGCCCCCATACCGTGCGTTGTGACTCAGTCCCCCATGCACATTTCCTTTCTGCTCACCAGCCCCTGCTAGTTCTCAGGTGGCCCTCTGTCACACCCCATACCATACCTTTTGGCTAGTGTGAAAATGTTGGTGCATAGATATGCTGTAACGAGAGCCTGTGGGCTAGCAGGTTGGACAAGACTGGTGCATTAGGAGTGGGACCAAGGTTATTTACAGATGCTTGATTCCTGCATTTTGTGGTGCAGTAAGCCAAAACATAATTGGCTGGAATGTGGCCCAAAGCCATTACCAATAGCTGAAAATAGTTCAAGCGTCCTATCCATCACTTTTTTGTTTTTGTAACTGAGGCTGTAAGCAGGCTTGCCCAGACATAGGTCCCACTGTTCACATAAGTCTCCAGCTGAAGCTCTTTGAGGAGGGCCACAAGGTAACAACATGTCTGAAGTTGCATATGTTCCTGTACAGAGAGGACGCGGCTGAGTAACTTGGCTCGACTTTTCCTTTTTAGGTTGGGCCAAGACTGTTTTGCAGATGGTTGGCTATCAACTGCCTGCGTTGAACAATGAGTAAAAAACTAATGACTCGAAGGCGACCAGAGTAATTACCAATACCTGAGATCAATTCAAGCATTTTATCCAGCATGCCTTTGTTTTTCAAGTGCCTTCCTGAGGGCTCACACACAACTGAGTCAGTTTCTGCATGGTGTGATGAGGAACTAGTGAAATGGACTCGTATTTGTTGGACGTTTCAATGGCTCAGCAATACTGGAGTAACAGGATGTGACTACATTTGCTGGGGTTGTGAGAGCATCTCTAATTTTTTCCATAGTTTATAGTAATTTTACCATTTATTTTCCAGAATTCTTATGCAACACATTCTAGTGCCCACCCTTCAACTCATCCCCTAAACACTAGTAGTCGATTATTTTATAATTAGAAATTAAATGAAATGTTTTTTTTTTTTTTAGAACATCAGCGTGGTAGAGGAAGATCTGAACAACCTGTGTTGGGAATTTAGTCCAGTCAACGATTATTTAAAGGTAGTCCTACAGCCATAAAACACTGATAGATGGGCCCTACCAGATTCCTGAGATAAGAGAAGCTTATTCTCCCCTCAAAATTACCACAATCAAAGGAACCCACAAGGCCATTGGTTGCAATTGTGCTGAGGCAGGAAAGACTTTTAATTTTTTCCTTTCTGCATTTGTGTTTTTACGGCTTCAGTGATGGATTTTCCCATTCCTTTTATTGTGATAATAGTATTAGTTATTTTTGTCATTGGTGTCCTCGTGTGTTTCCAAGCCTGTAAATCACGCCACGCCACCGCACCTGGAAGCCGCACACAACAATATATTTATTCAAAGAAATCTGAAGACAACACCGATTTCGGTGCAAGTGCACCATTTACCGACAATCAGTTTCAGTCAGAAACGGACTGCACCACTGCACATTGGGCCTTTCCTGCACACCACCATCCATTTGTCGACTGTCATCATTTTGATCATCACACCGACCACCACCAGGATTTTACCAACGACACAGTCGACGCCTGTAGCTCAATGGCTGCGTCCCAGATGGATGACGCGCCTAGCTATTGTGACACAAGTGCCTGCTCTGATAACTCTACCTATAGCTGTGATTGAAACTTCTACTGAGCTAGTTCTCATTAAATACATTTAAACATAATGCCATTCAAACGTATGCCAAAGGGAAAAAAAAGTATGCGGGACCAAGTTGGTGTCTGCTATTTCATGTATATTTGTGATAGGAGATGTATCTCTCTCTTTGTGAAGTAAGTTGGCTTTCTTGGAAGTTCATGCGTGGACCGAGGTATGCACTTTTCTTGAAATAACTATGTAAACATTTCCTCTTCTGATCCTGAACAAGTAATTATGCATTTATTTTTTTACTTTTATGCAGGCAACTTTTGAGTAATTGGTGTAGTGTGGAAATAAAATCTATAATTATGCCCCTTCGCTGCCCTCTGCGCGATCTAATTATGCCCCTTTGCGCGATCCCCTTTGCGCGATTAATAATTGCCCACATTAAAAGCCGGCACCATTTTGTTTTTAATTCACCCTTTGGTGTCCCAAGACCCCGAGCACGAGCACGACACCCCTGCACCTGGTTTTCCTCATTTTCACCATCTGTCTCTGTGGTTTCTGCCAAGTCCGGGAAACCAGTACATGAGTTCCTGCTCCCCCGCAGAGATGGTTCATGTTTCTGACATGAAGCACGAGCACAAACCCCCAAATGAGGAAGCCTTCCCCTTCCAACTGTCAGACTATTTCACATCGCAAGTCCCCTCACGAAGCCTAAGACACGCCCCCATTTCTTCACACTCTGCTCCTCTTGCTGAATCTTTGTTCCTCTATCTGCCACGACCTGTTTGTTCCTCTATTTTGCCTCGTGACCAAGACTGTATAAATATTCTGCTGTTGAAAATAAAGAACCCCCACTTAAAGAGAGGGACTTGAGAGATTGCTCCTGTGCCCGCTTGGTGCTGGAAGCGCTCCCTTTAACTCGAGTTATTGGTCTTCTCCTCCTTCATTTGAGCACCACGGACTCCTCGCTTTGCATTGACAAGAAATTATGATTTATTAAGCATAGAAATTCAGAAATGAGGTAATAAGTAAATTTAATTTACCACAGTAATTGGCGCCCGAACAGGGACCTTCCCTTTCCCCCACGCGCCGGCGATATTGGACCCGGTACTGTCCCCTCCTGACCGTTGACGGACTTCAAAAGTGCACAACGCGGGGAATTCCCGCTAACTCCCTCGAGGCGAAGAGGGGGACCGACTGCGGCCCAGCATCCACACGAGGCGGTGAGGAAATAGCGGAACGTCCTGAACCAAAGCCCAACCTGCGAAGCAGACGAGTCCGAGGTTCTACAAATCCCACCTTGAAACTGCGCGCCGCGTTTTCCCAAAATCTTCAAGAGGCCTTCCAGTTACTTTTCGGTGAGTACTGCTGAAAAGTATAAAAACGAACCCACAGCTTTTGTGGGGGCGGTAAAGATACGCGTTTTTTTGGTTTCTCACCTATCTTTGGTGAGGACTACTAAAACTAGTATAAAAGACGGACTCACTACCTTGTGGGCACGGTAAAGATACATGTTTTTTGTGGGTTTCTCACTTATTTTGTGAGGACTACTAAACTAGTATAAAAGACGGACTCACCTCTTTCGTGGGTACGGTAAAGATATTTGTTCTGTTTATGTTTTTCTCACTTCTAAAATCTTTGAAAGTCTTGCCATCATGCCTATTTTCTCGAAAATACGTAAGATGGCAACCAAAAGGAGTATTCTTGAGAAGGAAATTCCCCTTCCTCCTCGGGATACTCCAGGACACTTCATGTATGCCAAACATGGTGTCGGTGCACTTATTTATTGTGATCTATGGGTAGAATATACTAAAGACCTAGAACTCAGATATAGATGGCCTGAAAATGGTAGTTTTGATACGGAGTGTATTATGAAATTAGAGGAACAGTTATGGAAGAAAAAGAGAGTCCGCCAGTCACAGAGTGACTCAGTAGAATTATGGAGAAAAGAAGCCCATAGGAGGCAACAGAAGGAATTGCATAAAGTTGAAAAGGGTAAGAGAATGTCAGAGCAGGCCAAGAAAGAACAGTTACAAGAAATAGGGAAAGAAGTAGTTAGTGAAAGGAATAAAAGGGAACAATCAGCCATTTCTACTGGTTTTTATCCTGTATTGCCATCTGCACCTGAAAACCTTAACATTGCATCAGCACAGCCTACAGCCCCACCACCAGAGGATACTTTTACTAATTTTCTCTTAGATACTCCACCACCCTATGAAGTTCCAGTCATTCAACACCCTCTGCCTCCGCCACCCCTTTCACAACATAACGCACCACCTCTCACTCCAGAAGGGGGTGCCGTAGGTCCAGACCCAGGTAAAACAATTCCCGACTGCCCCTATGACCCGACTCCGAGCAACACAGGGGAGGCGGGCCGAATAAGTAAAATACTTCATGACTCCTGGGAAGAAATAAGACATCTACCAGCAATTGACACGTTTCTTCAAGCGGCCTCTGAGTTTCTTCGTACTGGAGAGAACTCACGAGCCATTAACGCTATGACTACAAGAAGATCACACCCTGTAAAAATGCACATGTATAGGTTCCTCCTTTGCTGTTTCATAAAACACATACAAGCAGAGGAAAGAAATGTACCAGTTTCACTTTTTGACTTATTAGATTCCGCATCCGACCACACTAGTCTAGAACTTATAAATGATGCACTAGACAGGTTCACCCGTAATGTGACCCGTATTCTGCAAAACTTGCAAACAAATGAAGAGAATAAGAAACTTGAGGAGGAAATTACTGAACCTACTGAAAAAGTCCTACCCGTTCGTTCTTCCGCCCCTAATTCACGAACACCCCCGCCTACATTCCTCCAAGGTCACTCTGAACGGTCATCTCCAGATGAGTTATTTGAAAATACATCCAATGCATTAGACTACTGGTTAGACCAGGAACCTCCGCTTACACCGGAGGAGGAGGAAATAGCCAGAACTGCGACCCTATGGGTCTCTCAATATAAGATATATGACAATGATCTCATAGCCCAGCTTTTTCTAGCATTACCACGCTCACATCAAAGATTAGCAAGTCTCTACATGGTACAACATCTCATCACACTCAATGACACTCATTTTAAACATGATCCAAGACTCGAAGATTTTCTGTCTGACTGCGCTGATAACATGTTCCTCCACAATAGTTCAGTTTTTCTTAACACATTTATAGATTTTAGACAGAAATACCAGAAAGTGACTGGATATAGATCTCCCCATAATACGTGTGGATCAACTAATAGACTTCCTCAAACACGCCAGTTCCCCATGAGAGAGGTCCACCCCAGAGCTGACACGAATGGCGCGCTACAACGCGTCTTCATTTATGTACCCTTGACAAAACTTGAGTTACTAAGGATGAAAGAGATGGTTCCCTCCCACTCAAAGGATCCTGCTGGATTCTTTAAGGAATTAGGAGATGTATTAATGATGGGAACATATACTCTTTCTGATATCACAGCAATTCTGAAATTATTGTTGCCATCAGGTATATATGACAAACTAAGAGAAAAAGATTGGGAAGTAGCAGGTGAACACATTAAATGGACTGAACTTCAGAATGACGAAAATACTAGAGTAGCAGGTCAAGGTATAGGAGACAAACTAAAAGCACTTCCTGGCACTATTTTAAAGGTGCTACCACAGTTACTAACAGTGAAAAAGGAGGACTGGGATGCCATTTCCTCCTGCAAACAGAAACATGGTGAAGACATAGGAGATTATTACACTAGACTTGAAAAGTGTTTTGCGGTAAATAGCGGCCTTACGCCAACAAGTGAAGCTTACCCGCATCTGTTTGTTTCCAAATTAGTAGATAACGCCTTGCCAGCCATTAAGGACAGAGTACTAAAAGTAGAAAGTACCTGGCAAGCACATACACCTCCACAGGTGTTACAAATGCTACAATATCACCAGAATCGCATTAGGGATGAAGAAGAAAATGATAAGAAACGCATGAAAGACACAAAGATGAAAGCATTAGTAGCCCAAACTGCACCCCAGCGTCAACAGACACCAAGTAGCCAGACAAATATAAAAAGCACTTGTAATTATTGCAAAAAGATGGGACACTTCGTTAAAGATTGCCCTGTCTTAAAGCACAATTTGGCTACTGGTAAGACCCAGCCACGCCCATATCAGCCAAAACAGAATGATTCCCTAGACAGTTCAACACCTTCAGTTCCACTGACAACACAAATGGCCCAAATGAATATTATAGACAGCGCCTACACTGAATATTACCCAGATTTCTCATGATGTTGCCCAGAGAGAGAAGATGACAAACTGCCCCTAATCCCCATTCCAGTAGATCAGACAGGTCCATTTATAGAGGTCCGACTTCTTGGGGAGGATAGGAAGTTTCTACTAGACACTGGGGCCAGTAAAACAACAATAAGCCATCAAGAGGTCCCAGAGGCTCCTCTCTCGGGTTCAAAAAGTATTTCTCTGGGTTTCTCGGGACAACCTGTGACAAACGTCACGTCAAAGCCACTGCCCTTGCAGGTTGGTCCCCTCATGACAACTACAGATCTTATATTGACAAAATCATGTCCAGAAAACTTGCTTGGTATAAAAACATTGAAAGAATTAGGAGCTGTCATTGTTTGCTCACCTACAGATGTCAGACTATTTCTGCGAGATTTCAAGGGCCACTACACAAGTAGAGAATTAGATGAGCGTTTGAAAGATTTGCCACACACCCTGTGGGCCACTGATTCCACCACAGTAGGATGTATGGAAATAACACCTCACAAGGTTACACTGAAAGAGGGAGCCCAACTACCACGCATAAGGCAATACAAAATTCCACCTCAGGCTGAACAAGCATTAATGTTAATTATTCAGGACCTAATACAGTCAGGTGTGATTAAGGAAACAACTTCTAACATTTGCAATTCCCCTGTTTTACCAGTTCATAAAAAAGTGGAACCAGGAACACCACCTGTCTACAGACTAGTGGTGGATTTGAGAGAGCTCAATAAATGTGTCGTTCCACAACACCCTGTGGTTCCAGACATCTCCACCCTACTCACAGCCATAGATGCGGAAGCAACGCATTTTTCAGTCATTGACTTGAAAAACGCATTCTTTAGCATACCTATTCACCCAGACAGTCAATACCTTTTTGGCTTCTCCTTACAAGGACGAAGTTTCCAATTCACAAGAGCTCCTCAAGGTTTCACAGAGAGTCCAAGCGTATATAGCCAAGCATTAAAAAGACAACTAGATACTGTTCAAATGCCCACGGATACAGCCATACTACAATATGTTGATGATATCCTCATTACGGCCAGATCTGACGCAGCATGTGCTGAAGCATCACTACTAGTACTAGAATTCCTAGCTGCAAATGGCCATAAAGTTTCCCCTGGTAAGCTCCAATTTTGTTTACAGCAAGTGGCATACTTAGGGCACTTGCTGTCAAAGGAGGGTAGGCAGCTTACACAGGAACGCATCCAACTCATACAACAAATACCACAACCAACAACACAGAAACAAGTTCGAGCCTTTGTTGGTCTCACCTCATATTGTAGACAGTGGATCCCACAATTTGCACTCATTTCCAAACCGTTAGTGCAGCTGACAACACTCGAAGCTGGCGCTACTCCACAATTACCCTGGACAGATGAACACACGCAAGCCTTTCAGTCTCTTAAAAAAGCTATGTGTCAAGCCCCAGTGCTGGCAACACCTAATTACACCAAAGATTTTACATTATTTGTAACAGAAAACTCAGGTACAGCACTATCAGTTCTGACCCAACTTCAAGCAGACAAACATAAACCATGTGGTTATTTTTCAAGCACATTAGATCCAGTAGCACAAGCATTGCCTGCATGTCTAAAATCAGTAGCAGCTACTGCACAAGCTATTAGACAAAGCGATTCTATTGTATTGGGACATCATCTGATAGTTCAGGTCCCACACGCTGTAGAACTTCTGTTAAACAGAACACAAACACAGCATCTGACAATAGCCAGACTCACCGGATATGAGATGACACTTTTTCAGCCACACATTGAGATTAGACGCTGCAACATTTTAAACCCAGCAACACTGTTGCCACTGACCTCTCCTACTGAAGAAATTCACGATTGTATTGACATAATTGATTTAGTGACCAAACCAAGACCAGATTTACAAGATACTCCCCTTGCTAAGGCAGAAATGACACTCTTTGTTGATGGTTCATGTATGAGACTCCCCACAGGAGAATTAGCAGCAGCCTATGCCGTCACAAATGGTACAGACACTTTAGAAGCACACAAGATAGAGATACTGTCGGCACAGGCAGCAGAACTCATAGCCCTAACACGAGCATGTCACTTAGCAAAAGGAAAGTCAGTTAACATCTACACTGATTCACAATATGCCTTTGGAGTTGTACACAACTTCGGTACATTATGGAAAGAGAGAGGATTTCTCACATCACATGGGTTCAGAATACAGCATGCTACACTCATCACTGCCCTCTTAGAGGCCAGTCAGTTACCAGAGAAAATCGCAGTGCTAAAATGTAAAGCGCACACAAAAGGAACAGATGAAATATCAAAAGGAAATGATTCTGCAGACAGTGCAGCCAAGTTAGCAGCAAACACAGAATTAAGTATACCACACCGCCAATATACAATACGAGACCCCTTTTCTGACATCCAGGATGTCCAAAGTCACGCCACACCACAGGAACTGCTAGAATGGAAGGAAAAAGGAGGGGTCCTTACAGATCAAGGCTGGATGACACCTGAAAGAGCAGTATGGTTTCTACCGGATGCCATGGTACAAGTTATGGTAAACACCATACATGGACCAGCACATCTGGGAGAAAAAGCAATGTTAGACAGCATACAGAATATATGGCACAACAAACATTTGAGAGCTGCAGCCAAACAAAAAGTTAAAACGTGCATGATTTGTAATCAGTTCAACCCAGGAAAAGGCACAAAGGTGGAACAGGGAGGATTCCAACCCCCTGACCATCCATTTGAAGTTCTCCAGATGGACTATATCCAGATGGAGAGATGTAGAGGTCACAAGTATGTGCTAGTTGTAGTGTGTGCTCTGACCAGATGGACAGAAGCCTATCCCGTCCCAGATTACACTGCAACGACAACTGCTAAACAATTAGTTAGAGAGTTTTTTCCGAGGTATGGGTTGCCCCGTGTCATCTACTCAGATAACGGCCAACCTTTTTCCTCTGAACTCATGAAGCAAGTGTCTCTTCTGTTAGGGTACACTTGGAAGTTTCACTGTGTAAGACATCCTCATGCAGCAGGTCTAGTAGAAAGGCACAACCAAACTTTGAAGACAAAATTGGCCAAGATATGCACTGACAAAGGCGTGGACTGGATGGTAGCCTTACCGGTTGCCCTCTTCTACATGCGTATGGTAGCCCATTCCAGAACTGGCTTATCTCCATATGAAGTGGTCTTTGGCAGACCACCAAATATGTGGGGTACGCCAAGGCCTAAAAGAATAACTGATGTTGACAGTACTATGCTGACTGACTACCTGGCTTCCTTGATGTCTGCACTCCAATCTTGTCGTTCTCAGGTTGCTGCCACCTTCCCTGACAAAACCAACCCGGAAGAACACGCCATCCGACCCGGGGACTGGGTCCTCGTGAGGAACTTCGACCGGACCAGTCCCCTCCAGCCCAGGTGGAAGAAGCCAAGACTCGTACTACTAACAACACGGACAGCAGTGAAGGTCGAGGGCAGGAAGGGCTGGCTCCACGCAAGCCACTGCCGGAAACATTTTGGACAAAAAGACACTGTTGCTGATGGCCCTGCCAATCCCACTGACATTGTGACTGAACAATCTTTATTGCCTTTGGAACTAACCCCACAACAGGATTACAAATCAAAGTTAAGGTCTGCCATTCGGACTCTGGCTAATTAAGTCCATTGGGCGTCGGTCCAGTGGTGAAGCGGTTGGAGCATGGGAATGGATTTTAACACCTTGACTATGTGGGAGAAAAAAAAAAAAATGAACTCTAGAAAAAGACATAATGGTCCTATTATATGTTTGACAGTATTATTTTTCCTCATGGCAGTTATGACGTGTCTTGGTTGGATTCTCCACACTGTTTTTCCCCCAACACAACACACCTCTCATACACCCAACAGCACTCAGGAACACACCTATCACGACCTACCCCCTCATGAACAAGCCCATAGACTAGCCTTGCGAAACAATACCTTCATACAGATGCTACACCACACTCAGCAAGCCAGTAATAGCACCAATTGTTGGATATGTGGCCGCATCCCACCTCATCAGAAAAAGGGAGGGATGCCTCTTTTTTCTTTCCCATTCTCTTATAATGGAACTTGTGAAGCCTGGTTCGCCCTAATAACAGCTGACGCTACTACCCCCACCTCCTGCCCTGACGGAAATAATTCATGCAAGAATGGGTGGCCTTGGGGGGATTTAAACAAGGTACTCAATACTGCCTGTTACCCTAATAAGGAGGGAGATCCTCAGGCGACCGGTACAGTCCTAGAAAGTGAAGAATACAAGCAAGGGAACATGACCATGTCCTACAAGATGTTAAATACCAAACCTAAAAAGAATGCTGGTTCCCCTTCCATCTCGGTCTCACCAGTAAAAGGACACCTGTGCATCCAGAAAAATGGCTCTGTTCCATTAGGACACAGTGACTGTCATACCACTATAAGTTTTGAAGACAGAGGAAAGTCCTCATTTCTAGCATCTCGCCATACTTATTTCATCTGTGGCCAAACGGCCTATGTGCAGCTGCCCTTGAACTGGGGGGGAACTTGCTATATAGCATTCCTGTTACCCCCTGTCTTTGTGGCCCCATCCACTTACCACAGAGACCTCCTAGTGCCCCATGTCAGACATAAAAGAACGATCGATACCTCCTTGGTTGACCAAACGGAAACCTCATGGGAACAGTATACAGATTTTAACAAAGGGTTCTTCTTCTTTGTTGGCCCTGTACAGAACAGCAAGCTTATACGCAGGTTGACAAGGACCTTAGAGGCTGTAGTAAACCAGACGGCGTCTGCCCTGGGGAGCTTAACCCAGGAGCAGTCTGCCATACGATTGGTTACTCTCCAAAATCGCCTTGTCCTTGACATCATCTTGGCTGACAGAGGCGGAGCCTGTAAAATTATAGGCTCTAGCTGCTGTATATTTATTCCTGATAATTCCCCATCTGTATACACGGCCATAACAAAATTACACAAGATAGCCGTAAGTTTACATCAAGAACCTGGCACTTGGACGTGGTCTGACTGGTTCTGGAAGATAATATCGTCCTGGGGATGGCAACTGCTGTCAGCAGCAGGCATAATATTCCTGATAATAACTGGATGCTGCCTTTGCATCCAATGTGGTCCTGCCCTATGCGGTCTATGCGCTGCAAAATGCATTCCTAAACCACTTGTCCAGCAGAGAGAAAGGGAAAGAATCATGTTACAAGAATGTATAAATGATCTCATGCAAATTGAGATATAATGTAGGTACACTCTGGGGCAAGGAGGGAATGTGGAAATAAAATCTATAATTATGCCCCTTCGCTGCCCTCTGCGCGATCTAATTATGCCCCTTTGCGCGATCCCCTTTGCGCGATTAATAATTGCCCACATTAAAAGCCGACACCATTTTGTTTTTAATTCACCCTTTGGTGTCCCAAGACCCCGAGCACGAGCACGACACCCCTGCACCTGGTTTTCCTCATTTTCACCATCTGTCTCTGTGGTTTCTGCCAAGTCCGGGAAACCAGTACATGAGTTCCTGCTCCCCCGCAGAGATGGTTCATGTTTCTGACATGAAGCACGAGCACAAACCCCCAAATGAGGAAGCCTTCCCCTTCCAACTGTCAGACTATTTCACATCGCAAGTCCCCTCACGAAGCCTAAGACACGCCCCCATTTCTTCACACTCTGCTCCTCTTGCTGAATCTTTGTTCCTCTATCTGCCACGACCTGTTTGTTCCTCTATTTTGCCTCGTGACCAAGACTGTATAAATATTCTGCTGTTGAAAATAAAGAACCCCCACTTAAAGAGAGGGACTTGAGAGATTGCTCCTGTGCCCGCTTGGTGCTGGAAGCGCTCCCTTTAACTCGAGTTATTGGTCTTCTCCTCCTTCATTTGAGCACCACGGACTCTTCGCTTTGCATTGACAAGAAATTATGATTTATTAAGCATAGAAATTCAGAAATGAGGTAATAAGTAAATTTAATTTACCACAGTAGTATACTTTGAACAATATTAATGTCTTACAATCATAGGCAGTACACATCTGCAGAAAACTCTACAGAAATATGTGCACATAATTCTTGCCTTGCAGAATAGCTAGTCAGGAGGATTTGTGCACCTCTGTGTTTACATGCGTTTCGCACATTATAGCCACACCTCTTCACTTTGCCAATGCTTGTTGTTCTTCTCAGTGAGGCACCATGAGTGCAACACTGTTGTGCCTACTGTGGCCTCTCCTGGACCGCTAGTCCCTGCTATGCTGGCAGCTGTGGTTATTGCTGTGGTCTTGCTGTCATTACAGCTGTAGTTGTCGCTGTAGTCCCTGCTGTGCTAGCAACTACTGTGGGGGCTGTCCCAGAGCGCTTCGTTGTTTATTTGTCATTCATATTTTTACTCTTTAATCAAAAAAGTGCTTCCACGTAAGACACTTAAAACATCAAGCAATGGATGAAAAGCATGAATACAATACAAGATTTAAAACATAGAAGGGAATATAAATACATCCTTTATTGAATAATGACAAAATTCTCATACATGTTAATGACACAATGAAATACAATAAAAGATTCAAAGAATTTCATCAGGCAATAGCAAACGTTCACCGTAAGTGGATTTAACCAAAGATGAAGTCCTTCCTCGTGCGTTGGTTTAAAATATTTGGAAATAACAGGAATAATAATAATAATCTTTATTCGGCATATAAAAATATGACCATAAAAGAGACATCTTAAGGAGGATACAAGTCCAATATGAACATTAATCATAAAAACAGGCGAATAAGCATTAAAACAACACAAATCCATACAGGGTGAATACATTTTCTCTGAAAATGTAAAAGACATGGACGGAAGAATAAAACATGATCTACATCCTGTTTATTGGCACCACAATATTGACAACCTGGACGAAAAAATGTCCTCTCCTTTTTAATCCGTGTATGTTCACCAATCAGTATTTTACCAAGCCTGAATTTCATAAAGATTCTGGGTACAGAGGGCTTATATTAGCTTTTAGGTAAAATAGCTTCTCAGCACACCTTACAAACATACAGCTCAAATGCAGTCTTTTTATCTGTAAGCAATGATTCAAATCATCCTTAACACTTTTGATCTTAGCAGCCTATTCTAAGCAAAACTTGAAAACAGTACTATTCCTACATGAATAGTACACATTTCAGATCCATCTGTTTCATGTCATAGTAATAAACATTACAAAATCTATAAATGCCCTTGCTATTTTTCATTCGTAGTCAGGGCCGGACTGGCCATAGTGGGCACCGGGCGTTTCCCCGGTAGGCCGCTAGGGTGGGGGCCGTTTTTGTTACCGGGGGTCGGCAATATCGGCCCCCTGTAACAAAATCGGCCGAAACCGGCCCTCGCAAACTGCTTGGCTGCACTCCCCCTCACCCCAGGGGGGGCCAGCCGAGCAGTTTGCCAGGGCCGGTTTCTTTTCCCAGTCCGGCCCTGTTCGTAGTATGAGTTCTAGGAGAAAGTTGAATCTATCTATAACTAGACCTAAAAAGACTGCATCATGCCTTAAGTGGCCTCATACAATTACTGTCCAATCACATTGTCAGGCTCCTTAATTAGGCTAATCAGCATTCAAATGCACTCCTAGAATACCCCCTTCTGCCGTTTTTATGTCTGGCGTTAGCCATTTTACTTTAATTATATGTATAGGGGCTTTCAGCCAGCTATTTTCATCCATTGGTCTGTTGTTGTGTCATCCATATTTTGCTTCCGCCCACTACAACTTACAGCACGTAAGCCTAAGTCAGCGCCTGGACAATTTCACTTTAGTTGTCTGTGTTTTGCTCTTTCACAAGTAGCACATCCACACGCAACATGTTTGTTTTTACTTCATTATTATTACTTTGGTGTTTCCTTTGTGTTTAGAGCCTGCTTTGTTAGCAGGACTAGCACGGCACATTCCAGCTTTATAAGTTCCTGTTTCCTGCTAATGCTGCTGTAAATTCCTTTTGGGACTGCCTTTGTTTTTCTCACTACTGCTATTTCACAGCAGAACAGATTGTGTCCATTTGAAACTGTTCTTTATAAAGTTATCTTCTTTTTAGTATGAACTCAAGAAAGTGCATTTATGAATGCACTTCTGTATGTCATGCTGGTGTGTATTTAAATTGAGGACTACAGCTATACTTGTAAGACAATTTAGTGTGAATGTCCTCCCTGTATGGCTTTCTAGTTTTCTTTCAGTGCTCTTGTATGCTGTACTTATATAGACATTTAACTTTTATGGTACTAGTAGAAGCTGAGCCTTTTATTCCAATGTCCTCATCTATCTATCTATCTATCTATCTATCTATCTATCTATCTATCTATCTATCTATGCCTTCTCTATGCATGCAACCCTCTCTATGTATGCAACCTCCTCTGTCTAGATATCTATCTATGAAACCATTTCTATCTAGGTATCTATCTATGCAACCATCTCTATCTATGCAACTGTCTACATATCTAGCTATCCATCTATGTTCCTATCTAACTGTGCAACACTATCTAGCTATGCATCCCTCTCTGTGTATGCAACCCTCTACATGTATGCAAACCTTTCTACATATGCAGCCTTCTCTATGTATGCAACCTTCTCTGTTTAGGTATCTATCTATGCAACCATCTCTATCTGTGCAACCGTCTACTTACCTACCTAGCTAGCAATCTTTCTATCTAGCTATGCAACACTATCTATCTATACAATCCTCTCTGTCTTTTCAAGCCTCTCTATCTATTTGCAATAAAGATCATTACAAAAAGTATTAACAAACACAAAGGGTGGCAGCCCAAAGCTAGAACATTTGACTTTTTCAGCTCTGGTGTCAGCTAAGAGCTTGTGATTTTACTAGAATTATGTGTAAAAAAAAAAAAGAAAAAAAAAAAAGGAGTTAGTATTAGGGGTTTTCAGCCAGACTTCTTTCATTAGTCCCTTGTTGTATCATTCCCATTTTTCTTCTACCCACTACAGCATGCATCATGGGGCAGTGTGTCAGCCCCCTTCAGCCATTGGTTGACTTCACTATGGGTTACAGTATGCTGCCGTTTCACAAGGAGCCCATTCACGCACAAAGTAGTTTCCCTCAGTACCAGAGATTACTATTGTAATGTGAGTTTTTTGAGATTAAAACTATTTTGGCATAGCCAATGTTTTTTTTTATTGATGAGGATCCTGCAGTTTCCCCAACAATAAAGTTTTACAAAAACCATGAAAGAACAAAAAAGGAATTGCTAAAGCCAAAAGGCTGGCAGCCAACGCCAGACCTATTGGCTTTGCCAAGGCTTGTTTGTTATGACATGAGCTCTGGCAAGCAAATCAAGAAAATTCTAGTCACACCTAAAAAGGGTCTTCAAAGAATTATTACCCAATAACTTATGTCTGCCAGAGATTTTTAGTACCACCCTACTATCAAAAATCTTCGCTGTGCCTATGATGAAAAAAAGCCTATCTATATTATGTTTATTTTTATTGTATTTATGGTGTGCAATATTTCTCTGATCGGTGTTTTCGTTTAAAAGACAAAAAGAATAAAAATGTATATGCGAGTCAGCCTGACAAGTGATGTTGCTTTGAAAAATAACTATCTTGCTAGTGCCTAGCAGCAGAAATCTGCCATAGTTGACAATTACAATGAAGGACACAGATTTCATTGAAGACTGTGGCTAGGTAAATATACTGGAGTCAGGCCGGCTGCAACTAAACTGCTGGAGGGAGCGTGGGAAAATGAAATAGGCACCAGGATCAGCCATGGGCTTTCAAAACTGGCCTCCAGCCCCCAGGCAAATGCCTGGTGGCATAAAAGGCCTGTCCGGCCCTGATGGCGCCTTCGCAAAGCATGTGAATTCAGCTAGGTTAAAACGGTGGCATCTTGGAGGGTGCCAGTGGCAGTTCTGGCTTGTAGCTGCCAAATCACTGGAAGGGCAGCACGAGAACAGGAGCACAAAGGTTGAAGGGGACACAAAGTTGCAGGTGAATGAGTGGATATGGATGAGGGCTTGGGGCCTTCTAACAGAAGCAGGTGGAGAAAATTGGCCTTAGGAGGTAATGAACTGGGGAGGAGAGCTGTGTAGGCATTGATAGAAGAGAGAATGGCAGGGAAAGGGATGCAAGCACAGGAGCCTAGAAGGCTCCTTCTAATGGAACGGGCTGGGCACAGGTCCTGGGGCAAATTTACAGACAGGCTGAGGGCACTGGTTCAGGTATATGTGGAGGAGGACTGGCAAGGAAAGGTGGAATGTGGGATAAAAAGGTGTGAAAACAGTCTGTATAACGCAAGGCATGAAGGCCACTGTAGAGCCAGGGGGACTGTCTTGTGAACTGAGAATGTTTGTGTGGGTAGTATTCGGGGAGCAAGATGAAGGTGGGTCCACAGGATTTGTAAATGATATTAAGGTCAGTTGAAATGGGGAGAATGGTAGGTACATTGTAGTTTTCCCTATGTTAGCCTAACTGTGCACGTTGTAGGTCTTATTTTCCTTTGCACACATTACTATATAAACATGCTTGCTTTTGTGCCACATTGTACTTTCACACGGAACCTGCATATGTTTTCACGTTCTGTTCTTTTCCTGGGATTTAGTCTGAACACCATAGACATGGTCAAACAGCAATGTCCCTTGTTATTCTTTCTGGCCAGGCCCTAGCACCTAGACATAACACAAGAATGCAGCTGTTGTTTATGTGCACACGTCCTGTCATATAGATGAGCACATGAGCCAAAAACACACACATGGAATGAGAGTTCTGAGACAAGAGCACTGCGTCTGCTGAGATATAGAACGACCATCTGTGAATGCTAAGTGACGGGGTTTGCCAGTAATCCCAGAGATCTTTGATATATATTCATTTAGCTTCAGTAGCAAGGGAGGGGGGGTTTAGGTTCCCCTGTCCTATAAAATGACGGGGCTTTTTATTGGTCTATGGACTATTAGCCATGCTAACAGTATTTTTACTATGTGTTTGTTTTCTAATTGTGGCACTGATACTGCATTTCAGAGCACGCCAGTTTAAATAAATATTTTAACCTTCCTCAGTGTCCCCTGGTTATCTTATTGTGGATGAGTACGAGTGAGAGAGCGAAAGGGTGTATCCTGTTACTGCTATCCCTGAGAAGGTCAGGAGTGTTGTGTTCTGGGGTGCCAATTCACTTGTTTCTCTGGTAAGGTTAGGAGGACAAGTGAGGCACTATAGCTAGTCAGACTCAGACTCATATATACTGAGGTGGTAGGGTGACTCACTCTACTATATACTGATGTTCTATGGATCCCAGCATAGTTCTTTTCTAAGAGCAGAATCCCTGCACCATGGCACCACCAAAAGCTTGGTCTGGTACTTACTTACGGGTCCTCTGAGTAGTGCTTGTGCTTATCCACAATTCCCTAGCACCTTTTCCCGGAGACGTCTGTGGTGCTAGGGATTTCTCCTCCACAGTTAATAGGCAGTACCTAGTTCTGTTGGTTTTTCAAGCTTGAACATTAAAAGGTTTTTGTACCGATTGTGCTTCACTTTAAACCCGTTTTTAGTTTGCTATGGCTCAACCCGTAGCTATTGGTGTTAATTGTCATCTGGCAGTAACTCAACATTTGATGCAACACCGAGTTCCTAATGCTGGTGCTACTTTGATTTTTGTAATTGAAGCAGATGCGGCATTCCGCATTGAAGTCTTTTATTCATGGGTCACTTTCCCGGCTGTCCATGCTAATAACAATACTTTTCATGAATACACCCTACCAGCAGTTCCTAATGCATATGGTCCATATGTGCTTACTGAAATCCCACTTACTGTATGGGGGCACCAGGCTTGGTTTAATGGCACCCTTCCCCATGTTCTTAGCACTGTCCGGATGGGCCACTTAAGTCTTGCAGGGGCCACCTGGCTGGTACTTGCGGGTTATACCCAGTATCTGGACTTGGTTAATATCAATCTAGTACAAGCTAGAGCTTTATACACTGAGCTTGTTCTCTTATATCGTCGCTTGACCCAATTTATTGCAAGCATCTTGCTGACTAGTCCAGTTAGTGTTGCCCTGCAAGGACAACCACAGGGGCCTGTGGGTCATGTTATTAGTCCCTTAATTGTTCATTCAGTTATGGGCAAAAGACCCACAAATCGTGAAGAAATACCCTTTTGGATAGTCCAAAAAATAGACCAATCAAGGCTGTGTTTCCCCTTACGGGCCACAAGATAAGTACAGAATTTTGACTATGTGCTTACCCAATGGCCTGGTTCCCTCTCTAGCAGACTGCAATATCTGGGGACAATTTTTGCCACAGTATACACCTTCTGTCAAGGCCCTCCCTCGATGGCCGTTTTACTGAACGTCCTCAAACAGATACAGAATGAGCATGGGGCAGGTCCTGCACTTGATTTGGGGATGAAGCTTGTGGGAAATTTCCCCGTCGTCTCCGAAATGATTCTTTCTAATGTTAAAGGTGAAGCAGCATCTTTGGCTATATGCCAGCGGCTTGCCACGGTGACAGTAGGTTACTGCGCACGCAAGTTGCCATTCATTATTGCTAATGTATACACATCTCTAGGACGTGATAGTTTGGGGACCAGATCTTCTGTACCACTACTTGGCAAGCCTAGTTCAGACAAGGATGCCAGACCTGCCTGTGAGTTTCCTAAGAAACCATGGGATAAAACTAAACAACAACAAAAAACTAGGCAACGTGGAGGCTCTCCGCCCCAAGAATCCTCAGAGGTGATACGATTTTTGTAAGCGCACAAAAATTAAAACTCCTTACAGGTATCAGATTCCTGACCCCGGTTCTCTTCATTCCTTTCAGGACTTGTTTGACCAACAGTATGACAGAGGAGGGCGATCTGATCGCAGACAAGGAGAGTACGCCCAACCGAAATGGGAGACACAATGCTCGTCTGACGTGAAAATAAAAATGGAGGATAAAACTCCTCCTTATAAACCCCCTTTTCAAAAAAAGAAGGTTGCAGCTTTAACAGCTAAATGTGCCACAGACAGTAAGAACCCTGCTCCTGAACAGGAGTTGGGCAGTGACTCTTCTCGACAGCTTGGCAGAAGCCACCATAGCATGCCGGAATCTCCACCAATTACTGGTAGCGAAAGCAACTGATACATTTATTATAGTTGAAACTGTGGATACCCTTGTAGCCCCTCCAGACAGACTATATTATTTGGATATACAACTTGAAGGTGATGTCACACGCACCATTAAAGCAATATTCTGGGACAACTTGACTACTTTGTATGACATTCTCTTGGCAGAGGTTGATTGGCCGCCTCCTTTTGTTCTTGCATGCCCCCAGGGTGAGGATGTCATTCTCCCTTCAATCTCATACCTCGTCCAGGACGAAGTCAAGGAATCTTATGCATCCAAATGGGCCCTCGCATTGGCTCCTGCACTTTATCGTAATAAAACTGGTTGGGGTAAGGAGTCCCTTATCAAGTTATTCCTATACGATCCATCCCTTGGGTACAACCACAGTATCCTATTAAAGAAGTTCTTTCCCAACTGGAGTACCAGGGAGTAATTAAACCCTGCGTCTCTCAAATGAATAATCCCCTTTTCCTGTTCTGAAACCTGATCGTACCTATCGCATAGTCTTAGACTATCGACATTTTAATAGTCATACATGCACATTTGCAGTGCAAAATACATATAGTACGACTCTTATTAATAACGTAGTCCATAAAAGGTACAAAGCCACTTTGGATATTTCCAATGGTTTTTTCAGTCACAATTTGGCTCCTGTGAGCTGTAACTGGTCCGCCTTTAGCGCCTTAGGATTTCATATGAACTATGCCTGTCTTCCTATGGGCTATAAGAACAGCCCGGGAGTTTTTGCGGCACAAATTGTGTCGATTCTTCATGAAATCGACCCTGATACTCTGTCCTACGTAGATGACATCTACCTGACAGATGATAATATAAATCCCCATGTAGCGAGAGCGGATCGCATAATACTGCGATTTGCACAACTTGGCTACAAGTTTATCTTCGAAGAAATCAAATATAGCTTTTTGAGTGGCCTTTTCTTGGGATATGAAATTCCAAATTAAGGAAAAAGTCTGGCCCCTCACTTTCTGGAGAAATGTGCACAATTGCAGCCTCCATCTACACTTCAGAAACTGCAGTCCCTGCTGGGATTTTGAATTTTGGCAGAACATATATACATACCTGAGTATGCACAACGTATTTAACAACTTTATGCCTTAGTATGCCCTGATATTTCCACTTTTTGCTGGACTTCGGAACACACTGACACTCTGAGATATTTACAATCTGACTTACTTGAAACACGCCAAGTACATATGTGTGTCAATACCACAAATTTGGTCATCCGCATTTTGCCGGATGCAATTGGATTTACGTATGTCACTTTAACGAAGGTGAAACTGTACCTATAGCATATAAATCACATTTATATTCCACTGCAGAAATGCGTTTTGCTTCTACTGAAAAAATACTAACTGCAGTGCAGATGGCCAACCTTAACCCCTTCGCTGCTAGGCCTCCCCCCCCCGTGCTAAGCCTTTTTTTGGCTATTGGGGGGGCCTCTGTAACCTTTTGACCACATAAGGTATCCACGCCAAATTTGCGTCCTTTTCTTCCAACATCACGGGGATTCTAAAGGTACCCAGGGTTTGTGGATTCCCTGGAGGGGACCAAGAAATTCGCCAAAATACAGCTAATTCTTTTTTTTTTTGAAAAATGGGAAAAAAGTGCTGCAAATGAAAGCATCTGTTTTTTTCCCTGCAAATGGTATCAACAAAGGGTTTGTGGGGCTGAAATCACCATTTTCCCAGCTTTCAGGGACTGACAGACTTTTGTCAGAAAACCAACATTTTTTACACAGTTTTGGCATTTCACTGGGACATAGCCTATTTTTGCTATTTGTTGTGCTTTCAACCTTCTTCCAGTTAATGGTAGAAATGGGTATGAAAGCAATAATGGATCCTGGAAAGCTATACATTTTAGAAAAGTAGACAAAATTCTGAATTC
The DNA here is from genome assembly GCA_963921515.1 of Calotriton arnoldi. Classification (NCBI taxonomy): domain Eukaryota; kingdom Metazoa; phylum Chordata; class Amphibia; order Caudata; family Salamandridae; genus Calotriton; species Calotriton arnoldi. Next base: position 891 of record CAWUFW010012659.1, on the reverse strand, counting down.
ATCAAGGGGTCATTTGTGTAGATCCTTCAAGGTTTCTTTATAGAAACTAACAGTTGAAAATAGGACAAATTGAAAATGAGTTGAAAAAAACAGCCATTTGTGCCAACGTTTTCACCTCTAACTTCTAATTATGACAGATGTTTGAAAGCAATATACCATTACATCTGCTGGACCTTTCTGGTTGAGGGGATATATAGGACTTGTAGGTTCACCAAGAACCCGACAAACCCAGAGCCAATAACTGAGCAGAGTCTTGCAATGGTTTTTTATTATGTACCGGGTATATAGCAATTCATTTGGGAAAATATATACAGTGAAAAATCAGGATGAAAGACACCAATGTATTTCTGAAATTTGAGCAAAATATAGAGTTTAAAACAGTAGCTATTTGCACATTTCCGAAATTGTGAGTACCCATACTAGCATGAGAATTATAGGACATTTTTCAAAGTGACTTCTTTTTTACACATTGTCTTTCATTTGGAAGGCAGAAATGCATCGAAAGTCAATAGATAATAACAGTTGCTCTACAATTCTGTGTTACCCTAAGTCTCCCGATAAAAATGGTACCACACTTGTGTGGGTAGGCCTAGTGTCCACGACAGGAAACGAGTCAAAACACAATGTGGACACACTTCATATTTACAGTGAAAACAGACCCTTTTTTGCAAAGAGCCTAGCTGTAGATTTTGAACCCTAGCTCTGCCGGCACCTAGGGAAACCTAGCTAACCTATACATTTTTGAAAACAAGAAACCAAGGGGAATCCAGGATGGGGGTGACTTGTCTGGCTCTCCCCAGGTTCTGTTACCCGGAATCCCTTGCAAACCTCAAACTTTGTAAAAAAGCCACATATTCCTCATATTTCTGTGGTGGAAAGTTCTGGAATCTG